>JAEAOA010002356.1:5775000-6375000 GCA_016746295.1 Potamilus streckersoni
CTACACCCCTCATGTTCAATGTCGATCAACCTGTCAACGGTCTGACATGTCTCTTCTATAGTCTTCATATACAATGTCTATAAAATGAATGCTTATCTATTTGAAATGTTTAAATGATTCCTTATTGGAGTCCAAAAGCAAAACTACTATCCCACATATTCCCTACATAGTTCAATGTTTTTACCAAATTTGTTTCCAAACTATGTTTGTTGGAAGGGTTACTCCATCCAGTCTTATGAACACCTTCCTACCACTTTTATTTTCTTAATCTTTACATCTGCCATAGCTATGGAACTTGGCGATTAGTCATTTTTCAACTCCACTCTGTTCATTAAAGAATGATTGCATTTCCCGCGTTAATGACGGAAGAGTATTCTAAATATAGCCACGGCTGTCCTTACCATATATATTCTCTTATATGTCGACTCAAACGACAAACAACACAGATCCTGATCCGCCGCATCATAATGCGCCTGCATATCAGGGTATATGTTGTTTCTTCTGCTGATGACTCCAAACAAACTGCACCTACCCGGATCTGCTGTGATATTATGCGACGGTTGATCTATGTATCTGCAGTTTACAGTTTTCCTCGTCTTATAAGTAAGCATACAAAGAAGTTTAGTTTCTTTCATGGTGACAGCCCAGGAGTTATTTAGTCAGAAAGTAACCTTGAGATCAAAAAAAATATTTCAGGTGAGGTAAATACATATGTACGTTAGCTGTCTCAAAGATAAACGAAAATACGTGACTCTAATAATCTACATGCTGTAGAAGAATAAGTCAATAGTTCCGCATAGAAACTGCAATGTTACAGTTTTTAAAAAAAAAATTCGTTCCCGATAAAAGTTTTTAAGCGATCATTACAAATGCAGCAGTAAATAATGTATTTGTATATCTGTATATTTACTTACTAAATACAATCTATATCTGACCATAAAGAGATCGGGTAAGTGCATGTAACGGTGGGAATTCTGAAAGATGATTGCTGCGCCATAGTTTGGTGATCTTTCGTGGGCAGCTTGACACGTCACACTTAGCTTTGACGTGTGAGCTGGGCCCGCAATAAATCGCTAGCCTGCGATGGTTATACCTTGCTGGATCGGGGCATGATTGATTTTAAGTTAGATAAAAAAAAGATATGTTAATTTGGGGTTACGAAGTAATGGAAAATATCGAAGTGGAGACTATTCAAACGCAATTGTGTATCATTTTGAAATAAGTGTCATAAAATGAGTAATCCCTCCCCAGAAATAGTTATTAATAAAGGTGTAATAGAGAGAATTATTCTAACTTTGATGTGCGTGTTAAATTTTTGGAGATTATATAAAGTATTACTCCTAATCGGCTAAGCTAAGCGATATGTGGGTATTTCCCAGACAAAATTCAAATGGTAGAAATAATTAGATAGTCTAAGTTCTGCGGGGAGGCAAGAAGTTCTTAGCTCCGGGAAATAACAAGTACTTCTTATTATAAATTGTCTCAGGGACACGTATCTGGAAGTTCGGGGTCTTATAGAAAAAGTGATTCGGCTTCATAGAAAGATTTCGATTCTCAGAAGACACAAGGCTCGTCTCAATCGCATACAAATGTTCATTGATATACGTTTGAAATTATTTGATGCATGGATTTGTTTTAAATTCATATTTCAATTTTCCTAGAATTTGGAAGTTCATTGTTTGCATTCATCGGTCTTGATTGTTATATGACTAATATATTCTAAGCATGTCAAAAAATGTATCATTTATATGAATTTGTTCAAATTTACTTAATTGTTTGTAATAGAAATCGTGCATCCTAGGATTTCATGCGATAAGTATCATACAAATTGCGAAAACGGGTGAATTCATCTGTCTTAAGTGACATGAATCATGTTGGCTAGGAACTGATATTACTGCGTCTGAAATTGTTATGGCAACGGATTGCTAGTTAGCAAATATTGTAGTCAAGACATGAAGTGAATTTCGTTCATTCGTTTGCATAATTAAGATGTTAGTTCTGGAAACCAAAAGTCATGGCAGATAGCCATAGAACATCTGCTTACCGAGTAATAGTCCAGTTAGTGATTTATAGTCCACATTAGGGTGTAGTACGGTCTATTGTGTCTAAGTTACGTCTTAGTCACGTCAGAAATGCGGTTAGTTGAAAAGGATTGTGTGGGTGTGCGAACTAACCCATATTAGCTTTATTTTCAGTTGAATTACTATAAGACGATATTTTCATGGAACAGAGGTGTGGACTATTGTTCGATCCCAGAAGTAAGAGAGCCAGACAAATCTTTATGTTGCTTACTTATGTTTTATTTAAAGAGAAAATTTCTCCATATTTGCACCACGCAGCGGGAAAAGACAGCAATCGGCCAAGTTACGGTTGATGATCCGAAAAGAGGCTGGACAGAGAGAGAAACGAGGAACGGGAATAGGGAAACACTGATCTGTTGTCAACACTGACATTGAATTGAAAGGACCTGAAGCATCTAGGTTATGCTTTTATGCTGAGCAAATAAGTCCGATCATTCGCTTGATTTCATGATGAAATTTGTTTTTCGATATAATAGAAGGGCTGAATGCATTTTGCATCAATTTTGGCAAATCTCTTTCTAAGAGATCTGCATATTAGTTTTGTTATGCCATTGTTAAATGTTTACACAAGGGACCTCGTGATCTTCTAATATATATATATATATATATATATATATATATATATATGTGTGTGTGTGTGTGTGTGTCTATGTATGTATGTATGTATGTATGTATGTATGTATGTATGTATGTATGTATGTATGTATGTATGTATGTATGTATGTATGTATGTATGTATGTATGTATGTATGTATGTATGTATGTATGTATGTATGTATGTATGTATGTATGTATGCATGCATGCATGTATGCATGTATGTATGCATGCATGCATGTATGTATGCATGTATGTATGTATGCATGTATGTATGCATGTATGTATGTATGTATGTATGTATGTATGTATGTATGTATGTATGTATGTATGTATGTATGTATGTATGTATGTATGTATGTATGTATATATATATATATGTGTGTGTATATATACTTAGATCTCTGCTAATAGACAGACCCTTTTATTTCATGTTATATATTATTATTTCTTTAACTCTTAATTTTTTCAGTGTCAGCTTAGTCGACCTAGAAAACGATAATCAAGCCAAAGGCCACAAAACAACAGAGGCACCTTAACAGTATGTTTATAAAGCATTATGTTTTTATTTTTTGTTATTTAATTTAATTTTTAAACTTAAATATTTGTATCTTTCTCAAACTAGTAATAGATTATTTTTTTGTCTATGCTTAGAATTATTTCACTATTAATTTTGTTCTGGATATTTATTAAGATACAAAACTGATAATGCCTCGCAGTGATCGAGCTTTGGGTAGAAACCAATGTCATGCAGGTTTTCTTTTTGCCCACAACCGATTTTTTTTTTTGTAATAAAATGAACTAGTTGAATATTGCCTTAATTTCCAATCAATGTAATATATGATGATCATTGATGGCCTAAACTATTTTAATTAGGTTGAAAAGTAAACTTTATATCTTCTATGTATTTCTTGGAATTACCCCGAGCTGCGTCAGCTTTACTTTTAGGCCTATGTAATTCGAATTAATCGTGTCTTTCAGATGCGTTATAAATGTGTCCCGATAACGCGGCATTTCCCTCTTCATGTCTAATTATTAAGTCTGTCGCGGTCCTCTGAGAGATAGAATCAGTACCAAGGTGTGTTTCTTATCTAAGATTGGATTATTTTATCTCCTTAGTTAATGGAAATATCTAGTATGAATATATTTACTATTCTGAAACTATTACGTCGCTTTTAGTTTCCCTGTGGCTGAGAATAATTTGACAATAAGATATATTCCGTCGATGAAAAGTAAATCAATCACAGTGATCGCGACTGGAAAGTAATATCTGATACTGCCCAACATTAAACGAAAGGACACATCTCTTTCTGTTTGGAATTAATGAATCATTAAGAAAAAACAAGTACGGTAAACATGCCTTAATTATGGACGCAAGACTAGTTAATATCGGCGGTATTTCCGATTCTTTCAATTAATAAGGGTCATTATTGCCCTAATATAACCAAACTCGGCCCCAACAATGGATGCCTTGTTCATCTGTATCCGGTACTTATTCAAAGGAAATTCATCACAATGTCACTGTTACATTCTTGTGCTATCATCATTTAACGGAATCGATAACGTCTTTTTGCTGAGGTATGTAATTTACCCAGATAACGCTATTTTGTCAGGTTAATATCATTAAATGGCTGTATCCATATTTATAACCGTTACCAAAATTGCACACCATGATTCAGCGAGGATTTCAGAAAGGCCACTTAAAGCGATAGATATATATTCTCCAGACAGAGCGGAAAGTGTTGTCCCTGGATTCTATAGAAGAATGCTTGATAAAATTAAATTAATATTTAGAGAATTTTTAATTCGTACTCTTTGGAGATTCGAACCCAGGTCAGCGGGTAAACGGCATATTTCATCATGCCCGCACGCACCAACCCATATTCCTTAGCTAGTGAGAACGCATATCGCAAAAATTATACGACTGAATCGGTGTTATATGCACTCGTGCGTAGCATACACGCTCGCATGACGACCCAATAATTAATTCTCATCTGTCTACACAGTCATTCCGGATTCCTCTGAACGAAATCACAAAATATAATTTATATAATTAATCCTATATACCTTAAAAATTCTCTAATCTGTATTCTAACTAGCCCGAGCATTTTCTGCTCAAAATAAGTCTTTTTTAAAATGCAAATACAAAACGGAGAAAAGACAAACAAGGAAACAAGGAACAAAATCATTGAAGTTAAAAGAAAATTATATGGCTATTTCTACAGGAATAAAAGCTTGCATTTTTATGTTTCAACTAGTTTACTTCAACTTGATGTGGATGCTGAAAACTATTTTATATTGACATATAAATCGATTAGCCCTATCGCTAAGGTGGCACTCACCAGTTATTAAGTACTCACCAGTTATTAAGTACTTTTGAGAGAGTGATGTATGTAAGGTGAAATTGTTTGCGTTTTTTAAACATTCACAGTGGAGATAATGTTGGCATACCTCTATGCTACTTTCATGTAATGTGGCAGACATTTGTTTAGATACTGTACTTTTGGAAATTGTAAATAATCTTAGCACACTGCTAAGTAATATGACTGCTCCAGTGTGTTCCAAAAATTAACCCAAATTGGTCTCAAGCATACTATCCTTGGCAGATATTAAAATAGGGAAAATAAATTTTGCCAGACCAGACAATACCAGCTTCTGAAAGTGCAATGAATGAATTACCAAATATATAAAATGTAAAAAAAAAAAAAATGGCATTGGCTCCGTTTTTTTTTTACAATTTACCTCTGAAGTGCAGGAAGTGAAAACGATCAAATGGAGCTAGCACATTTCTTGAAAGATGCACATATGAAGTAAGGCCAAGCTGTATACTCTATATCCCTTTACACTCATCAATCATACACCAAAATAAAGGCAATTAAAGGTTCTTTGAACAATACCTAAGATATACAAAGTCTTTTATGTAAAATAAAACACTATAACTTTTTAAGAAATCCGGGTAAATTATTTTTCTTTAAAATTCTAACTCTATACTAAATACGAAACTTAGAGCGCCAATCTATATGTTATTTTATGTAGATTTCTGTAAGATCAAATTATATCCTGGATATTTTGTTATAATAGAAAATATAGTCTATTAGATTACTAATAAGAAATTTTTAGAATTATTTACAAGAAATCATGTCGTCTACAAAAAAAGTTTTTATTTGTGCGTGTTAGTGATTGGCGTTAGCTTTGCCCTGACATGGATGTCTTTTAGATGTTTTGGTCTTCGATAGGCTACTACGGGTTTGTTCGGGAGGATTAACTTTAATGTGCCACATGATTCCACGATCGGCAGTGTTTACAGTCGAAAAAAAATAGAGATTTAAGAAATTAAGAACAAGATGCTTAATGCAATTGTAACACAATTCTAGACGATTTAGAATCATAATAAGTGTTTGGAAAGGATGTATGTTAATTGATAATTGTTTCTTATAGCAACGGAGCTAGCAGATTAGTGGTAATTTATTATGGCAAAAGAAGTAAGGTTTAATAGACTGGTCATACCGTTATTTCTTCGAAGAAACATGATTACTGATTATGGTATCTATAACGACAGTCAGTACAAAACGATGTGCTTATCATGATTGTATTTGGGCATTGTTTTGACATTTCCTTCTCCGGCTGTGCTTTACTCCTTGCATTTATTCATATACTTTTAAAATCATTAAATGTGTATATTACTTCAATAAAATTATATAATTACATATTTATTCAGAAAGACTAATTCAATGAAAAGAACGCCTGTGCTCCATCTGAATCACGTGACTAGTCATGGATGTATTGCATTTTACAATCAAAATTATGTGTTATGGTAGGGGTGATATTAGAGTTATTAGGATGAAATCAGCTACATAAGAAGTGTGAAAAGTACAAAGAATACATGACAATGTAAGCATCAGTCTTCTTCTTGCTCATACACAAACTGAATATCTTTATAATTTCTTTCGAGTATTAAACTCGAATCAACGTTTCAGAACTATCAGTGTGACAATATCAGTGACATGATCTATCCATACTATGCAGCGGTAATTCTACAAGATAGTTTTTCGCAAAAGTAAGGAATCTCTATAAAAAAATACATTATATCAAGGGTGCAAACACTTTTTCAGCATGCGAGCTACTTATAAAATGAAAAAGCCAAAATGATCTACCTACCACAAAAATGCATAACATCTGATTTTTGTTAATGCCACGCGATCTACTTACACTACCTTCGCAATCGACGTATTGTGCACCCTTGCATTACATCCCATACAGCCGCTATCAATATAATATATTCTCTTGCAAAAGGAATTTACGTAATATATTATATAAACGCATCTGTCTAGCTTAGCCTCGTTTTCGCGAGACATTAATATTCATGAGGATCTCATTAAGAATGGACTATAGGAGAATTTGTTTCATAGGGCCCACAAATTCTGTCTGCGGCCCTGAATCTTCGCTGGAAAGCCCTTTAATTTTAAACCGGAGGAACGTCGTAATGTGATAAATTATCTAAGTAATATCTGGTGATTTTTCATTGAGCCTTACATTATATAAATGTTGTTATACACTCTACGTTTTAAACCATCAATTCCAGACAATGCTTTCAATGAAAACTACGTCTCTCCTTCTTTTAAGCAGTTATGAGCTTGCAAAAACAAGTTCAATATTGGCAATTATGAAAAACTTGAACAATAACTTGACACTGCCTCAATCGACGACGAAATAAGTCTTGCCTCGTTTCGTAGAGATAATTATTATCGATAATGATTATCGAATGAATAAACTTCAAAGGCTAAGAACATTTAAATTTTATTGTTTCTACTTCAAAGAATTTTTCTGTCTCAAGAATTCTATTTTCCAAAATGGGCTCTAATTAATACTTGAGTGCTGTGTAAGAACAATGAATGTGATACACCATTGACTTACCGCAAGTAGCCTTCAAATTAGGAACAAAAGTTTGATAAGTACTAAAAGTACACGTTATGAAATAACAAAATGAACTAAAATTTAAATATACAATCATTTTCAATATTTAGTGGTGCATACCGTAGAAATGTTCTTATGAAAAGCTTTATTCAAGATGACGAAATATTTTGTTTTCATTCAGAAAGTAGAATATCCTTTCCTTTTAATATCTGAAGAGTGTTATTGTCCTTGATATTAGTAACAAAAATGACTTTTAAAAGCATACGTTTTTCATTAAAAGAAAGGAATAGTAGTGAAAAGTAATTAACTCTCCAAAGGAACTCCTATGACTCTTTTTGATCCAACATTTCCAAATCGTGAATCTTAAATGATCTGCCCTTCTGATGATCACACAATCTGATTCGTATTTCATTACTTACTTAAGTGCAACTGTCCTGATAATTTGAAAAAAAGACATAAAAAAGAGACTTTCAGAATAGTTCGAGAAATGCAGTTTATGTTTAGGATACTGTTCAATCTGTAACAACTAAATGCCAATGACAAATAAATGAAGAAATTGAACATTCTCGTCTACTCTTCAGTTGCACATGTACAAATGGCAATGTTTTCAAAATTATGTTATAACTTGTTTGTTTTGGGGTTTTTTTTATCCTTTTCATGAATTTAATATGATCGTGAAAGAGAAAAACAACCTTTAAAATGATATATACAATTGCACGTGCAGCCTGCTGTATAACTACTGGAGAGAGATGTGAGTGACGTAACATAAATTAAAGTAAGTGTCGTAAGATATCTGAGGAGTACAATTCTGCTATTAAACGAAGAGTATAATGTAGAATACGGGCGCTCTTAAGATACCCTCTGTTTGATATCAAGGCCTTCTTGAATAAAGTTGACGGGTGTAATTACCTGGTATATCCCACAATTCTTAAGTGATTTCATCGTTCTATACAGCAAAAGCATGGAAGAAGACCCGCATTCTGGAAGACTGGCGACTACGTTTGATGAATGAGAAGTAATTGCTATGAAGGGAGCGAATCACGAAGATACTGGATACAGAGGGGAAGATTTATTATCATAGGCATTCATTCATCAGCTGTTTTTAATGCATTGAAGATTTATGCAAAATTGGTACAGCAAATTTGACGTATTATCCAGTAAGTCTGCTGAAATAGCCAAACTGGTACAGCAAATGTGATGTATTATTCAAAAAGACTGTTGAAATAGCCAAATTGGTACAGCAAATTGCGCACTGGTAACTGAGGCACCCATCTATGACATGTCAATACACCTGCGCATAAATCCGCCATCGTGACAGATTTAGTAAAGGTGTACAGTATTAATTTAGATCCAAGTTATTTTCGGCTGAATCCTGTTGCCAAGGTCTCTCTCGTGGACAGACGATTCGAAAGCCGCCACGCGCTTGGAAGTGCACTTTACTAGTGTATACAAACATACAAAATAGCCTCTACTAACTGGATAATCTGGCCGAGAACGTGCATAGAAATGCATGGGGAGTATATTGAGGGGATGCACTGATGTACTGTCCAGTAATATATTAATTTCTTGCATAAGGCACTAATATTGCCAAGTACCTCGTATATTTCTCAAACAATAATTTGATATCGTATTTTGGTACCCCTTGTATATTTCTCAAACAACAATTTGATATCGTCTTTTGGTACAACTCGCATATTTCTCAAACAATAATTTGATATCGTATTTTGGTACCCCTTTTATATTTCTCAAACAATTTTTTATATCTTATTTTGGTACCTTTCGCATATTTCTCAAACAATAATTTGATATCGTCATTTGTTACCACTCGTATATTTCTCAAACAATAATTTGATATCGTCATTTCGTACCACTCGTATATTTTTCAAACAATAATTTGATATCGTATTTTGGTACCTTTCGTATATTTCTCAAACAATAATTTGATATCGTCATTTGGTACCTCTCTGCTTGATATAAAGATCAATAACTGTCCAATTTGTAGTCTTCAGATGATTATCAGTGACTTTATAGCGAACCTTAATGCACATTTAATCCGGGACCTGTATTGCTACGTCTGTTACATAATGAAGCCTGAATGGCATGAACAAATTTGTCCGACACGAAGAGAAGCCATCGAGCGTTTATCACTACCTCTGCATTGCAAATAGCTGGAAAGATACAATACCGGGACCTAGAAAAAAAAAACAACAAAAAAAAAAAAAACGTTATGATGCAAACAATGCGCAGTCGTCTTCTTTTGAGAGGAGAATTATGCATCTTGTCAATCTAAATGGTAAGAAAGTCATTGTACTTGACGCGACAAATATTAGTCATTGTGATCTGTGCCTAACTATTGTGCTTTGCTGTAAGATTTGTAGCAAGGACTTCAAATGAGCGATAGCACGCAGTGATTACACGCTCTATGACTTGGTTGTATTTATTCAGAGCAGATGATGCCTTTGCGCATGAAAGTTATATTCTCCAGAAAATAGTATTAATCTACCAAAAAAGGTGACCATTAAGGTGTTAAAACATTGTCAACTGGATCACTGCTTCCTAACACAGAGAAACATTCTTTTAGATATTTAATCATTAATTGTAGAAACATCAGCAGCTTTCCTCTGTGGGATAGTCGTTCTTGAAGACAATGTTTATTTTTCTGGAATTAAGAGTGAAGACAAAGCGCTTTAATCGACATTTGTCCGGCTAAACGGTTTCCTTGGGGAACCTTAAACTGCTGTGAATTAATTAGTCAACTAGAGGATACCATCTGGCTCTTGTTATTAAACATTTGTTACAATAATAAGGAAAAAGTTTGTAAGCTGACGTGACAGAAATTAAATAAATGAGAACGGAGATAAATGTATTTTTGCATACACCAAAAGTATTCACTCTCACTTTCGAAAGGCCAACTACATCTAAACAGTCCATAGGTACGTGATATCATTTATTGTAATATATTCTTTATCTCATTATTGCTTCCTTGCTGTACATCTGAAAACATTTATTATCGTGGTATGTATATATATTTTTATATTATGTGCTTAACTTTTGTCCATGATTGTAACTTGTAAAAGAATGTTGCATAACATTTGTGTTCAAAGCCAGTCTTTGTTTAAAAGTTAGACTGGGTTTATCTGTTGGAAATCTTCACTTTCTATTACGACATAGATCAAGTAAAAATGTGTATTAATTGGGACTTGATAAACAAATAATTCACTCCTGCTCTATATTAATCCGTAGGATCAGAGCTTGCAATTGTGTTGTTTACATCAGATATATTTCGAAAAGAATTATTTGCTTAAAATATTTATTGGAATTACTAAAGGGCCTATTTACTCTTTAGGACTGGCAACTTATTCAGAGACATGGATTGCATCATTGTGTTATATGAACGGATTCAAGACTATTGGAGTTCATTTAAAACATGCTATAAATTTGGACTTGCGATGGAACATTATGATCATTTCGGATTTAAGCCATAATACTTTAAGTGTCTCTTGAATTTTAACTTTGTTGTGTAGAGAAATAATTTGCATGTTCATTTACTTAAATTTTTGGTTTAGTTTTCTTTCTTTTAGATACTGTGAGACCTAAAGTCGTAACATCGTACCGAGCGAGACCCATTCCCTGTAAGAATTGTTGTTGCAACATAGAAGTTCAGCAAAATTGCATCTGTAGTAGCAATTATTTTATTCCATGTGATATGAGAAAACTAGTGTTGGCTTATAGATTTAAGGATTGATTGTAATCAAATATCAACTTCATTTCTATTAGAAAATCTTTGTAAATTCCACTGATTGAAAGAAAGCTCGTATGAAATATAAAAAGAAGTTTGCAAATAATGTATTTAATTGTTTGATGGTATCTCTGTCTCTGTTCTCATTGCAATCAAAAATTTCTTCATACTATTTTCTGAATCGAACCCTAAGGTACCATATTGGTGCTATAAAAGTACGATCGCTGCAGTCGCTCTATGCATGTAAAGTTCTATTTAAAAATCATCTTGAGAAATCTATATATAATGTATATACCAGTTTATATGTCGAGTGAAACTGAAAACAAGAAATATTCTGATCTGCCGTAGCATAGTGCGCCTGCTTATTCGGGTCTATGTTGTTTGTCCTACTGACTACGCTTAACAAACTGCAGAGACTTAAATCTGCCAGCGCATCATGCAGTTGGACTCGTTTTATAAGCAGATCCATTAAGCATTAGGATGACTCTTCGGTCAGGTACTGAAAAACTCAGTTCTATCCGAAAGTTTTTCATACAATTGATTTTTTCGTTTGTTTTCTCTTAGGCTAAACCACTCCACAATCTTCTTACGATGTTCTCTGTACAGCTGAACCTCTCATCAAACAAGCCGCTCCATGAAATTGGCATGTTTCTTACGATCTTCACAACGGCTCCAACTGCGCATGCCAACAAATCCGGTGCAACAGCCTACTCCGGCATCTGGTCACAAAGCTCCGTTGTTTAATCACGTCTGAATCGAGTGCTATCCTGCCAATAGGACACGCCAACGGAATCCTGAGATTAACTGTTTTAGAAGAAATCAAATAACTTAAATCGTCGTGTCGATAGCTATCTCATACTCCCTGTCGCTAATGCCAATACTCATAAGGAACTGTGATGCGAGATAATCTGATATTTTCAATAGAGAATGAAATACCTTATAAGATTCATTTTTGTTTCAGCCTTAATGAGGGTCTGGTCAACTGTTTCCCATAGCGCACTTTAAGTTATAACAAAGTTTTAAAAATTAAACATCGTTGTAAAACGCTAAGGTGGATCTAAGATTATAGATATAATAATATTTTATTGCGACTGATCCTTATGTGTCACTTATTATTTGAGATGTATAATGGAGGATCTAACATTGCAGTGACATGGCTAAAGGATGGAATCTTAAAATTCATCAAAAATTTCGTTTGTCATATCCTCGTGTTTCATACAGCAAATAATATCCTACATTTGTAATTGTAATTTAATCAGCAAGAGAGTACAAGGATCGCAAAATCAGGCAAACATTGTTTTTCTTTCCGATCGTTTGACAACAGAATGATCCTTATTGACCTAAAAGGGCTAAATTGATACCCAAATAACGTCATTTTATAGACATATGCAGTGTCCATTGCGGGAAATTTACAGCAGCGCCACTAATTACATTCTTGTCTAATTATCATTTAACTGAATCGATCGTGTCTTTATCCTGGGTATGAATTTACGCTGGCAACGTTACATCGCCCGTTTAAATTCAGCATAAATTTGAATCAAATTCAAAGAAGTTTTGGGGTTATGATGGTCACATTTATAAATCTTGACACATTAATCTATAAATTTGCATATTACATGAAAAATGGTGACAATCTGCAATTCTCAATTTTAACTGCCCTATTTTATGTTTTTACTTATTGCTACTATCTCCATTAAATAGATTTATGATTCTAGCACATTCAAGATTCTATAGATTTGGCTGTGACTAGGAATAATTTAAATGTTATCTTTGTTTCAGCAGTGCACCGTATTGAAGACATGTCATAAATTGCGTTGATATAAGTTGTATTTGAAATACGTGTAATTTGATATCAGGCAGCGAATAGAAAAGGAAAACACACGTATCTCCTTTTTTCAGTAGAAAAGTCATTCAGCGCCAAGAATTATGCAAAATGTCTCGATGAATAGCAAAAAACCAAGTGAACCTTGGCTGTATCTACGACCTTTGCGGCAGGTAAGGGTTATCATTCCTTTAATCTGACGAATCACGAAACGAAAAAGGATGCTTGATTTTGTCTTAGATGCACTGAAACCTCATTTGCGCTTTACACCACAACCGCAGTTGTTCCATCATTTTGCTTGCATTGTACGACGAGATTATTCACATCTTTCTCCGTCAGGATATCATTTGCACAGATAACGCTACACAGCCAGTTTGATGTCAATAAATACCTGTATTATAACTAAAAGCAGCTATCGGAGAATGCAAGCCCGATTAGACACGATTCATAAGGGGACATTCATATTGTTAAAGAAATAACTAAGGAAATAACAGGCAGAGAAATCCAAGGGCATCTTCTCCATTATTTTAGACCAAAAAGTTTAAAATTGGTTAGGTAAACCTGATAACTATATCAATTGGTTTATATAAGTATGAAGAAGAATTAACTCTGAATTCTCTTGTTTTCAATATAGTAATTTGAATGCATCAATACAAAATTTAAAACCATGAAAAATATTTTTTGTAATTAATTAAAGGATTTCATATAAAAAAGGTATTTATAATTTCAAACTCATAATAATTTCAAACAAAAGCAAATCAAACATGAATTTTAAAAGAGAAGCAGTTGTTATTGGGCTGATATTAATAATACATTCTATCCATTCTCGTTTCTTCCACTTTCCTTGCACCATATATTGATAACACACCATAAAGCTTCATGATATTATATATGTTTTAATGATACTGAAGTCATAAAAAAAACAATAAGAACAATGGCACTTAGCATTTATAACTGAAAACTGTGGATTTCAATCATTTGGTTTTAAAGATACTTGTTTAAGTAGTTTTCAGAGTAATAACTCATCACTTACTTGTCACAGTTTCCTGATTTGGATGATATCACAAATGAGGAAAAATATTTTTAAATGATTGTATTCTTTAATAGTACAAAGGAAACCTTTTTCATAATTTCATATTTTCATGAAATAGACTTAACTTAACAGCCATTATATAAAAAGTGTTATTGATATTATTCGTAAAAAACGGAAATTTATATTCAGTTTAAAAAATTGAAGTTTTGGACAACAGAGCAAGAAAACGATCTAATATGTATAATTTTGTAATACACACAATACTTCAAAATGTTTAATGACAAATGACGTAAGATATGATTTGAAATTTTAAGGAATTTAAATTAAATTTAAACTTCAATGTTTAGTGCTGATAAAATTATTCAAAATAACTATACAACGGTGTGGCACCATCTTGTACATCTCTTCCCTGTAGGCTGAAATTAAATTACAATTAATCACTTTTATAAAAGTTGACTTAACAAAAGAAGTCTTTCATCTTATCTTTGGCATCGTTATAACCCATTAATAATGTTGCACAGAAATTTATCTCCCCAGATTGTTTTTCAGATTGAAATATCTCAAAGAGTTCTTAACGGGTTTTCTTACGTTTTCTACTTTGTTTATGTTACGATGTCATGCATTTATTATACTTATTTTTTATTTTAAACTGCCGTATAAATTTATAATCTATTATAAAATGTCTACATCAGAAACCACGCACATACCATTATGCATGGATCAATGACCAATAGTTTCCGCTCTCTCTTTTCCTTCGAGAAGCAGAGAGAAAATAAAAATATTAAGTACTCAATGGAATTAATTTCTTCAGGTAAGTTATGGTGACAGATGCTACCGGTATGCCAGACCCCCATTAGGCCTTAAAAAAAGATTACAGTGTTGATGCAATGTTGATGAACAACAATTCAGCATACAGTACCAATAACGTTCAGAACATATATTCTTACCCCACCCCATGCTTGTTCCGTCTGCTTATTTGAGATATTCTTTATTGCATCCGTTTTAATGGTATAAAATACATGTAAGATTTCATAAATAGTTTACGATATATAATCGTATTAAGAAGAATCACTGATGACATTGAAAAAAAAAGATGCAAATCCTGTATACAAGTGGTATCAATTATTGTCATGATTCCCAATCGATGGATCGCTCTCACATTACCATAGCAATTTATGCAAAAGCCAAAGCTTTCCGAATGGCAAACATCTTTATTAAAGGTCGTAGTTTCAAATTGTTTTTTTTAGGGAAGGGAAGTAGCCCTCGCTGATCTTTTCAAACCACCTCCCTATCTTTATTTTTACCCTAAGGCTTAATTTAGTAGTGCTTGCTATTCTTTACATTATATATATATATATATATATATATATATATATATATATATATATATATATATATAGTTTTCTTTTGTTTATTTTATTTTATATCATTTTGTTTATTGTTTGTCCAGTAACTCGTCAGTGTCCCTTATATCTTTGCATTTCCTCATCCTCTATCTCAGTGAGTCCATAATGTGCATCCTCCAGATCTTCGTCTCGTGATAGCTTGCACTTTATCTTCGTAGGTTTATCCGTTTCTTTCGTTTCTTCCGATGTTGATTTTGATATATTTTCCCCAGGTCCTTTATTCAAGGCTTTCTTCGCTTTTTTACTCTTTTTTTTTCGTCTGTGTATTTACTATTTTTTTTCCCTAATTCTTTTGGATTTTGTTTTTGTTCCCAACTATGTTGTTGTTGTTGTTGGGTAGATTGGGATTGCTGTTGAATTTGTTTTGGGTCCACCCTTGTCAATGGTTGTTCTTGTTTGTTTATTGGTTTTTGCATCATTTGCTGTTGGTTCGTTTCTTATGTTGGTTTACTTTTTTGTTGTTGTGTATCCGATTGCTGTTGCCTTTGTTTCTGATCTTTCTGTTGTTGTTGTTGTTGTCGAGTTACTTTTTGGGTTCTTTTGTCACTGTTTGCTTGTATTTTGCTTGTTTTGGAAATATTGTTATCTTACTAATCTGTCGTACATATTGGAATTGTTGTGCCATTTCTTGTTCAACACGACATCTCCTGGGCGTGTGCCCCAACTTCCTCACATTTATGGCATTTCTTATGAAAGATACAATCTTTGTACCATGTTTTTGCTAAGAAACCATGTAAGAAGAAAACTTTGATGGTATATAGTTTTTCTTTTTCAATCTCCAATATTATGTTTCCATTTATTACTTTGTATTTTGGGATAGTGTCTAGACTCGAATTGATAACTTGGGTTTTAAATTTTTTTGAATTTTTCCACCGTTGCTTCTAATGGAATTTCTATGGGTATGTCAATTATGTGCAGTTCTCCCCTCCTTTTTGATTTTCCTCAGAAACGGTTCTGGTTTTTGGATAATGATTGTCCCCCCACACACACACACACACACACTTTTTCCATTTCTCCATATGGCATAACTCGTTCAGTTTTGTTCGGTCTTATTAAAAATCCTTTCCTGTTTGTGCTAATACTGCCAGTTAAATTGACAAAATTTGGATTTCTTGTGCGGAAAGTCCCCATCAATCCACTCATTATAAGTCTCTTGTCTACCGGGGGGCCCCGAGTGGCCGAGTGGTCTAAAGCACTGACCGTTACGGATCACTGCCATCTCACCTCTGCGTGAGTTCGAGTCCAGACTCGGCTAACGTGGGAAAGTGAGAAAGCCTACCAATAGCTTCTCGTGGGTCGGTGGTTCTTTCCGCGGATTTCCCAGTTTCTTCCTCCACCATTAATACTGGCCGCCATGTTTTGCATATTGTGTGCTGAAAATAAGCCCCAGAATAACAAAAATAACTTGTCTACCTGTATCTTTGTTGTATCTATTCTTTCTGTGTAGAAATATTTTTCCATTTCTGGTTCTGTCAACTGTTCGTTGGACTGTACTGTGTTGTGTTTACTTCCAAATTGAATATTAGTTTTCCTTCCTTCTATGTTTATATACTATTACGAATATTGATTCACGATTCCTTTGTTCTTTTATGTCCAAGTTAAGTCCAAAATAATTCCAAATTAGGTCTGCTTTGCCCGGGCCATTTTTCAGATTGGAAATCATTGACTTAACTTTGCCTTTTTTGCAGTTTTTTCCGCTCAAATGCTCCCTCCACACGGCTAGTAGTAGTAGTTTCTATCTTGACAATTACGTCCGGTTATAATCATCAATGTTGCAAATACAGGACTGATGCAACAATTTTTTCTGCATTTAAACAAGATGCCATGTGTTTTTAAAGGCAGCTTTTGTCACTTCACGTTTCAAATTACTATGACGTTTATTAGGTTGTAGGTAGTACATACTACAACTGAACTGCTTGATTGGTCCAGTAGGTGCAAGTTACTGAAGTTAGTTACATAACCTCATTAAATCAACGTCTTATAAGAAAATACTTATTGGTTAGTCTGATGATATATATATATATATATATATATATATATATATATATATATATACCTTTCAGTCACTGCGTAAGTACGTTACCAATGTCTAAAAGTCACTCAGACCACGATAAAAATGTTTTCTCAACGAAAGCCAAATTAGAACTAAAGGTAAAGGCAAATCGCTCACTGGCCTCCACCATTACAAATACCATTTAATAAGAGCATTAGTAAAAAAAAATCAAGAAAAATAGGTGATGCATTTTTAAGTTTTGACAATTCAGTTTGATTTTGTTTATATCCAAAAGTGCTACATAGTAGTATTAACAAATGTAGTTGGAACAGATACAATCCAGATAACAGAAGATACAATCCGGATAACAGAATTTTACCCAGCTATTATTATGTAACTATCCTCACCTCACCCGCATGGACGCCAGCAGGATTTTTACAAGGGGGTGATGGTCAGGATTTTTTTTAAGGAGGGGGGGCGGTATTCAGTCATGGCGGTATTCGGGGTGGGGAAGGCATTCAGTCATGGCCTGGAGAGTTAGCATAAGCAGCAGTATGAAACTAAAGCTAATATTTATTAAGCGTTTGAACAGAATCTTGTGACCATATTTTCAGCATCATTTGCACGATTATACATATTAAACTTTGTTCAGTTTTGATCGTTGTTAATTGCAAAATTTTAATGTTTGACAGGTGGTCAGATATGTCGATTCATCAGTTGTCCTTTCTGAAACTCGAGTTTCGGAAGGTCTGAAAGTAATCGCTTCAGAAAATAAAATGTTACACCAGCTATATTTGGGTTGCATCTATATGTTGACAAAATTAGGAATAAGAATGCCCTTATAAGCTTATATTAAAGACGCGAATTTATACTGTAAAGAATGAGATTTAGGTGAAGATTTAAGGAACACCATAATTCCCCTTTTTTCAAATTCTTAGCATTAGCAAAGCAATGGGTTGCCCAATAAACAACAACGGCGATATATCTGTTTCCAAGGATAACGTTTCTATGGTGTGTGATTTCTACAATACTGTAGTCTGGATAATTCCAACAAAAATGCTTCACGGTTTCTGACGCACAGTCTAAGATTTGTGATTAAATAGCAAAAGATTAATATAAACGTCTGCATTAGTAAACTTCAGCGACGTCGCGCATTTGTGTGTGGAATCGGACTTTACATCAACTTGGTAAGAATAGGCGAGCACTGTACGCTTACTACAGTCGGTCAGCATAGTGAATAAAGCAAACAAACGTTTTTTGATAGTCCGATAGAACCAAATCTTAATACAATGGGTAATGCCGTGCATAAAATTGTAAAGCCAGCAACTGGAGCCAACTAAAGTTACGCTAAACTCTAATGCAAAAGCAGCCTGGTGCGCTGAAGTTCTTTACACCTTTCTTAATGTCTAAAGAAATTAAATAATTTGTAGAATTTGGATTTCAAAATATACCGGAATGGATACCAGAATGGATGCTGCAACATACCAACTTGCAGACGTCGAAGGTTGATCATAGTCTTTGGTAATGTAATCTTTGCTACAAATTTCTACACTGAAATAATATAGTTTCCAGGTTAGAATACACGAGTTAGGTTTACCATCAAACCGAAGTTGTTACACGTTACATAAAGACAGACAAGTAATCTCACACCCCAAATCTGCTTCATCCGATTTGTTTGCTAATTTTACTAAAAGAACGAATAACCCTAAAAATCTCGTTCCTAATAAAAATAAACGAGAAAATTATCAACCACTACAACTCAACTGGACATTCCCTAGAGATGTCTGACTCGGAGTGGTCTGATATAGAGCACACACATCAGGAATGATAACTCTTGCAACCTACCTACGACCAAAAACCCGTGTTTGAAGACATGGGAAATAGTGTATACATAGAAAAGAATTGAACCTTTCCATTGTAGTCCTGTCAACATTTCAATAATTATTATTATTATTATTATTATTATTATTATTATCATTATTATTATTATCGTCATTTTCATCTGGCTTATTATATCATCTGAAGTAAACATACTGAAGAGGAACTTAATTTTTGGTTTTGTATACATGTCATCTGAATAATCCTCCGTTAACTCCCAGGAAATATATATTTAGTGGTATGAAATAAAATAGCTTATCTAGAAAAGGAATATGCTTATTATAAATTTGACTTTTATGGTTACACTGGTATGGAGCCAGATTTTTTTAAATAAAATACGATAGTGTTAATAGACCTACATCAAGAATTTAATTATGCAGAAGACGAAGGCATGTATTGCTGGATAATCAATACGTAAGGGAGACAAATTAATATGGAGAAAAGCTGGTAAGGAATTGTTGGTGTTTGCGGTGTTTTTTGAGACTGAATGAAACCAAGATTTGACGTATGATATACAAATGACAGGTTTGAATTATAACGTCTAGATAAATATCAATTCCACCACGTACTTTGTATGGACTGTCATGACATCGTCCGTGAAGCAGATTTCTGGACTGTTAGATAAAAGAATGCAAAGTGCTCCTGTTAAAGCGTCATTGCCTGTGACCTTATATCCATATATTTAATGATTGAAGTAGCACAGTATAAGGATAAGCATTTGAAAAGGTCTAACAAATGGAAGAAAATAAGACCTTTACTACAATTAGACCATATACACAGGTCCACTTTTTGTGACTTAATAATGACTATAACAAGATAACCAGGTTGAATTTCGGATTTATAACAACTTTTGGTGGTGATACAAATATAATGTTTATTGATGAATGACTTGAATGAGAAAAGAATTATGATCCAAATATTGGACAAATACAATCCGCATGAACATAATGCAACAAATATAAATACAAATAAATGACCTCACACACAGTACAAGGACAAAGGTGAATGATTCACAGTAATTTCACAAGGCGAAAAGAATAATGTGCTTAACTCTTAGTAAAATGTATTCACTCAATGAAACATGAGGTATTTTACTCAATTAGTAAAATGATGAAAACACAGGACATATAAACAAAATATATTTACTGTCCCAAAACACTGGGTATAACAAACCCCAAAATTAATTAACGGCTAATAGGTTATATGTTTGAAGTAACAAAACACTTCGTCACTACCACACTAGGATACCAGTCACACAGGTCAATCAAGCAGTTATTTTATGCAGTCAGCGACCACCATTCTTTTCCTAGGTCAATCAAGCAATCAGCGCCCATTAACTCTGTCAACAACGCCTGATCACCTGCTACTTGACCAGCAACACTTCACTCACTTATACGGCTGTTGTGGTTCAGCTTTACAGCTGGTACCACATCGACTACGATCAGCAGAAAATAAATATAATGCCGTGTACTACGATTGACACAGGCGTATACTACAATACATAATGACGTTATATACGGTAAGTTATACATATTGCATTATCGGCACAACATTACTAAACAGGTTCGAAATTGAACCTATCCGTGTCCGATAAGATTCCTTTGGTACTAAACGTTTCTTTAAAAATATGCAACTTTATATTGCTAATATAAATCTCTTGCTAAATCACAAACAATAGAAAATATCTGCATTATGCTACCTAAGCCGAAGCTACATAGAACATATACAAAAATAAACGTGGCAGTGCAATAGTTATAAATTATACACAATAATTTAATAAATAACTCGCATACCTCTACAGATGAAGATGTGAAAGTCGTTAAGCTTATTGGTGTGGTCCCTCTCAGAATTAACATTATCTGAGGGATCCCCTAGTTCTAAAATTCAATGCATTTTATGTGTATTTGTATTTTAATACAGTGTATGTGCGTTGTGTTTTATTTTTCAAATTTTGATTTTAATTTTGGATTAGGGTATATACACCACTCAAATTTGATACATTTCGATATTTCTGGTTATTGATTTTATTGATAATATTTTCGTAGTAATCCTTAACATAGTATTTTTTATTAAAAAAGAGGTTTTTGTTTTAACTCGTCTAAATGCATTAGCATAAGCTGCTCAATTAATTTCAAATCCATTAGGTTCATGGCGCACATGCACAACCTGTGCTCTCAACAGTGAGCACCATGTTCACGTGATGCACTATTTCCTCATATTCAAATTCATAAGTATGTTTTCTCGAAACTAATTTATATATGTTTTCATTATTTATTGGTTCAATATTAATATTTTACGATTAATGTTCGTGTGTATAAAAGTTACAAATAAATTAGAAGCTACCCAGTTTTAGAAAGTTCTAAATATCGATCTTATTCTATTTTTAAACGTCTATTACTTTTATGTTCTGTCTCAATTTCAGTAAGTTCTAAATTTATATCTTTTTCTATTTCTAAATAACTATACCATTTTAAATAAGTTCTAAATATTAGCATAAATAAAGCTATAGCAAGGATAGTTCAAAGTAAGGTAAGCAGTCGGTAATTTCTAGAACTGCGTCTGTTAAGTCAATGTATTCTTTAATAGCTTTCTAAATGTTCCTGTTTCTGCAGCAAGTTCATAATATCTTCATTTTATAAATTCAATTTTTTCCTTTCCATTTCCAGTACTTCAAAATATTTATGTTCTAGTCCATTAAGTCTGTCATTCTATTTTCTTTGTGAAGCATAATATTAATTCATTACCATATTCGGTTCCATTTTATCCATAGTTCATGTACAAATCCATTGTCTTACATGTAAACATTTCCAGTATGGCTCGTCCTTTCTTCCCAGCTCGTGACCTCCCTCACATCCTAAGATCCCAAAATTCCACTTCACAGGTAAGGAGTGTGGCAAATTGGTGGCGTGCAAAACACACCAACCTCTTTCACTACGGTTCGTTGCTAGGGAATGACCTCCGCGGTGTAGTTTACCCAGTGTGGATAGAAAGAAGAATGCGAATCACTGAACGAGTATATTGAAGAAATAATACGAGCTCCCTTTCAATGAACAAATAGAAAATTTAATCAGTTTATCAACAGAATTTAAAATGAAAAGAAATCAATGACTTAGTTAAAAAAGAATGAAAAATGGTACTAACATGTACTCAAATAAAAAAGACAATACAAATTTCTTTAAATGTAAAATTGCTTTCAACGTTAAATTGCTATCCTCATTGACAATGAGATGTGACCTTTGAGTGTAACGATGAGAGACTTCACCCTAATTTATGCAGACAACTTCCGTTCGTCACTGCTCTGTCGATCTTTGTCTAGCTTTTTCGTCTTGGACTCTTGTCCGTCGAACTCTAGACTTAACAATCGTCTCTGGACTTAGATTTCTGCGTAGATCTTGTTCTCGTCCTGTGATTGTTCAGGGATTTCTCATGTGAATCCAGGAAAGCCGTTTCCTTCAATAAATAAAAAATGTCTCGCAATAGACAATAGGTCACATTCCCATATATCTATATTTTTACATTAATTTGGCTCAGAAACAAAAGGCATAAATTCTGCCGCAGTACCTTCTGTTAGCTAACTTATGTTTACATAAACGGTCGATGCTTATCCTGACCTTAATTCGGGTCACGCTAGGGATGGTCAATTAAATTCAACTCAGCCGAATGAACCCGTATGTAACCCCCACTCGACTGCTGACTATACCAATGTAGCAGTCTTAAGTTACATATGCTTTGACCCTCAGATCTAACTATTCTATAATAGTTTACTCGACCAATTAGATATTACAAACCAGCATATATATATATATATATATATATATATATATATATATATATATATATATATATATATATATATATATATATACATACACACACTTAAGTGATCAATTAAATATTACAAACTAGTATATGAATATACATGTAATGTTAGGTCATACTCATTTTAGAATTTATCCTTCCTCCAGGTAATATTTTTGGGAATCCTCAAAACGTCGCCATTTTCTGTGCTATTGGCTTCACCCCAAATTTTCTTTCCATCTTCCATATCAACTCCATAGTTGGTACTTCCATTGGTAACCCAGAAACGTGTCTTTCTACCGATTTCTCGCCTAATCTTTTTACCAATGGTGGTGGATCGTGTACTTTCACCTCCTTCCCCTTTATCTCTAGAGTATGTCCATTTTTAAATAGGGGGCTTTTTCCTTGAGGAAAAAGGAATAAATTCTTTACCCTCCATTTTGTAAACCTTGGATGTTCCTTGGCTTGAGGCCCCTTGCCACCAAACATTGTAGTAGCTCCGCAGGTCTCGGCCTTTCCTCTTCCGTGAAGTTTGTCAAGTCTCACCTGGCATCGAGGCTTGCGAAACGCCAGAAGTAGTCTTCCTTGTGCAGTCGATTTCAACTCCGTTGGGAAATAAGAATTTATTTTACCCCCTTGAGCTATGCTTTCTGTTGCAGTGGCCATCTTTAAACTCAAAAGGATTGCCCACTTTCTAATTGCCAAAATAAGCAAAAACCCACAAAATACAAAAGCCCTAAGACCTTACACGAAGGAAAATCCAAACTGATTACAGATATTAGATCAAGATCTTAAACCTATACCTGTGAGATCTTACCTACACAAACACTCCAATGAAAATTATAATCCACAGTGAATACAACTCACAAAATCCTCTACACGGTAATCTTTAGTAAAAGGCGAAAGATTAATACGATGTGAAGAGAAACCAGCATGCTGCTCGCTGACAAGACGTTCCGTAATATGAAGATTTAATCTTACGGTGATGCATTTATAAATAGACGATGCAGCCTTGCGTCGTCTATGCAATTGACGTATTTGGTTTTTCCCATGGAATGCACTTTGCACGTGCGGCATGGAATGAATCAAACTCACTGTTTCGAAATATTGTAGAATATACATGAATCACCTTCGGATATTGTTGTACAAAAAAAACCCGAGTACATATATTTAATACTTTGAGGTATTTATACAATTCCGTGACAAAACATGTCGAAACGAAGGAACAAGTCGTCATTTTCTTTTAATGTATACTGTTCTTATTTAATATTCAAATGTATTTATCATGTCGTTTAGTTGGAAGCACTTTTGTTAAAGCCGCAGGGCCAAACCTGGCGTGAGTTTTGATAACACCATAATTTTCTTGTCTATTACGAAATAAGCGTGAATACAATGCCAAAATAAGTGACATCATGAAGTAATTCGATGCCCCAGGACGCAATTGTAACTAACATAACTAGACTCGAAACATCCTTCGTATTTTTAAAACGTATTTTCACGTTCATACAGCATTTGTTAATCAAAAACAAAATAGGCCGTATGGAATCACCGACTGTCTTTTGTAATCTGAACAGGACATGTTACACATTCAGTGGCCCTACTTTCTGATGTAGTTTGACCGTTAAATTGAAATTTAGGATTGATTAACTAAAGAATATCTTACATTCTAAAGTTCTGAATCAATTTATATTCCAGCGAGAATAAAATTGCACAGTTACCAGTCAATACTGCAGTTATGACAAAGTCGTTGCCATCATTTGCTCTGAAAATCCTACTCTATTTAAACTGCAGGATACTCAACAGACACTCCACGGAAGGCTAAGAGTTTTAAATTTCACGATTGACAAAGGCATCTGCAGCATTGGTCAAACCAAACAATACCAACTGCACGCTGTGCTTGTCTGAATAAAATGGGTTATGCATCAATCACATGCTGTCTTGTCATAACTTTCTTTTTCAATCTTTCGGGTTAAACCTCTTTTTGCATAAAATCTTGTGTGAAAGTTCTTTATCCTATATGGTAGATAAAAGCTTTTCCAAAAGCAAACAGCTTCATATAATCTCAGTGTTTACTTTAATCCCAGCTAGAACTATGTCGACAGCACTTCAAGTAATCCCAAGCAATAAGAATGCTTCGATCCTAGATTTAACGTCTGAAATATATATATATATATATATATATATATATATATATATATATATATATATATATATATATATATATATATATATGAATGTATGTATGTGTGTGATAACATGGAAGTCCATGATACTTATTGAAAAATATCTAATAAATCTTAATCTTCGTAACGTAGTATTTTGCCCCGTTATAATATTACTCACTGTCACTAAAAGGCACTTGATACCATTTCTTTTACATATTTACTCTTTTAATAATTAAAGTAGCAATAAATAAATCAGTTTTTCTTTGTTGCTCAAACCAATTTGTCTAGATATACAACACAATGACTACACGAAACATTAATAACAGACTAGCTGTAATGGTACAAAAGTTTTGTAAATGTTTTGTTTCAGCACATTTTGTCTTGGTCAGCGTGACACGTAGCCATTAAGATTGACGTATGGGCTAGGATCGTCATAAATTAGTAGCATGCGATATCGTGTGTGTTTCCCAGACGAAATGAAAGGTTTTTTGTAATTTCCATGCAAAATTCGGCAGTCCAAAATTTTTGTATTTTTCTCGTTAAAATTGTCAAAGGTCTGGAAATATCGAGGAATACAGAAAGAGAGATTCGGCTTCACAGAAAAAGAAGTAAGTCTCAGGAAAGAAAGCACAAGGACTAAAAAAAAACTTAATACCTATGAACCAAGTAGTGCCAAAGTACAGCAGGGAGCGAAGGTACAGGTTTAGAGAGAGATGCCGGCAATTTGAGTTTGATAAGTCACTCGATTACATGATAAAATTGTTTGAACGTTATAAGAGAACAAACTAATAGCATTTCGCGTCAGTTTTGTAATTCTTTTTCTAAGAGAAAGTGTATCATTTAAATATCATGTTTAATTTCATTTTTGTGTATGTAATTAAGTAAACTGTGCTAATTTACATAGAGGCGCGTGTTGTTCTGTTATATATCTTTGCACAGATCGTGTTATTCCGTCCATTAATTTCATATTTTATGCTATTATCTACTCGATCCGGTAAATAACTTCGTGGTCGATCAACCCCTAAATAACAAAAACCAAAGTACCATCACAGGTGGGGATTATATTTTATCACTCACCCACCCCTGACACTAGCGCTTCATAATTTTTGCAACACCAACTCATTAAGGTATACAAAATGAAAAAAAAAACAACATAAATTGCACAATGCACGAAATAAAAATTCTGAATTTTTAAATATATGATTGTGTTGGATATATACCATCTCTAAGTACAGTCGTTTCTAACAAAATACAGTAAACTAATACAACAAAATAGAGACAAATAATCATAATTTTATAAAGGATATCCAACATATTAATGTTTTAATTAACATTTTATACAGTAATGCCTTGGTATGAAAGCCACTTAGATACACAGTATCTAACTTACGAATCTAATAACTTTCTTTTAACAAACTATTATAGCAGCATACAGGAAATACGAAACTAGTTGCACAAAATTATCGGCGTTTATTTTGTTTGTTTTTTTTTTAAATCGAAATTCTCTATAATAAAATACTTGGAATCGGTTTAATTTCTAGCACATTTCTAAGATAGATAATTTTGTTTCATGTTTTCGATCAGTCAGACTGTTAATATATGCAGCTAATGACTGACAAAATTTCACCTTCAAAATTGTAATTACAACAAAATTATTATAATTATGAAGTTTGATCAACTAAATCGACCTATATATGTTGAATGTTGTACAAATTTATTTAACTGTTGTTATAGCACCTCAGCCTTGTCGATGATCGGTAACTGCGCATGTGCTTGTTGTCATTATTATCTTCACTAAGAAAGATGAAGAGAGGTTGATTATTCTTAAGAGCAATAATAGAATATTGAAACACTAGAAATCTTATAGTATTGAATACGAATTCATGAAAAGCTAGGGTCGGATGGTGACGTTACCCACACAATAAAACTATTTTAAATTACGATAGAATATATTATCTCTTCGAAAGTCAATGACGAGCTCAAAGATATGTAACTTTTATTCGCAGCAAAAATCGATTTGATAAAGGATTAGTAGAACTTGAACTTATTTCATAATATTAACGCAAACAAAATTCCAACGCTTGTCCTTAAGGTTTCTGGTAGATGCTTGTGAAAGCAATCGGGGTCTAATCGAACTTAATGTTTCTGGTAGATGCTTGTGAAAGCAATTGCGGTCTAATTGTACTCAATTTGCAATACTATTTATAATGATATTGTACTTTATATTTTAAAATCAATAATTTTAACATTTTGATTTCAAATAGAAATAGTTCGTATGGAGTTTAGTTTTGATCCCGTATGTCCTTGGATTGCATTTGGCTTAAAAATGAACAAACTGCTCGGGCTGTACACCTTATTTTCTTAGCAGAAGTACACTCCGGTCTTTGACACATTTAGAACACTTTTATATTATGTTGTTTTTTTTTCTCCGCTCAATTTGGAAGGATTAAACAGAGGTCACGCTAGGTATATTAAGCAGAAACTAATGCGACTTCTTTTTGATAATCGCTGGTATAAATCAGTATAAACACGCACTCTAAGACTGGTTTTGAGATAATAGAAGTCATTATAATCAAATATAATACAATAAAAATCGTAAGAGTGTTGACGGCTACCTGGGTAAAAACACGGAAGTGGAGCTCGAGTTCAGTTATCCCGACAATGCACTTTACAACAAAACTGCTTCAAAATTCATATTCTTCTTGCTATACGTCGTTTATACTTATTCTCGTTTGGTCAAGTACTTGACCAGTTACATGTTTTAATTGTTGAGCAAAACCAGTACGTCACTACATAATTTAGTAGCTCACTAGGTTACAGTAATTGTCAGCTGAGAAATCTACAGCTATGACATTGCTGTAAGATATCTATAAAAAAAAAAGTATGCAGTGATTTTTGTGATGTCCGCTTATTTTAGATGAAATCAGTGCATACAATATAATTATGAATTAATATTTTAACATTTACATAAGATGGTTTTACAGGGAATGTAAACAGTCGACCGAGCAAAGTACAAATATGAAATCTACACTAGCATGGGCAGAAAACCTCTTGATTGCATGAATTCTAATATGGCTCATAAATCTAGATAAATGTTTTTCTTGTTTCATGCAATTGTTGACATCCAATGATCATGATGTGTTAGGGGGGGGGCTGGTTGGACATAACATCCATTATCTTCGGCCGGCACACACGCACACACTATATTATATATATATATATATATATATATATATATATATATATATATATATATATATATATATATATATATATATATATATATATATATATATATATATATATATATATATATAAAGAATACAAACCATATGGCGAATAACAACCCTTTCAAGCGTACTGGATCCACCAAGGGATCACGTGTGTCAGGGATTAATTAAAATAGATGCAATAAACTGACGACGAACAGTACGAAACTTGTAAATAACTAGCCTAAGCGCTTTCCACTCTTAATGAATCTTTTTCAAAGGCAAATGCAAAACATATATACGACAAACAAATAAACACAAAAACGTTGTGTTTGTAAACCTCTACATGGCTGTCTTCACATGTGCTAAAACTATAAATACAACCAGCTTGTATAGACTAGTTGCGGTAACTGAAAACGTTATATAATTCCCTAAAAGTCTACAAGCCAAAGGGACATCTATTTATACTTTTTGTACATATGTAACGCAGATTATATCTCGGATATTTGATTCTATACCGGTTATTCTTATAGTAAAAATTGAAGGTTAATAAGAAGATTTAGAAAATGTTAAATTCTACTAGTGCATAGTTTTCATTTTCTAGTCTTCTTGGTTTAGACCGCTTGGTTTCAATGTTCTAAGGCGGCGTATCCAGTATGATTCCTTTTCCTTCCTGGTTTCGGAACTCCAGCTGTGGTTGTAAGCAATAGCGATAATTATTATATCACTGAAAGTGTGGCCAGGGGAGGAGAAGTGTTCTGCGACTGGGCTTCTTTACAGCTTTTTTTTTTTGTCATCCAATCAGATCTATGAAGGTTTATCCTTTTGTGTAGTTTTTCAGTTTCTCCGACGTACTGAAGGCCACAGATCTTACATGTGATGAGATAAATCACATTCTCTGTTTTGCACGTTTAGTTTTTCTTTAGTCACTGTGCTAGTGAATGTCTTGGTCTCTATCATATGTTGACAGGTTTTGCATCTTTTATCACAACAGGGTCCAGATTGACTAGGTTGGTTTTGACTAGCGATTGGCGTTAGCGATAAAAGATGCAAAACCTGTCAACATATGATAGAGACCAAGACATTCACTAGCACAGTGACTAAAGAAAAACTAAACATACATGGTCCAAACAAAACGTGCAAAACAGAGAATGTGATTTATCTCATCACATGTAAGATCTGTGGCCTTCAGTACGTCGGAGAAACTGAAAAACTACACAAAAGGATAAACCTTCATAGGTCTGATTGGATGACAAAAAAAAAACTGTAAAGAAGCCCAGTCGCAGAACACTTCTCCTCCCCTGGCCACACTTTCAGTGATATAATACTTATCGCTATTGCTAACAACCACAGCTGGAGTTCCGAAACCAGGAAGGAAAAGGAATCATACTGGATACGCCGCCTTAGAACATCGAAACCAAGCGGTCTAAACCAAGAAGACTAGAAAATGAACTAGTAGAATTTAACATTTTCTAAATCTTCTTATTATCCTTCAATTTTTACTATAAGAATAACCGGTATAGAATCAAATATCCGGGATATAATCTGCGTTACATATGTACAAAAAGTATAAATAGATGTCGCTTTGGCTTGTAGACTTTTAGGGAATTATACAACGTTTTCAGTTACCGCAACTAGTCTATACAAGCTGGTTGTATTTATAGGTTTAGCACATGTGAAGACAGCCATGTAGAGGTTTACAAACACAACGTTTTTGTGTTTATTTGTTTGTCGTATATATGTTTTGTATTTGCCTTTGAAAAAGACTCATTAAGAGTCGAAGGCGCTTAGGCTAGTTATTTACTAATTTCGTACTGTTCGTCGTCAGTTTAATGCATATATATATATATATATATATATATATATATATATATATATATATATATATATATATATATATATATATATATGGGATGATCAAATAAAAAATTGTGAGACGTGATCGTTATAAGGACATAGCAGTATTGAATGTATATGGGTTGATAATCTCATGCTGAAATTCCTGTGATTTGCTCATCAAGGGAATATTACACGTACGTTGATCCTTGACTGCAGGCATTGAGGAAACATCAGCTTCATCAGTGGTGTGCCATTTTTTATGGGATGTTACTTACTGGAAATCAGAAGAACTATAACTGAAAAGGTTTCGGTCATTACCTTGTTATGTAAAAGAACTGGAAACTGGAAGGAATTATTGTTGTTTCTGGTGTTTCCGTGTTACCGACTTCCAACAGGCAGTGAAACCAGATTCGATTATTATTCATTCAGCTCTCCGTATTAGGGAAACTGACACAAAACACCGGAAACTTGAACCGGTCCTTATGGTTTCATATTGTTTAGGTTTTACGCGAAATTATGGAACTGTCTGAAAAGCAATGGAAAACAGATTGGATTTTTCATTAGTCTTTTGTAAATGAACAGGAAGAAATGATTGTTAAAGGTCATAGAATCTACTTGATGCTAGCAGTTTCTGTTGAATAAATAAAAGGATTCTCTCCGGCCTGTTTGCAAGATTAGGTTTCTTGAAATTAAAAATATGGTCTCAGGTCCGGAACCCACCAATACACCATACCGGCGACTACTTACAACGTATTGTATATAGATTACCTGTGTATCACTTATCTGAGGCAAAATAATAGTTTTGTAATGGTGATAAAATAACTATTAATGTTGTACATAGACATTTTTCATCCTTACTATTTTTTAAAATAAATTTATGTCAAGAATTCCTGCAATGAATCTGATATAGAGCATAGTTGTTGTAGATTCAATTTCATATTTAAAAATCAAAGAGGATCAGAAATATCCAGTTGTATAGATAAGATATATTAATTTAACTCATTCATGCACCTTTAAGGTAACTTTCACAGACTTGTAAGAAGCCTATTTAAGAAGACGATAGTTTGATGACACTACCTTGTGCCGCCGAATGTTGAAAGAATGTCAACTAATATGTTATATAACTCGGTTAACCTGCTTCAGCAATCCCATGATATCTCAAGGCAATATCTGTTTTGAGTGGAATCATCCTATCATCCTCTTGGTGTATGTACTGCACCCATTTAGAGTTGTCAAATGATGATGATGACTATAATAATAATAATAATAATAATAATAATAATAATAATAATAATAATAATAATAATAATAATAATAATAATAATAATAATAATAAGTAGTAGTAGTAGTGGTAGTAGTAGTAGTAGTAGTAGTAGTAGTAGTTGTTGTTGTTGTTGTTGTTGGGCTTAACGCCATTTTTCAGCACATGATAGGCTATTCATGGCGGCCAGTATTAATGGTGGAGGAAGAAACCGGGAAATCACCGGAAAGAACCACCGACCCACGAGAAACTACTGGCAAGCTTTCTCAAATATCCACATTCGCCGAATCTAGACTCGAACCCATGCAGACAGAGGTGAGATGGCAGTGATACGTAGTAGTAGTAGTAGTAGTAGTAGTAGTAGTAGTAGTAGTAGTAGTAGTAGTAGTATTGAAACCTTTCCGTAGCTTTGATGCTTGGAAGAGGCTTGCGTTATCATCAACAAATATGTTGCCATTTATAAACAAAAGCAAAACAAGCTTCTTAGCACTATATGGCCGAGCATTGCAATGACTAGGAAAGGCATACCGTGTGTTATTGGCAAAGACAACTACTAAATGTACAGGTATTGCAAAAATGTCCTTTAAGGTAAAACCGGCAAAATGCTCTTACATTCTGTTTATGATCTGTCCAAGTGGACACTTTTAAAACGATGCCAAGAATATGATGTGCAGCTCGCTTTTGAGAAGAATTCCTTTGTTCGATACCTACCGTCCACACTCGACCCAGTAGAGTCTTCAAGATTATATCCAGAAGAACCTGTACGACGATAGTTTTTAGGCTCAAGCTTCCCATTGCGTGTAATGCACCAATACATAATATGTATGGTTCCAATACATAACGTGTAATGTACCAATATTTAAGCTTATACTGAAATAGAAATGATGCAAACATTTTCTAATTATCTTCACCCAACAAGCGATTTTGCTTCCTTTGAATACTGTGTTTAATGCTCCACCACACCTAGACTAACCAGGAAACTCGTAAATAAATAAATTAATAAGTTGCACGTTATCTTTATGGTAGATGGCAGACAATTGGATTAGTTAAATTATTCAATTTTCCAGTACAAGAAGCTAATGTATTTAATTTGTATTTGCGTTGGCTTTCACGCACATTTACTGAAATGGTTCTTCAGTTGGGGAATAAGTTAAATTTCGTGCTCCGCTGTTGGAAAATAATTATGACTGCCCACCCCAACCTTTTTGCGAAGCTTTCCATGAATGTTTTAAAACTAATAATTTGCATGTGTTGTTCAAGATTTTACGTCTGAAAATAATTTTTTGAATTAAATATGAAAACTTATTTTTAACCAATCAATCCGATCTTTTGTTATTAAAAAGTTGCTCAGCATAAATCAACTCAGATACCGTCTTTCTGATAAAAAGTTTTTCCCCATGTAATCATAAAACAATTTGACTGAAATTTTATCCACCTTAGAGCCAAATGGCGTATGACCGAGTTTAGATGATTTTGGATGATTCTGTTCAAATATTGCTCAATGACAACTTTTGATCGATGACCAACCTGCAGACCAGCAGTTAGCTGCAGACGTTCAATGCAGTTAGTGTTAATGAAAACTTGGAGAACAGCCGACATAATTAACGGTCGCTTGAAATAATTACAAATTTAGAATGAAGTAATTTTGATTAACCATGTAACAAAGCGAACAAACTGCATGATGTCATGCTGTTTAAAAACGTGATCTATTTCGTGATCATCGAAGACTTGTGACTGGTTTGCGACATAATTAAACGTTAAAAAATAAATTAGAAACGTCTAATCATCCATTAAACTGTTTTTTCTTACTGCTTTAGTCATTTCAAGTACTTATTAACTTAGAATGGATACAAAAAAGTAAAAGATCTACTGACTTTAACAATTAACAAAAAAGTTGGAGAGGCACAAATCTCCACAGCACGTGTCCACGTATTCACATATTTACAATTAACGGCGCAAAAGAATATTATGCGTACACAATTCACATCATGAAGTGATACACACATGCCGCTTTAAACTCGGAACTTATGATATTAAAAATGCTAAATAAAGCTGTAGCAAAACCAAAAGCAAACTAACTCATCAGCGAATGATTTTGGAAGTAAACGGCCACATTAAACCAACAAAACAACGACAACACGATGGAATGTTATACCAGGGCGAGCCTCGCAAACACCAAATTCGTGTCTTTTCTTTCAATATTATTATAAACACTGTATTTGCAGCGTTTCCATTGCCAAAAAGTAGTTCACCTTTTGAATTCATTCTAACTGCTAGTTTGTCTGACTTCCTCTGCTAGAGAAATCCAAAATTTGGCTTCTTCATATTTATAACTGTTATTGCCATTTCTTGCTTTTCGGCCTCTTGGCAGATCCAGCATGTCTTGCTGTCTGAAAGAATATTTGGAGAATTTCAGGACTACCAAAGTTTCAATATAAGCTGGGCCTAAAAAATATATAATTTGGCGTATACTTCAAGAGTCATTAACCTCAATCTGCCAGAGTATAAGTTGTATTTACCTTGCTAAGAAGTCCTTTATAAGCACTAACAAAATAATTGTATTCAAATCGTAGATCTCTACAATGGAGTCGTTAGTAGATTAATTTATTGGCATTTTTTTAGCAAACAAAGTCATGCAGATGACAGAAATTCAAGTTTTCCATAATAAATGCCATTCTTCCTCCAAAAGTGACTTTGTTGTGTAATAATAATGATGGTGTTTTATATGCTAAAAGTGAAAAGACAGTATTATATGATACTGCACCATTTCATGACTATCCGAAGTTTTAAACAGGCACAGGGACATTTCAAAGATCAGGTAAAGTTCGAAGAAAGCTTCTCATCTCGAAGATGCAGATAGCGAAAAGGCACGGTACCTTCATAGTCCCTAGTGATATACCAGCCTTGCACACACACACACACACACACACACACACACACACACACACACACACACACACACACACACACATATATATATATATATATATATATATATATATATATATATATATATATATATATATATATATATATATATATATATATATATATATATATATATATATATATATATTGGTTGATTGCTAGATTACGTCGAGTAGTCAGCATCATAGTACCCAGATAATGACCCAATGATCCGGAATTTCCAATGCTGACAACAAGACATGATATAGCGATCAGGATCGAAATGCTATGATATCGACACGTTATATATATATATATATATATATATATATATATATATATATATATATATATATATATATATATATATATATATATATATACACATACATCGCATTACATATTAACGTTAATTTATGCCATCCAATTAGCGACGCATTTAGCATTTTTGACGCCCCTAGGTCACTACAACGTAATAGCAAACAGACGAATAGCAACATAAATATTCGCGAGTAGCAAATCTTAGTTTAGACAGCTGCCTTTCAGTGTTGTGTTCACTAGATTTTTTTTCGCTTTAGCAATTTAATAATACAAATTTATCTGGATTTTTGCTTACCCTTACAATCTGTAGCCCTAAGCTAGGGTCTAGTCGGCTTGTGCAGAAATAGGTAGCTGCATCAATTTAAAAATATTTCTCACGAAAATCATTGTATAACAGATTTTATTTAAATCTAATGTCCTATATGCGGTAACATTCGTGGCCACGATTCAAGAATCGGTAACATCGGGTGATTAAACAGTATATTGTTCTGTGAAATTTATATCATAAACCGCATATCTACTCTTTATGTAAAATTAACTGTTCAATCTGTTACTACTTTATGTTACTGTAATTTCTATGAATTACGTCAGACCGAGGCTGTTTTCTCTCGAGACATCGAATCACTCGATTTAGAAATGTCAGCTATCTCACTCCTTGCGTGTGACCAATTTAGATGAATCAACGCTAGACACAAAATTATTTTAATTGACATTTATCCAGCTAAAATGTTCCCTAGGGCCAATCGTACACTGCCCTAATCGGTATAAACGTTTATGTGATATAGCAAAACTGATCTAAAACTGAAAGTCTCAGACAATCGTTCTTCATGTTAGACATAGCCTGTTGTCAGCAAGTGTGTAAATTGAAATTTGCGGGAAAAAAGAAAATTTCAACATCTGGCATGATGCAATCTAGAGATGGTTATCTTCGCTTCTAGAAGTGCAAAAGTATCCAATTCCTGACAGCAAAGGGATGATACATGTTTTCCTGGTATCAACCTAACGCCGAATCCCGAGGGGGTAGTTGAAACTATAGCCCGAAGGGCGACGACTTCACCATACCTGATGGAGTCAGCAAACTTAGTTCCCAGAGGAAGAAACAAAATATTTGATTGCTATTATATTAAAAATTATATTTTTAATTGCAATTTAGAGTTTCTAATGTCAAGATGGCAATCCGGTTCGTTGGCTTTATTCGATTCTTTTGTGGCTGGAATTTGAATTAGGACTGAAGATAGAACTTTTGGACTATTTTGGATTTAATTCGAATTACTGAGAGGTCTTTTTAGATTCATATTTATATTATTTGGAAAGATATTTGTTAAATTTTTCTAAGCTTGATGGTATTTGCTCTTTTGTGTTACTTAATTTAATACCACAGAATAACAATAGATACTTGGAGGCTTGTGTACAAAATGCGAATTTTTCTAAAATATTTCAGAAAATTTGTTGTTTTTTTTGTAAATTCAAATTTACTTTGCTTCGGAATTTTCTAAGTCCCGGGTATTATTTCACATATTTGAGAAATAAATAGCGAAACCAACAAGCTTTGATAATGTCATCTAAAATGGAGAACATTGTTTTAAATCCTACCCTGGAAAGTATATAGTTCTTGGAACAGGATGAATTACTCCAGCTTGCCTGACAACATAATCTTTCTGAGTCTAAGGCTTTTTAACGAAGCAAGAATTAAAAGGTATTTTGGTCCAATATTTGGTAGAAAAGAATTTTGGGAAAAAAGTAATTGAGGTTTGATTAGAAAGTTTGCATCAGGCTTTGACATAAAAGTAATGAAATTGAAATAAAAACGCAAAACGGAAATCGAGTTACAAAAACTTGAGCTTAGGAAGGAGAAAGAAGAAAGACAAGTACAAATGCAGCTATGGAAAGAGCAAATAGAAAGACAAATGCATTTGATTAAGAGGAGAGACAAATGCAATTAGAGAAAGAGGAAAGAGAGACAAGCAATCGCAGTTGCATATGAGAGAGAGAGAGAGAGAGAGAGAGAGAGAGAGAGAGAGAGAGAGAGAGAGAGAGAGAGAGAGAGAGAGAGAGAGAGAGAGAGAGAGAGAAGAGTGTGGCTAATGTAAATGCAATGTGAAAAGTAAAAGAGGGAAATAGGGATACCAAGATAAAAGGAAGAAAGAGATTTCAAATTTAAATTGAAAAAATCTGAGCCAGCAAGTGTAAAGCACTGCCACACTTTGCACACAAATTCAGGATTTGATGTTACCAGAAATATTATGTTAATATCCGCTTTTAAGGAAAAAGGAGTACATAAATATTTTCCTCATTTTGAATTAATTGCTGAAAATTTGGAATGGACTCTATTATTACGCAGTTACTTATTGGCGAAGCTCGTGAAGCTGTTACTTCACTGTCAGTACAACAAAGTGCTGATTATGGTCCGGTTAGGTTAAGGGATCTGTCTCGAAGGATTATAAGTTGATATCTGAGGCTTCGCAATCTTAGAAAATGCTTTTCTTAATTATTCCTTGACTCACAATTGTTTGTCAAAAAGTCTTGAACAGTTTAGTAGCAAGTTATTTCAGTCTCATATAAGCACATCCAATCTCAATCTGGCACAACGTTTAGGAATCAAATTTTTGCTCAGACTGAACCAAATGCATTATCTCTTCATACAAGGTTCTCTCGGAAAAAGAAATGATGCATTATTTCTGATTTCTACGGATTATAAAATAAGCATAAGAATCAAGAAAGACCTATTACAATGCTTATATTTGTAAGAGGTCAAAGTTACAGATATGTATTGAAAGAAATACATTTGTTGGATCAAATAAACTCCAGTCCGATTTGATTATGGAGAATTATGAAACATTTATGTCGAAAGGTTCTGTATCACATAGTAAGGTTTCTGCGAATTACATACCTATTAAAGTTTTAAGAGACAAGGAACTTTTCGGAGTCTTATTACCAGGTATTTCGCCTTTTTCTGACAAGTTTTCTTCTCATGAAAGTGTTCTTATTCAGAGAGTAGAGTGCTGCTTTGGTTGTTTTCCTTTCCATTGTGTGAATTTGTCATCAGACTTGATTTGAGGATCCATTACAGTTGGAAATGTGATATCGTTACTCATAGCAGGAATTCATTTATTAATAGGAGATGTCCTAGCTGGAGATAAGGTGTGAATTATCCACTTACAACTTACAAGCCTGGTTTGGATCAGAAAATCGATCCTATTGAAAATGAAATTCCTGATTTATACCCAGCTTGTGTAATTACCAGAGCAATGACGAAAATATTTCTTGAGAATAATATTGAACATGAAATTACTCCTTTAGCTGACACATTTATTGGCCAGGCTTTAGATGAGGTCACGTTTGCCTCTGGTATGGGTCAGTGACAAGGTTTTGACCACAGCGATCATTTTCTAACCACTCATTCTCTTTATTCGAATCAGTGTGACAATCATTGTTGAACAGGAGAAAAATTCTGAGATCTCATGTTTGCTTCAGATGGCTATTAACGAAAATGAAGCCACATAAGTAAATATTTTGTTACAAATGAAGTCCTTATGAGAAAATGAATTCATTTAGCAATTTAAGTCTTCGGCCTCCCATCCTGGAGATTTATAATGATTTTATCACATTTTGCAAATATGATTGAGTCCTATTGTTATAATATAGGAAAAGAATCGGACAAAGGTGTTCAATAACTGTTTTTTGCTGTTTGGGAATTAATTCAAGAATCTTTCAAATTAATTTCTTTTGATATAGGTTATGGAAATATTATCCGTGGATAATTGAAGTTGTTAAAGTAGAATTTTGTTTTCAATTGAATATTCAAAAATTAATCTGTTTCTAATTTTAAATATATGTTGGCAATAGCTTGTAAATTTGCAAGAACAATTCTTTACTATACTGGGTCAAAAATGAAAATAAGGTATGACACAATACAAAAGGTATGACACAATGCAAAAGGTATGACACAATGCAAAAGATATAACGCAATAAAAAAGGTATGACACAATACAATAGAAATGAGTTTTCATCCTGATATTAGAGTTCTGGATCTCTTGCCCTCACCTCAAAGTCCTCTTCGGGCTAAATAATATCATCATTACACAGAAAGAAAGACATCGATTTAAATTATTTCATAAGCAATTATTGCAGGCGAAGATAAAATCAACTTTGCCATATAAATATGCTATAGAAGTACGTTGATAGAGATAGCCATTTTAGTCATGCAATCTATATAACTGCACCTGTCACATGCCATGAGGATTTAAGCGATGAAGTCCAGAAGGTAAAAATAATCTGGACCAAAAATATTCACATCCTACAGCCAAAAGAGTGAACTAAAACAGCGTTTTTTAACTTGAGTACTTTTTCCAGATGTTTCAACACTAAGAAATAAAATCTACCACGAATTCGAAATTGTAGATTCCACATCTGTGAAGTAGGATCCATATTCATTAAGTTTTGGAGAATGATTTTATTGAATCAAGTAAAAGTGGAATTCATCATACTTTCCACATGCGCACCGACTATAGAAAAATGACCAATGTGACAAAAACATATTCATTTCAATTGCCAATTATCGATGACTGCATTAACAAGATTGGAAATGCAATATATGTTACCAAATTTGACATTTTGAAAGGATTCCAGCATATTCCACTGACGCAAAAAATAAAGATGAATTGCGGCATTCGTAACTCCAGACGGATTTTATCAATATAAAATTATATCGTTTGGGATGAAGGATTCGCCTTGAACTTTTCATCGTTTAATGAAAATGATTACATCTGGTCTAGATATTGTGACTCTTACATTGATGACGTCTTCATCTACAACGACAAAAAAACAGATCACTGGCAAACCATTAGGATTTTTTTTTAATATACTCATTGATGGACATTTGTCAATTAATTTAGGCAAAATTTAGTTTCCTCGTGCTTGTGTTACATTTTTAAGATGCCTCGTGGGACACGGACAAGTCAGACTTATAGAAGTTAAGGTCAAAACTGTATCTGAATTCTCTATGACTATCAGTAAAAAACAACAGATGCGATTTTGGGGTATGGCTGGATATTATCGGAAATTTTGCTGCAATGTTTCCATAACTACGGAACCCCTGATCAATTTGTTCGGTAAGAAAACCAAGTTTCATTGGTCTGAAAATTTGAAGGAGGCTTCTTATAAGTTAAAGGCCTTACTTGCACCGGTCCTTTCAGGTCCAAATTTCAGTCAGTTACATAAAACGTCTGTTGATGCAAGTAGTGTTAATGTTGGTGGAGTGTTAATTGAGGAAGATAAAAATGATGTAGATCATCCAGTGTGCTATTTTTCTAAAATAAAATTGATAAGTTCCAAAGAAATTAATTCACTATTTAGAAGGAATATTTGGCTTTGATACTGGGTTTAAAATACATTGAATGGTATATTAGTTATTATATCGGTTTATTGTATTCAGTGATCACAAACCCCCTATTTTCATTGGCAGGCAAGATGAAAAGCAAACATCAGAGATTATTAATATCGAGTTTGATGTTGTATGAATACAATATTGATATCCGATGCATCAAGGAAAAAGATAACCTTAATTTCAGATGCACTTTGAGAAGTACAGAAGTATTATATTGGTTTGTGTATATCTTGCGCCATTCGTAAGACTTCGTCTTATGTAATTTTGAATAACGTGTATAATTGACTACTATTAAAAAGAAAGCTTTAGCGTATAAATCTTTCTTTTCATGAGGGTGGTGGTATGTATATTCAATTTTATTTGTTAGCTTTTCTCCATGCTTATATGTTATGTTTAATTGTACTTTGTACTTGACCTTGTCCAAGTTTCAGCTCATTGTTTACATGACAAGGTACTTAAAAGTTGCAATGTTAAGCTAATTCTGAATTGTTTCCCAGTTATATATGGAATTTTACTAATTTATCTGAAAATTGCAAAGTATGTATCAAAATATAATCATCATAGAAATTCGATCTTGACCATCGTCTTCTTGTTAGCATCAGAAAATGCGGATTATAACTCGACACTTCGCTTCTCGTAATGATCCGGATAATGGTGATAACTCGACACGATCTAGCAAGGTCGCAGCACCATGCGGTGATAAGATATTTAAATACACACACGCTGGGCTGTTAACGGGGTTCGGCTCAAGCATGAAATCCTGGGGATGCATGCAGGTCCTTTCCTGAGTTATCCGGCAGATGTTAGCAGAACAGCAAAGAATGTATGACCGCCTATATCGTGTGGTCAGTTAAAGGGTCAATACATTTTTTGTATTAAACATTCAGAAACGAGTTCATGAACATGAAAATATTTCTACTCAATAAAGCACGTAAAATCTCAAAAATGCTCCTGTTAAGCCAGGCAAAACCGTTAAATCATGTATATAAGTATGAATTATGTGAGCAGTTTATCATATCGCACACAATTATTTTATTTCTTCATGTTGTTTATTTCTGTAAGATCTTTCTTACTCAAAATTGACTGATACTGTAAACATAGTTTAAGCTGTCACTTAGTTCTCCAGTCATAATGTGTCACCTTTATAAATGTAATATTCTGGCTTTGGTCGTCTTGTATATTTAGTAACAGATTTATTCCAAATCAAGTGACATATTTCCTGGATAAGGAACTCCAGGTCGACCACCTAAAAGCCTGTAAGAAAGTTAATGACGCCAAAAGTGAGCAGATTTTGTTATTAAAATAAATTCCTTCTTCCATTGTAATCTGTAATTTCACTTTTAATAACATTGCAATTTGGTAATAATTGTATTAACTATTTATAGTATATATTCAAGCAATTTTCTTTTTCTACTTGCAGGAAAGATTATAAATTTGTAATATAAGTTTTGTAGCGAATAATATATATATATATATATATATATATATATATATATATATATATATATATATATATATATATATATATATATATATATATATATATATATGTATATATGTGTATATATATATACAATTTGAAATAAATTTACTCTTTAAATACAATCAATACTCCCACTATTTTGGCTATTTTTCCACCCTTGTTTGCATAATAAAACTATTTTACTAAACGCTGTAAAACTTTAAATTTTTACAGATTTATTTCTGTTGATAAATTTAAGTAACTTCAAATTCAAGCTAAATACTTTTGGTGTTTTCCAAGCTCCAAGTTTCTGTATGTATCTTCTACATTGTAGCTTGCTTTGTAGAACTTTAGTAGTGTTTGATGCTCCATTATAGTCTACATTGTGGGACATTGCTAGTTTACAATGTGAGACATTGCTAGTGCTTGATGCCATTGAAGCCTCTATTTTGGCTAGTATTTGCCGCTGAATTATAGTCTACATTGTGCGACATTACCAGTGTTTTATGCTGCTACCTTGTAGTCTATATTGTGGGACATTGCTGCATTGTAGTCTACATTGTAGGACATTGCAAGTTTTTGATGCTATTGTAGTCTACGTTGTGGGACACTACTAGTTCTTTATTCTACATTGTGGTCCTCTTTGTGGAACCAGGTTAGTGCGTAATGAATCACGTTTATCTGCCTTGATGCAATACTAAATAATCGCTCACAACAGACTGTTGTGGGCATGTGTAATGAGAGAAGTATGCGTTAAGTAAGGTTGATTGATATGGTTGAAATACTGGCTGGCCATATATGGTGATGTAAAATTATCAGTTGATGAAAGCGCTACGAATCACGCCCATCGGAGAAGACATTCTTTCCTCGTTCTAGAAATGGCAGCATCTATTTTCTCTGAGATACTTATGCGAATAACTTATTTGGATCTATTATTGAAATTAAAGCCGCAAACTAAGCGCTTTATCAGCATTGATCTGAGTTAAATATTCCCTAGTGAGACAGCAATAAAGGTTAAGATAATGGTGGGCCTAATGTAATCTCTGCAACAGGACGCGTCTCTCCGTACATTTTGGTAGTTATTGAAACTAGATTGTGAAAATAGACTTTGATCGAACTGTCGCTGCCGTAAAAAAAGAACAATACTTGAAGTGACTTCATCGGTGTTGAGGTTAACAACATGGAACGCAGAGATTACGTGAACTATAATAACTATGTGTACTCTTCATCCTTTCATGGTAATGTGCAGTATACCAGTTTTGTGGCTCTCATTCATCTTGGACTGACTTATTTAAATATCTAACGCAGTACGTGCTGTTGCTATAGGTACCAATCATGATATAACAGTTATGAGAGATCTTAAAACACACACACACACACACACACACACAAACACACACACCGATAATAACAGTATAATAAGAAACGATATAAACTCTTTTAGTTGTTTAGTGAATTTGTTACATATCTGACCAGAATTATATCTAAGTCTAGAAGATTCATATTTGTCCCTAAACGAGGTCCATCTCTTCTTGCACTACGATTACTACAATGAAAACTTTCTAAGTAAATGACTATTGCCCTGTGTGTTTACCACAAAGAAAACTTTCTCAATAAGTAATTATTGATTATACGTATTACAAAAAAAAACAAACTCTTCTTTAAAGAAATGAAACATAAACAGTTGTCACATATGGTATATTTGTCAAATTAGACGTAATATATTTATGTATATGTATGTGTGTGTATATATATATATATATATATATATATATATATATATATATATATATATATATATATATATATATATATATATATATATATATTCAATGAACACGTTACTGGTTTGTGTGTCCTTCTTTCTTCAAACGATTGAGACCACCGGCTTACAAAAAAGTGGTTTAAACCACACGTGCTTCCGTAATACTAAACATAAGGAGAAAAAGACTTAACTAGTTTTTCCCTGCAAGAAAAGAGAGGCATTGAAACGGAAAAACATGTATCGTCGTGATTTGAGTGATAAAAGTATTGATACTTTTAAAACTAAATCACAACTCTTTGTTACATTCGCTAAGGGAAACAAATTTTCTAAAATAATTTTAAAATAAATCAAGCTATGAAACCAGTCTGGAATAATTTTAAATTCCTAAACTCTGAGAATAAAATTAATATCGTCAGTTTATTGCACATTAATACTATAATATTTACCATTCTTCATAATATTGTTAACGATTTCATTCTTTCTGTTTCGAAGCAAATTCTCCCCCGACCCTCTTCCAGAAATGGCTATGATAAATATGTAAGTGTAACTGTACTCAAAAATACCTAATTATGTCTACCATTAATATCTGAAAACAATATGATAGTCTAAGATCCCGACATGGATACAAATAAATCAACTGGTTATCATGGGAAAATCCTTCAATCTAAACTTTGTACAGCTCTAGATAAGAAAATTTTAAAAAATGAAAGAAAAACAATCTTCCAATTTGTATATACTTATCTATTTTGCTTAATAGTAGTGTCATAATTTTATATGTTTTGTGTCATAATTTTATATGTTTTGTGTCATAATTTTATATGTTTTGTGTCATAATTTCAAATTTTGTGAACAGTGCAGTTTCATAATTTCATGTTTTGTGTGCAAAACAGCGTCATAGTTACATGTTTTGTGAACAGACGGTGTCATAATTTTTTACGTTTTGTGAACAGTAAAGTGTGTTAATTTTCCGGTTTATGAACAGTGCAATGTGTGTGTGTGTGTGTGTGTGTGTGTGTGTGTGTGTGTGTGTGTGTGTGTGAATCTCGACAATCAATGTCTCTTGTGTGAATAACATAGCTTCATAAGTTCTTTACATAAGCATAGACTCAAAATTTCGTATCCTTTTAGTGACAAATGATGGATTTGAACCCCGACCGAGTCATACCTAAGACTTTTAAAAATGGTACTAACAGCTGCCTTGGCCTGGTGTCAATATAATGTGACTGGGTGGGACATCATGCTACATCTCTACCACATAATGTCCCATTGTTAGACATCACTATAAACTGTCACACTGCAGGCATCATAGCGATATGACTGAAAAATTGTTAAAGCTAAATATTATATGTTAAATATCTAAAACACACACCAGCGCGCACGCACACACACACACACAAACACACACACACACAAAGGGACTAGTGACTATCACAGTTTGATATATGTCAAATTAAGATAAATGATACCTGTCAAATGACTATCACAGTTTGATATATGTCAAGTGACCAGACCAGATTAATTGATATATGTAGTAAATAGAAGAGTTTATGAATATTACGATAGATATATTATTATAGTTATGCTGATTATGTGCTCATAATAATGTGTATTGTAGAATAGGCAACGTGTAGCCATTCTGTTATAACAGTAGATAAATCCAGCAATCACACATCGAAAACGTATTGAGACTTCATTGAAATTTCATTCCATTAACTACTTTTAGTTAATGTGTAAGTCATTTGAAGAAAGCATGTCCCCACTTTAAATTATAATTAGGTTGTGTCAGAATTGCGCAACCAGGAATAGTTCCGTGATCACATAAATACGTTACTTTGATAGCCGGTCTTTGTCTCTGATGTAAAAAAATTGTCTATCATAGTGTCAGTAGCCCCTACGTGATTATTGTCACACCTGGCAGGCGAAAGCATCTCATTCCTGTTTTAAGAATAGTGCATCTTTATCATAACGGAACTAGTTAATGAAGTAAATCAATAATTGACGCCTGATTTGCTTTATTTGCTAATGATACCGTCATTCATTATTGATTTAGTGCCAATTTTATTTTAAATTTTAAGACCATTGATCTAAATTGAGACCACTGACTTCTAAAGTAAAATTCGATAATAAATTTCTAGAACTGTGAGCAATGGTTCTGTTAATTAAGCAGTGGTTAAAGTCCAATAAAGTATTTTGAAGACCACCTTCTTAAAGTTCCATTATAATGTCATAGAGATGATAACTATTTTTTCTTCTGGGAACAAGGAAAAATGAGGTAGTGTCCAGATTGAAGAATGTCTAAATTCTAGTGTGCAATTTTTGTATCAAAAGACAAAAGCACGAGAGGCGATATTTTGTACTGACCATGTTCCTGTAACTGCTACAGTAGCAAGTGTATTATTCTGTATCATTCTAAATAACAAGTCATTATTGACATGTTTAAGGAAATCAAAGCGTCAAATATGGCCACTTTTACCGGAAATGGTTTTCAAATTTAATTTTAAAAAATGTTTAATATGTTATTAATAACTAAAACAGCCTTCAAATGCAGGGCTAATTAGTGACTCAAATTGCCTTCAAATACAGGACGAAACATTCGGCATGAATAAGATGAGCTAGAATTTCGTCCCTAAAGCTGACACTACGATAATCTTTAGACCCCTGCATCTTCTGGTATTGATACAATGGTAGGTTTTAGGAATATTTTGCATGCTAAATAGGAAAACTATAATGTATCAGATTTTTTTCTTCAAACAGTAGTACTTTGGATTTAGCGATAAATCAGACTTATATTATTCAATATGCATACGTTTTCAGTTGTAGTATTTGTATTAAACCAGTCTTAAAATGAATTATACACAGAAACATTATATTTACAAATAGTTTTACATCAGTATTGACGATAGGTTGGTAATAATCCAGATTACCGGTATACCCTTGCGTCCTTTTAAGAGCACTCCAGTCTGGGATCTGAAGTCAGAATCTAGTGTTAACGAGGACTTGCCACCTGGATAAGCTAATAAACCACGGAGATTGGCTATTAAGAAAATAAATTTAATTGACATTTCATTGTAAAGGTTATCTTAGCTATGCATTGGCGTCGGCAGAGCTGTGGTCTATTGTAGAGGGGTTTTATTCTCTGTGGTTTGCAATGATGCCCAATGTCTGATAAGTACTCGTTGTTATCATTACTGTGTAAAACTTTAAATGGTGATTTAAAGAAATATGCAAGTATATACAGAAACAATACTTTATACACACCAAATATACTTTGCGGGTCATGTTACTAGAGAGATAGTATGTTCAATTGAACCAAGCAAATATACACTGCAAGCCATTTCGAAAAATACACGGGTGGCTGTTGCGTTAATGCAATTATATCAAGCTATGCTTTGTAACATGGAAGTGGGCTCGGTTTGCCTTTTCTAATAAAAAAAACCCCTAAGCATTACATTGTGTCTGTTCTGTACCTATTAGTAAGGTTAGTTATATATGTGTCCGTTCTGACAGTAGTAGATCGTTGTACCTATTACTAATGTTTACCTTTCCTAAATAAGCGTTACATTATACTATAGTAGATCGTTGTACCTTTTAGTAAGGTTAGTTACAATGTGTCTATAGTATATTGTACATATTATTAAGGTTAGTTGCAGTGTGTGTCTTCTTATAATAGTTGATATGTAATTATGCAAAATTTTGTAGAGATAATTTCACAGTACATTCTTTCCTGGTCAGCGTGACACGTAACCAATAAGTTTGATGAATGTGCTATACTTGCAATAAATATCTGCCTGCGAGGAATGTGATCTGCTCCGTTTAGCCCTTAAATTGAATTGTAATTAGAGTCCGTTCGATAAGGGTTTGACAGTCATATCAGTCTAAGGTCATATAGCAGAAAATAGCATAAATGAGACATACCAGAACGAAATTTGGGAAAATCTTGGGCCATTTGAAACATGGGTGGTAAAATTATATTTTCCAGAATTGTAATTAATAAAGGCAGAAATTGACGATTATTCTGACTTCGATGTGAGTGTTATACAAGTTTGGCAATTAAAGTATGTAATCCTAATCGGTTAAGTTAAGAGAGAAGAGGGGGGTCCCATATGGAATTCAAGGTTTTGAGTAAATCTACCTCGCACAATTAGAGAGTCTAAGCTTCTGAGGCAATTCAGAATTTTACCTTCGGGAAAAAATATGTATTTTTTGTCAGAGAGTAAAAGAGACTCGTATCCGGAAGATGAGGATACGGAAAGAGAGATTCAACTGCATAAGAAGGGCGTGTCTCAATAAAACACAAATTTAGTCTCAATTGCATGCAAAATATTCATTGACGTTAGTTTTTAATATATGTTCCATTATTCGTTTTAAGTTCATACTTCAATTTTTTCTCGAGTTTGGAAAATAATCGTGCATTTGTGTCTTGAATGTTATATGATTCATGGATTGTAAGAATATCATACAGTATTTCTTTGGGTATGAATGATTTTGGATTAAGTCGTTTTGTATGCAACAAAAATCATGTATTACAGAAATATCAAGGATTTCTTGTGATACGAATTTACAGAAGTAAATTAAATGTTTTAAATGATCTGAAGTATGTATGCTGAGGATTAATTATTTTTCTCTCTGGAAATGTATGTCAGTGAGTAGCTAATTAGCAAAGTAATGTAGTTATGACACGGAGTTAAGTCAACGAATTAATTTGTAACATGGAAGTGGGCTCGGTTTGCGTGATTAAGTTTTGTATTCTTTGGAACTGATAATCTATGGTGTAAGCATTAGGAACGTGTACTGATTGACATGGTCAGCTGGTAGATTACACCAAACGAAGTGTTGTGATGGTTTATTTAAGATGGCTAATTATGTTATATTTTAAGTTAGGAATGCGAGGAGCAGCTAGAAAAGACATAAATTCACTTTAATAGGTTTTGCGTTTTATTAGGTTGCGAATAGATTAGTTGTGTTGAATTACGACACACGATATCTGATGTAAAAGAGACGGGATATTATTTGATCCCTGAAGAAGAAAAGATAAATACACTCGTATCTAGGTTACTATATTATATTTGAAAGATATATCTCCATACCTATACTTCACAATGGGAAAAAGAGCACAATCTACAACTAAGATGGTTGATGACCCGAAGTGAAGGGACTGACAGACAAACAAACAAACAGAGAGCAGACATAAGGGACAAAGAAAGAAAAGATACAGAACTACAACCTATCACCAACAGTGATTTTGAAAAGACTTGAAGCAACCAGTCGATGCCAGCAATATCAGTTCAATTTTTCACTCCATTACATGATGAAATGTGTTCTGTCGGTATAACTGAAATTGCTAAGTGAAATTTGCATAAATTTTACAACTCTATTTCTAAGAGAAGTGAAGAATTCACCTGTCATTTTCACTTTTATTTTTGTTTAAGAAACTGACGAAATTGTCATATTTTACAAATTGAGTCTCGTGTTGTTATATTCTGTATCTCTGCTCAGATCTCCATTATTCCATTCATTAATTTCATATTTTATTTTATTGTTTACTCGATCGGAGCAATTCCATCATGGTCGATCATCTCCTAGATAACGATAATCTAAAGCCACGAGGAAAGGGGAGGTCACTCGTCATTTCCGACTTATTGGAAAATTCGCTGTACCTATTAATAAGGTTTGTTACAATGTGTCCGTTGTTACAGTAGTAAATCACTGTACGTATTAGTGAGGCTCAGAAGAAATGAGGACATGCTTCCAGAAAGTTTGTATGTTTAGCTAAGAAAATATAAAATAGAAACATAAAATCATATATATTTTATACCGAAAAGTTTGAACTTTAATCATTTCTAATTTAAAAACATTATATACTAGGCAACGGTACGATACTATTCAGTACAATATGCCTACAAGGTATAGTTGTAACGACGTGTGTCGTGACTGAGGAAACTTACGATACTATGCAGTACAATATGCCTACAGGGTACAGTTCTAACGACGTGTGTCGTGACAGGAGGAAATTTCTAATTCAAGACTTTCTTGGAAATTTTCTGTCCTGGAAATATGGCAAATGTTGCTATTACTAGTGCAATGATTTACGACATTGAAATCTTTTTGTGGAATAACTTGAGATCTGATGAACCACTCTGTTTGGTAAGTACAGGAGTTTACACTTGCAATCGCCATATTATATTTGACTCAACTGGAACGGTATGTTGTGTTCGACAAAGTTAGAAGAAACCAGTTTGACGTAACACAATTGTGGATTTTTGCCGGCTTTGCAGTTGCGCTTGAGGAAGTTTAGTTTTGTATGGTCAGTGATGTGGGTTGCCTGCGTGTCTGAACCATAAAATAGCTCAGCCTTTCTGTGCTCTTTGTTGTTACATAATGTTGGGGAACATGTGCAAAGTAAACGATACCAATAATTCGCAGATACTAAAAGAGAATTGCTTAGTTTATCTTATTTTCACTTGTTCTAATAAATCTTTACATTTTTTTTATGCATAAGAAAAGATGGATTATGAGCAAATGTCGGAGAGGTCTGAATTCTCGCTCAAATAAAGGTTGATGTTTTTTCGAACTATTTGTACATAGTAACTATTGCAAAATCTCCAAGTGTAACTCAAAAGGAGCATCATTTTATTATTAGTTACATATGACGTACTATTGTCTCCTCAACAAATGAAATATTTCATTGCAAATTTTTGAGAATGTTACATCATAGGTTTACAAGAAAAACTCAAGTGTTTTACCAGACCTTGTTATAGACTGAGTTACGTAGGTGTCTGCTTGAGCAAGACCAAGAAGACAAAAGCAGCTTGCTAATCTCAACACAACGAGGCATTTCTGCCAATCACTGCGTAAGGACGCGAGATTACATTGCATCTATAGATACTGATAATCCAATCAGAGATCGTACGAATCAATCGTGTAAAAAATAGCTAAAAGGCAAACTTCAGTGCGTCGACTGGCCATCTCCGTGATCTCAACATACCATGGGAAGTTAAAATTTATTAACTACATCGAAATGTCAGAATATCAATTTAGAACCAGTTTTATATTCAAACAATAGCAGAACCGGCAAATCAAGTGCATTTTTCTGTCCATTTCCGCACTTTATCTCAATGAGGCCAGCATGTAATTATAGGACAAGTCAATTAGCTGCTCGAGATCTGTCACATTTCAGCATAAATACCTATCGCAAAGCACATAAGAAGGCTTGACTAGAGGTAACGTAACCAATTCATTTCTCGCTATAACTCACTACTACGTAAAACATTCAACACGTGGTCCCTAATCTATCACTAACTATATTTCGTGATTCCGAGATTAGCCATGTCATTCAGTATAGTGACTGCAACGAAAAGGACCGAAGCTCTAATTGACGGTTCTCATTATACCGATGGGTAACGTAAAACCTAATTGTCTACTGAACCGTCTAAATTTTGCCGCCCACATACGGGTCAGTGTTTGCGGTCTATATTTCCTAATCAAGAGTTCATATAAATGCGCGACCTGCAAAGGCCTTTTGTCTACTATTTATTGTTTAGGTAAAATAAACATTATACATCACCCCACTCACGTAGTCTCTGTTAGACAGTTTCTGTCCATACAAATGAGGTCTCCGACGCAAAACTATTATAAAATGAGCGGCAACAGTAGCATGGGACGCGCTATCGCCAAATAGAACTAACTGAATAAGGCTACGCCGACAAAACATTGAGTTATAATGAAGTTAAGTAATTGAGCGACTGACGTCTGCAAAATAAAATAATATTTCAATGGATATTTCGTAATGAATTTAGGCCACGAATGGTTTGATCAACATCTGGCTTATTCGGAGGCAACTGTTTCTCACGTCATCCGTCGGCAGACTGACGTCAGATACACGGATTATTTAAAACATTAGACACGGCATGCATTGCGATCCATTGGAACGTAGGACAATCAATGAGTGTTTGACAACTAAATGCTTTGCTCTTGCTGTTTATTAACATTTTTGCAGCCGTGTGTAAATTTAGAAAAGCAATACATAGTCACGAAGCGTTGACAGTTTCTTTCGTTCTGATTGTAAGGTCCATAATGGTTTTACTGTACTTGAATAGAGACCCTGAATAATAGCCGTTACAATGTAATAATGCAGCTTGAATTCAATCAGGATTACACTCCAAGCTTTGTTTAGAATGGCAACAAACTTAGGAGAAGAAATTACTGAATTCAGTAGCAATTCTTAATTGAAACACATGCACATCATCATTTGGCAAGATTATTGCAAATGGGCAGATCACAATATCTAATTACAAAAGAAACATTTCATATGAGCTATGCTTAGATCGTCAAAGATGTCAAACGACTCCACATTCAGTTCTAGTATTTTTTCGTGGGAGATTTTCCAGAATCTATATATTTGCTGTAACCACACATCTTATAAGGATAAACCTAAGACTCAATACCAAGGACATATCAATTGCATCAAGCAAAAACATCATTACGAAGTAACTCTCTTTATAATTCAAAAATACCCAATGATCGGAAACTGCAATTTTGTACCGAGTGCTGATTTATCTTTAGGTGGACAGTTCCGAGAAAATAGTTTTCTTTTCCAAAAAGCATGAAGTGCACTGTGTTCGTTTAGTTGTTTAAATTGTTATGAATATTGTATGGAAATAATCTTGAAATAAAGTTAAAAAATAAAACGCCAATGACAGATTAGCATGAAGAGAGACTGGAACCTACTAGAAGTAATCCAAAGCATTTTTCAACAATTCTCATTTCGGAATTAAAATAGATGTCTGCAATTATTTATAGACTTGAAGATCCAGGAGGTGTAGACAGTGCAAATGTTTTGAAAATTGATGGTAAATATCTGCCAGACATGCAGTCATAAATCACAAAACTGGCATTTCTTTATCTTAACTGATCATGCGTTTCATATTAAGTAATGTTGTCGTTGTCATCGTCTAGAAGCCTTTAAATCTGAGGGTCGAACGCTCGGTTGAGCCTGAAACAAGAACCAGTTAAGAATGATTACGGATCTTAAGCCATCCTCCGGCACTTGCTGTAGCAAATTATCTTGTAATACAGAAGCCTTTTACGTGTCAACAGACAAATCACTGGACCAGCTCTCAATTAGATCTCTTGGATCTGGCAATTTTTACGACAAGATGGACATTGTAAACTGACCAATGTAGTAAGAATCAGTGACATAAATGAGAATAGATAAAGTATCCGTTTTAAATTCAAAATAAAAATTATATTTCATGTCTTATTGTTAAATATTTATTCATTATGTACGCTGGTATGGATATGGAACTGTGTGGAATTTCTCCAGATTTTAGGACAATTTTCCTAAAATACCATTTCTACTCTAATTTAATGTCTTTTATCAGTATTTTCTTTATCATTAACTGTAAATGTGCATGTACATGAAACATAAAGCTAGTATCTTCACGTTAAACATAAACGAATTATGTTCGCTTTCATAAAAGATAATCAAATATTTCGTCGAAAAGACCAGCATTACTGTCTTTGTAAGATAAATTGTTTGAAAATGTTGATTTGTTTTGCATTATGATCAGACGTCACGTCTATTAGTCACGTGTAAATCCTCATAGCACAGGAAAGTACACTTCATCATGCCTATTGTTACTGTTGCCGAAAGTAAAAATCGGCTGACATATTAGCTGTATTTGTAAGTGGGGCAAATTTCAATCAAAGACAGAATCCAAAAAGATACTCCGATTTTTGTCAACTCTTTTTCGCAGTCCTCAATGTAACATGCTTTCTTACAACAATCGATCTGGCAAGATAGCAACGTTCCTTGAATCAGTATCAGAAAATGAAATATCTCCATTCAGAACGAGCTCTTCAGATAGTAACTTCAAATAAGCAAAATTCTGTGATAATGTATCTCTTACATTCTTCCGTTACAAGCCAATCATTGTGTTAGAGTAACCCCGCCAGACGGCCCAGTCCATCTATCACTCTTATTCCGGATTTCTACAAATGCATTATAAATGTTGATCGTATGCTTCCTCTGAATTAGATAATAATTTGAAGCAATATCGTATTTAACATTGATAACCTTATCCACAACAATCAATAAACATTCTATGAAATAAACTCGTAGCGATAGACGTTTTCTGTGTTGCTGGCAGGAAGTAAATTTAGAATTAATTTGGAGAATATTGTCCTAATTTACTTCGTAACTTTCCGCTTGAGGACGCTTTTATTTTGCTTTCAATGTTCGCAGTATTCAAAATCCCCAGGACTGACATTCATTTTGAAATTATTGCCAGTAGGAGCGAATTCTGCATTCGTCAACTTTAGCATGGTCCTATCCATGCATATCCATGTCCTGACTATGGTTTTCTTGGCATAAAAGTATGCAAAAATACTAGGTTCCAGAGGTAAGAACGTATATTCAGATCTCGTTATTAAAACGCATTGGTGTACTTCTTTAACATATAAATAGTTTCTTTGACTTATTTTAGTGTCTTATTTGGTGATGCCATTATTACCATGGTATTTAATTATCATTGCTTTAAAGAGGCATCACCAAGATTTGCCTATGTCTTTATTTTCTGATACAAAAGCGAATCCTTTATTAAAGGAAGTTAATGTGTATTTGTGTCATAATGTCATCTTATATGCATCGTTCGTCATCCTATGTATAAAGTCTTATACATACTTACACAATAATGTGGCATAAAATCTTATAAGCATTGCACGTTATAATGTGAAATGACATCTGTAAAGTATCGTAAGCCTAACGTCCCTTCTTTTACAAAGGCGGAAACCGGAGCCGCGAACAATGCTGGAGTGTCCATGAGAATTTGAAATATTACAACAGTTGTTTGCATTTGGGCCATATCCAACTTAGACAATTTTATTGTCAGCAAGACGTTCATTTGTATAGCTTCATTAAGCTAAAGTTTTATCTGGGTCGACCACTCGGGGATAATTCCAGTACACTTTGTCGGAGAAAACCTCAATGTGACCCCGAAATCTTTTCGTAATTGCTCGTTACTTTCACAAGCTGCATTCGGCTAAGGCCAGACTTAACTTCGGGACAGAAGATTATTATTTCAAAAGCAACAAGTGTTTTTAAAGAGTCCTCTACATGCGTGTCAATGACCCTCATTCGGCCACATGTGCCCTCGAGCTACATAAATTTATCGAGTGGATCGCTGCTATGCATCTGTAACAGGCGAGAATGTGCCCGATACATACACATGAAAGGAAGTGTCAACCATGGACTCTGCTTAAACAACACCAGGTAATTCCATGGCAAGTAATAAATTGGGTAGAACGTACAAAAGTCGAACTTGGAATTCTGCATTGATCCGAAGTCCGCTTATATGATATATATGGGACTTCATTTTCCGCTGCACGGTTATGAGTTTATAACCTTCTTTGCAGGTCTAATATACTTGTAATTGCGGTTGTAGACTGAATCCAACTCATTAAAAATTCTGGTCATTAAGCAGCAGTAAGGTGGTAACTAAATGCATTCAGCACACACATGCGCGCGCTTGTGTGTGAAGATTCCATCAAGACCGCAGAGATGCTAGTATGCTTTCATATTAAACATCGATAAATGCCATTTGAAGCGTTACGTGACCATATTACACGTAGTCAAGCTCTATTTTTTGGAAGAGAAAAACGCAAGGTACGTCAAAACTTGACCTTTAAAAGCGATTTCGAACACAAGTTTAATTTCACAATTTTCGACATTCTAATACAAACATGGAAAAATATAAATATATTAAAATAAATGAAATGGATTGCTCCTTGATAGACAAATCGGCATGTTTTATCTTTAATATTACTCTTAGTCAACACGCGGAGTGTCGTCTGGATCCCAAAAGTATGAGGCGCCTCGTCTTTTTGTTTGGAGTTTTTCTGTTAGGTTTTTTTATTTGCGCGGGGTGGGTAGGCGAGGTCCTGTTAAAGATGATGGCTGAAGCAGGCCGGATGGCTCTGGTTAAATTTATCATGTCTAAAAGAATTCCAGATCAATTTCAGGTGACCGTTTATAGCCAGTTACATGGCATAAAAGTCAATCCATTGATGAAAATTACAATCACTGGCATCATATTCGTGAACAAATCATGAAATCTTGTTCAATATATTTAATTTTATCTTTACAAATGGTTATATTATTTCTCTGTAACCTATTGAAAGCGTTACTAAAATAAAGTATTCAGACAAGTTTACATAAATAAAAAAAATCTGACTCCAATCAATTATTGCAGACTATGTAATACGTTATGTTATAGCTGTTTAGTCAACATTTTGAGGAGAGTAAAACAATGTTAGAATGTTTAAACATTGGCTTTTGTGAAGGAATTATGCCAAGTTCATGCACAAGAATGTCAGAGTGCTTGAGGATACATAGATACATCTAGATGAGAAAACTAGCTGACTCAGTTTGTGTTCAGTCCTTCAGAATAATCTCTGTCGGACTAACTAATCCTTTTGTATGCATCTCTCTCTCTCTCTCTCTCTCTCTCTCTCTCTCTCTCTCTCTCTCTCTCTCTCTCTCTCTCTCTCTCTCTCTCTCTCAATTCAAACTAATTATTATTTTGCAGTCAATCTATCATCCTCTACATTTAAATTTTAATTGCCAATTTACCAATAGCATAACGCTCGATTACTGAAAGCGATCGTGCACTTAAAACATGAGAATGGTATCATATTTCAAACTCTTCTCCTGTAACAACAAAATATTATAGGCAAAATGGCACAGAATTCTACGAAAATAAAAAGTGCATTTATTAAGCGATGACGACGTAAATAATTAATTATAAGAACCCGTGTCAAAGCACTGATTAATATCTTCTATTTTCATATCAGGGCCCAGAGACTGTCGCTATCCCAGAAGAAGCTCTAATCCTAACGCGGTTCAATCAAGCCAGATGTCAATGCATTTGTGTCTCTATCTTATTAAGTTTTAATTTTCCTTACACATCTTTTCAAACATTGTTTCGCTAATTATAACAAATGAGTGTTTAATATCTAAAGCTTGGATGCATTCCTAAATTATGTTTAGTAATCCGTTCAGCACAAGAGCGATTGCGATTTCCCTAAGGAAAATATTACAGCCAGACATTCGCCGACCAAGACGCCATGTATTCATTCGCAATTCCAGGAAACAATGTATTGTTCTAAAGACGTGAGAATCCTATGAAAGTCTATTACTAAAATGTCCAGTCCATAATACGTTTCATATATGAACAAAAAATAAATGACACGAAATATTTTAATGCAAATCATAAGTAGTAATATTACCTATATATATATATATATATATATATATATATATATATATATATATATATATATATATATATATATATATATATATATATATATATATATATTCCCTATGATATATCCCTGTCTTTCTTTATGGGTTTCTGCATATCAATATGTATTTTTGTGTCCCTGTCTGTCTTTCTGTCTATGTATGTATGTATGTATGTATGTATGTATGTATGTATGTATGTATGTATGTATGTATGTATGTATGTATGTATGTATGTATGTATGTATGTATGTATGTATGTATGTATGTATGTATGTATGTATGTATGTAAGTACGCACGCACGCTTGTATGTATGTATGTATGTATGTATGTATGTATGTATGTATGTATGTATGTATGTATGTATGTATGTATGTATGTATGTATGTATGTATGTATGTATGTATGTATGTATGTATGTATGTATGTATGTAAGTACGCACGCACGCTTGTATGTATGTATGTATGTATGTATGTATGTATGTATGTATGTATGTATGTATGTATGTATGTATGTATGTATGTATGTATGTATGTATGTATGTATGTATGTATGTATGGATGTATGTATGTATGTATGTATGTAAAGATTATGCATGGTTTGATTGTATGTATATATTTGTACCTGTTTTTCTCTTTGTTTGTATGTATATATGACTGTTTTGATACATGTGTACATATAAAGAGAATCTGAGAATATTTGCAATACGTATTGCCAATATTTACAACGCATTTGTAAAATATGCACAACAATAATATGACAAATATTATGAATACGCCGCGAAAAGTATCTGCTTAATTCAGATAATATTGTGAATATCCGCAAAAGTAATACAAATATTAGCAAACGTATTTGTAAATGTGACGCGAATATTCGCAAAACGTAATGCGAACAATTGCGTTATTTTTGTTTCTTAATAACTCAGCTTGACACTAATTGGTTTATCCAGCATCGCAAATAGTAAAGCAGATGACATTTCTAGAGTCATAGGTGAATATCACGTGAAAAGATCTTTCAATTGCTGATGGGTGATTCACTAAATCCAAATTCAAAAAACAAATATGATACCATATGGCCATTTTACTCGCAAGAATCAATGTTTTACATAAAGGCAATGAATTTCACAAACAAAAAGACATTCTCTCATTTGTAATTAGTTCCAGTCCCCAGGGCGAGAAATCACTACATGCCGTCAGCTATTCTCTTGCGAAGGCAACCTTTATTGTGCGGTTCTAGACAGTCTTTCGCAGAAAGTATCAAATGATTCAAACTTGCCCTGGCGATATCGCGAAATAGATTGAATCATGAAGGACGATTTTAAAAAAAAAAGAAGGAAATCTTCATTTCAATAAAACTGCATGTTATTTGAGCTCTTTTGTTATTGGCGTTTGAAGAACTTGGCCAAAATCATAATCACCGTCTGGGAATGCAGGTTTTGATGGGCGTTGCTTCCTCCATACGACGGGGCAGACAAAAGAGCAGGGCAAATTTATTATCCGCGATCGTTCAAAACGTTCTACCCATGTATGCTACCAAATCGAACAGCTTTCTCTCTTTAAAAAAATCAATACGTTAAAAATTTAATTTTCAGTTAATTAAAATTAAAGGCGCAACTGACTGTCGCTTAAGAGATAACTTTCCCTACAAATTAGTATTGCTTTTCCAACCAGATTTTCGCTTGAAAATTTTAACACGATTTAGAGAGTAGTGTTGGCTAGAACGGAAAATTTCATATACAATATTAGTTTAAAAGATAGCTAAGTTGTCACACTTTTAATTTCCGCGTGTTATGTAGTAAATCAGATTACAGACCATTAGTTAATTATACTGTTTTATAATCAAACTTACCTAGATATCATTAAATAATAAATCTAGCAGTAACGATGGCAAACTATCATTTGACCAGGTAACTTTTGAGTTTACAATCCTAGACATCTTTACGAATAAACAAAATAGAGAAGCGAAGATGGTGCTACCAGCATATAGCCAGACAGCTGTATAATAAGACACTGGACCAAAGTTTAATGAATTGCGGATTGAACTGATTTAATGTTACTGCGTTAGTCTCACAAAGCGTGTATTTACAAGATAACCCCTTAACTGGAAATGTATTACGGAATGAGTACTTTCCCTTGATTTGGATTGATTGCTGCAATATAACTAGGTGTAAAATATTTTTTAAAAAGCGCAAAGGTGAACCTTTTTAGGTCTTAATGCGTTACTTTTGAAAATTTCTAATTGAATTATAAGTAGACTTCATGTATATTTACAAAGACATGGGCATTTTTTTCTAAAGTTATGAAATATAGACATACAGTTTGACCAAATTATATTGTATAGAATGGAACGATGTATGCATAATGGCCCAGCAAAGGATGCAATATTTAGAAGGATTGCCAAATGGGCCGGTCATATACACATCCGTCATGTACAGTTTACAGTCTTCGTATATGACCATCATATCCATGGATCTGTGTACTCATTGTGTTACTATTACACAATCTTAATTCAAATAAATTTAATGACGTCTGATTTTTTAGTTTAAAATACTTTTACTTTATATTCATTTAGATGTAGTCTGCAATAAAGAATTCTTATCTTATAAAAAATTGCTTGACAAAATATAAACCTTTGTTAGCAACAAACTTCATGTTTCAAAAATGAAATAATTGGTGAAGAATTTTTTTATATAATTTATACGTTCTTTTTACCAAATCCATAAATACATATAATACATTCGTAGATATAACTGCAACAAGAAGCAAAAAAAAAACCCATGTACAATACATTTTCTTTGTAAATAACACAAAAGTAACAACGATTCTCTAAAACTATAGTAAAATCGCGCGTCCATCGCATCGTTTTGTTGCAACTGTGTACTGTACGCTGATATAGATCACTTTGTTGGACAGTAAGCAACACAGACTAAACCTTTAATTAGAGAGTGTGTAAATTGATTCAGACACTCTGGGTTTTTCTTGTGTTATAGATGAGTATGTGTTTAAAAGCAGTCACGAATACTGATCGTTAGTCAGGACCTTATTTATCACAATCCTTGTACAACAGGGTTTTGAAAATTCTAACAGGTGTGTGTGTGTGTGTGTGTGTGTGATTTTGGATTGTTAACGTAGCTTTAAACAATTTTCAGTCTAATCGCTACGACGTCTGCATTGTGAAAGTTTATAGTGATGTCGAGCACTGGGGCATCAGGCCGCAGACATGTAGCATCAGGGCCTAATTAAGGCCTTTTGGGGCCCTGGGCATAGACAATAAGGGTTCATAACTATCCTGTCTTTCCATAGATATAGTTACTATTGACAACACTGCCGGAGTAACCTGACGATAATATACGGGGCCTCTTGAGCCTCAGGAGTCCTGGCCAAGTTGCCCACTTTGCCCTATGGATAATCCGGCCCTGTGTAACATAATATCCTACCCTGTCACATTATCCTGACACCAGGCCGACTAGTCCTAACACTAACCTCTTAATGTTGAGCGCCAAGCGAGGCAGGTTTTCTAACCATTACTGCGAGTCTTTGGTATGACTCAGCCAGAGATAGAACCCGCGGCCTCAGGGATTAGAGGCCGACGTTCTAACCACAAGGCCAATGAAGCGGTTAAACGACTAGCAGGAACAAAAACTTTGTTTAAGGCTAAATATATACATTTTGCCATGTGGTCAATAACAATGTGTGTGTGTGTTTGTGTGTGTGTGCGCGCGCTCGCGCATATCATAAAGTCGCTCCTCATACATTTTCAAACTGTCCAATACTTTCATTGATGGTGTAAGCCTAAATATTAAACAGATATCAACTTACCTGTGGGGTGAGTTAAAATTATGTAGAACGACTAGAACTTGCACTAGTCAGGTCTCGTGCTTCGTATTCACCCTGCGTTGCACTCTGCTATAAGAATAGCGGATTGCAACGCTGGTAGCATAAAATGCAGGGCACCAGACTAGAACATATACGTGTGGCGAGTTTGGAATATATTTCGGCGAGTGTGTCTTCATCATAAAGATACGTTTAGGGTAAAGATTCCTGATACCTTTACAGTTAAAGGCGTGGATAAAAGTATTTAACCTGAATCTCTTGCAGTCTGCTGTCAGTAAACATCGCTTTTTTGTGTCTGATTTGTTGTTTTTACTTCATTTGTGTTTTGTTTTTGTTACAGTTATCTGTTGTTTTTAATTAAGCAATGCTGACACGCAGCTTGCAAAATGTTGAGGCAATTAACACGTGGTTCGCAACAGGGTTGGTCAGCGGTATTCTCGAATAGTGATAATTAGTAATAAATAGAGAGCAGCATACCGTGCCGATCAGAGCAGGACTGCGAACCAAACAATAGGTCCTTTGTGCTTCATTTTATTAACGTTATAACGAAACAATACATGCCTCTCTAACTGTCGGAACAGAATCTCGGTCTTTAACGCATTCATACAAATTTAATTATCGCACTATGTTTAGAACTTGAAAAGTTATTATATAAATTTTAATTATCACCCTTTTCTAAAAACCGTAGAGGCGAAAGTAATAAGATTCACCGTAATCCTCTAGCCCCATTCCCCCGGGAACTGATATGGTGATTGGGCAACAAAAGAGAAGAACCCAGCCAACGAAGCAGACGAAATTGACTATACATTATAGGTCTTGAATTATAAACTAAAAGTCCTTATGAAATCTGCTCTAGATGGTCAGAGCCTGATATCAGGGGTGAGGGTGTGCTTCCAGGGTTTTAGGACCGACCTACCCCGCAAAAAAAACAACAAAAAACGGTACACAGACAAATGTACAGCAATTTGGTCCTTGAAATTTGACCATAGCTTTATTCTAGGATTCATTTATTGGACATTATACACACTTTGTGTAAACAGACGCATAGACCTTTTCTTTGGTGCCAGGAAAGTCTGGGCCCTTTTTAAATTTTGGAAACAACAACCCCCTCACGAATACCTGATCTGATCAGACCTGAACAACATATATATATATACAAAGGTCTGAACTTAGGTCTAAACTATTTCTTTTAAAATAATCTCTTCGTTTGTTTGTCAGTACTGAAGATTCCAATGGTCTAAAGTATCTTCAAGGGGTTCTTGTGATAAGTCAGCCAGACTTTCTTGTGAGGCTGAACTGTAAACAAAACAAGGTCACCGATGCCAATTTGGGGATGCATATACCAGATTACTTGGTGCGCACTGTCCCCAAACCAGGCAGACATTCACACCATAACACTAGTATGCTAAAGAATATACAACTTCCTCTAAATCTATTCCAAAAATGCCCAAATTTAAGCTAAGAATAACGACCAAAATGAGAGGAAACATACTCTTCAATTGGGACTATATTTACTCCGAGTCCGTCTCGAACCGTCTTCCCATCCGATGAAATCGAGTGAGTAGTAGGATTAATAAGTTTGACTGTTTTTTGCGTTGGAACTGTGCTTTGAAATATAATTCTAACATATGAACCATTCCATGACTAAACGGGGCCCCGAGTGGCCGAATGGTCTAAAGCGCTGTCCGTTACGGATCACTGCCATCTCACCTCAGTCTGCGTGTGTTCGAGTCTAGGATTCGGCGAATGTGGATATGTGAGAAAGCTTGCCAGTAGCTTCTCGTGGGTCGGTGGTTCTTTCCGTGGATTTCCCGGTTTCTTCATCCACCATTAATACTGGCCGCCATGAATAGCCTATCGTGTGCTGAAAAATTACGTTAAGCCCAACAACAACAACAACAACAACCATGACTAAACAATTTAGATTCTTTTACAATCTGCTTTACAGCAATGTCACTAAAGACATTTATGTTAAATAAATTCCTACACTTTGATTATTTGGAACATGTATTTATTCTCATTTATTACATTAACGGTCCTGCGTGTACAACCCCCTTATAGGGAACTTAATTCTTTCTGACTTGATTAAAGCTACTCCGTCAACATTTGCGTTCCACCGCTACCTTATCCAATTTGCAACTGGCACGTCACGTAATTGTACTACGGAGACGAATACAGTCTGAACTCTAAATCTAGGACATTTTGAACTAAGAATCTCGTGGACCCTGTGGGACATAATATACTAACTGTATTGGAAATAGTGAACCTGTCTGGAAATGAGAGAAGGTAAAATAGGCTATATATGGGTTTGGCTGATCATGATTGGTTGATAATGATAGATTTTAGTAAAATTAATCTGTTGAGAGTTTATCCTAGTCGTAGCTGAAAGAAAATAGAAACATTATTTTCTTAATGGAATTTCAGTCTCTTAATAGTCTCGAGTTTGGAAAACTCATTACTTAAATTAGCTACTGGCTCTTTGGTGCGGAATTTAGAGCACATATTGCAAACATATGCAAGTTCAGAATATGACCCAGATCATATCTTTTTTCTCAATAAAGAAACCGTCATCCAGAATGAATCTGTACTGATAAATAAAGGTTTGACTACGATCACATAGAAGTTTAAAGTTATTGATTTTTTAATAAAATGGTGTTTGCATAGGTTTGCTATCGGAAATGAATTAGTACCGTGAGACCTGTAACTTAATTGTGTGATATTCAGCATCATGGGGTCACATCAACAAAATTTGTAATTGCAAACGGTTGCAAGGCAAAGGGAGATACATCGGCATGTACAGTTACAATATACGGAAGAATGTTTCAGAAGTGCCACGCAATATCCACTTGAGAATTTATATTATCATAGAAGCTGACCGCCCCATTCATTATTACCTAATTAATCAGTCAGATGTCCAGTCTGAAAGTGGATATGTTGAAGATAAAACGCTTAAATGACACCTAGTGTTAGATACGTGGAGTTTGGGGTCCGTTTATTGGTGTGCAATCAGCTGAGGCTGATCTACATCTATTATTTGTCTCACCCAGTACATTACCAACTTGGATATATCAATAAGAAATATGGGGAGTGACATTTTATGCCTTCTTCCTCTGGTTGATAAGTAAAATATTTAAGAATTTTCTTCGGAAACACCTGTCCTTTTATTTTTGTTTCCCTCGACAACTGGAAAGATGTTCTGCTTTCAGCAATTTATGTCAATTTACGGCATCACATTGTTGTGACCTTGCCAGACAATACTTTTCTATTAATTATTTCCACCATTGTCTTCTTATGAAAACACCTTTCAAACAAATATTTTTGGTACATCTAACAATACACTCCGTCATGTTTTTGTTCTATATATTTATTCACAAAGGAGGAATTTTTGCTTCTCACACACATGATTGTGAATCAGTTTATTTCGTTCTCTTGCTCTGAAATACAAAAATAAAAAATTACAAACGTTGTAATTTATACATAACCGTATTACGACATCGTACAAGTCACCAACCATCTGGGGATTACTTAAAAAATTTAGCTTTTAATTTTTTTCCTTTTCTACTTCTCCACTACTACATATTTTTTTTTTTGTTCAAACTGTATTGATGATATTTACGTCCGTATAGAATCACATCCAAATTGACTGCCTTAACATTTCAGTACTCTTTCTTGCCAAATAGAAAAGGGCAAAGAGTGCATGAAGTGTATTCGGATTGGGTCTCTGGCATCAGCGGGAAAAATCTGTTAATAAAGCAACATTTGATGTAATAAAAAGCAAAAATACGTTCTTCACATATTGTACACAAGAGGCGTTATGAATACAAGAACGCGTGAAAAATGAATACATACAAACTTTCCAAAAATATATATAGTTTATATCCTAACTTCCACTATTCCAAGAGCTGCGGTAGCTAAGTTAGTTAAATTATCGTACTCGGAATCCAGGAGTCGTGGGCTCGATACCCAACCAGGCCAGCCCGGGTTGGCTGCCTCAGTGTATCTTCGGGACGATATAGTTAAAAATGTGTGTTGAAGTGCCGTTGAAAACAGCAAAACAACCCATGTCCGAGTTTTCTCTGACCGTTTCCACTTTGATGTAGATATTTTAACATTTATCTTGGCGTATGAGGTCGGAGTACATAACCGACTGAAAAGTTAGGATTCGCCGAAACTGCGCGGTGTCGGCACAAGGTAGACACTTTCTTACAGGACCTAGTAAACGTAATGATCTTACATGGAAGCTTAACTATATAAAGTCGATCATCTTCACTAGCCAAGGTTCCGATATGTTAATATTATCTACACCTTGGTGGATCTAGCAGATATTTCTGTGTTTCGGGTCTGTGCATTTCATTGGATGCGGCAGTAATTCATATTTGAACACTTCCTATATAATTGAGGCAAGGGGAGCACACAACTTGAATAAGCAATTTTCCACTGCTGGTCCGTGTAAGTACAAATACCTTTCACTCAAATATACCTGTAATGGTTTCTTTCGGGTACGTAGTCATACTTAAACTTACAAAGTATCCTTTTGAAGTCAATTCCCTCCACCATTTTCGACTGATGTACAATGCACTACTGTTACGCGTTATTGGTTAGTGGGCATTACATACTAAGGGAGGCAACTCGTGAAATCCAAAAGCTGTCGCATAATGGAAAAATTATTATTGCTACTTAAATAAAAGTCAGCTAGGGCTATCATTAAACAATCACTACGTCGCACACGCGACGAGGCTACGTTAATCGAAAGCTATTTGCTTTGAAACTACTTTACCACCTAACCAACTTACATTTATTAAAACAATACGTACCGAATGATAACAATTACTTCATTTATGTTCTCTTCAATTTAACACATTCAGCCGCCTTTGGACAGAACGGTGCGTAATAACATTTGGTATTTACGACTCTACATTCTTCGTCTTCTTCACATTGTCGATCCTGTAACGCAATAAAAACGTGTTAAGAAGAGTAGCTTCAATGATATTTATATACATTTACCGTGTTTACTATTCCTGTATATAACGACACTGATACCCCCCCCCTGTTTAGTATTTGTGTATACAACGATATTTATACACAGGCCCCGAATTAATTATTCCTGTATACAACGATATTTGTACAATCGTCCCGTGTTTAGCATTCGTGTATACAACGATATGTATGCATCCGTCCGGTGTTTAGTATTTGTGCATACGACTCTACATAATTTATTTAGAATTTATTTACTATTCCTGAATTCAACAATATTTATACGCCCGCCCCGTGTTTACTGCTGCTGTACACATCTGTATTTATACACCAGCCCCGTGTTTAGCATTCCTGAATACAACAATATTTATACGCCCACCTCGTGTTTACTGCTGCTGTATACAACGGTATTTATACACCAGACCCGAGTTTAGTATTCATAAATACAACAATATTTATACGCCCGCCCCGTGTTTACTACTGCTGAATACAACAGTATTTATACACCAGCCCCGTGTTTAGTATTCCTGAATACAACACTATTGGTACGCATGTCCCGTGTTTACTACTGCTGTATACAACATCGTTTATACAACAGCCCCGTGTTTAGTATTCTTGTATACAGGCATGATGAGTCTGGACGTATTGTATGTCATTGACCTTTAGTATTAGTACTGTTATCAACAGGTTCTATTTTTGACCACAAGGCAAATCATTTGTATAGAAAGATGGTGTCGAAAATCAAATGTATTTATTTAACTCACTGTTACTTCGATGTTTTAGTTGCATAATCAAAAACTCTAGTACATTTGTTTCCCATATCAGCAGGCAATGTTCAAATATTGGTGCCATTATATGATATAAATTCTGTATGCAGAAATATTTTCTCTTTTGTGTGACCTTTTGACACCGAAATAAAACATTTCTCTTTCTAGTCCGCGGCGCAAACCAACAACAAGGTTCGCTCAACGTATAATGTCTGCAACAAAGCTTACTGTACGTAAGCAATTATTTTCTTATTAGACTAATTGTAACCTATCGGTTTCGTTCTTACAGACGTGCATGGTAACCACAATCGTTTGGTCAAAGGTGTTCGCGAATAAAAGTTATTTCGCATAAATATTTTTCTTTAAGTCACACTGACATTGTTCTTTGACGCTTTAATCACGAAATTATTAGGTTATTTTCTTATTCAAAGTGTAAGATATCCACTAAAGTTGGTTGCTGTACATTGTTTAGAACTAAAGTGTTTGTACTGAAAATGTTTTTCATCTTTCAGTAGCATTGACCATAATCTTGCATCTTTTGATACTAACTTTTTACTCATTCCAATGATAAATTATCTACAAAGTTCAGGAAAAGTCAGTAATTATAACGGTAGGTATCTTTCCATTCCGCGCTTGCGGTTTTGTGTCAAATCAATGTCGACCGTAAACAGTCGATTGACATAACTCCTGAAAATTGGATCTCCTCTGCACTGGAAAGGAAGTATTATTCTTAGTATAGATTGAAAGTAAACTATTCTGGCTCTGTACGCATACTAGTTTTACGATAAGACATTGTTAAGATATTGTGAAAGCAACGAGAATACGATAACAGTTTGGATAAATAGCAGATAACGTCTGACCCTTTCAGCAGTAGAAAGGTAAAAATACAAGTCTTCAGAAAAATGTCCGATTTACCAACGTCACCCAAGAAGGATTGCATAAATGTAAAATTATCAATAAAGTTGCAATGCCCCGTTCGGCGACCTTTGATCGATCAATACGACACTCAGTGAGTTGCCATTCGTCAAATCTGATGCGACTATCAGCTAGAAAAAAAGTTAGTGCGAGAAACTTGAGAAAAAATAAGCTTATTATGTAGTGCCCAAATTGATCAATCTAAAGCATCTGCCACTAGCCATTCGTTGACCGCTGGACTCGAAGCTTAAACGGGGGAGGTAACGGTATTGCAATTGACTATTTATAGACAAATGATGAAATCTGAGGAAAATTGAACTCGGGGCACATGACCTAACGAGTCAAAAAAATTCAGTTTCAGTGACCATGGCCTTTCACTTTAACCTCATAATTAATGTTGAACTACTCCTATCCGAGTAAAGGCTGCCTATGAATTTTAATTACATGAAAGAAGGGAAACTTGACTCATCCTGCAGAAACGAAAATAACATTGTTTTAACTATGAAGTTGGTACTAGCAACACCGACTCTCCCAAGGAAAAGGTTTCTGCCACACCCACTATTCATGGGCAAGACACAAATGAGGTTTGAAACAGGAAAAAAAAACCAACCCCACAGCAAGCTAAACTTGTATTCCTGGAAACAATATGTCTACGGACAAAATACATGTATACGGACTTAAACGTATCGCCATCGATGTATCATCGTGTACCTTTGGTCCAGAAAGCAAGAGGAAACTCGAGCTATTGAGAACAAACTTTGACACTGCTGGTCCTTCATTCTGGATCAAGGATTTTACATGTCAAATTCACTAGGAATCAGTGGTTGCATTTGGATAAGGGTTACGTACCTGGCATGGATCAGGAGAACACGTGCACCGCGGGCATGTATCTAGGAATCCAAAGAAGCAGGCGACTCTGCATTGGACATTACAATTTCCTGAAGAAAAACAAAAAGCCGTTTGATAAAGACGATATTCCCTGGACATCAAATTCCGATGAATTTATTGCGACGGATTATTTTTTATGTTCATGAATACAGGCATTTTTGCGAGTGTGCGTGTGATAATACGATCTTAATCAAATTACTGCACAAACTGGAATTTCTGAAAAGCTGCAATCTATGCATTTGAAATAAAATAATTTAGTGAATCGTCCTTAAATACAAAAGCGCATATTATTATTGATACATCAATAACAGTCAGCTATCTATTTCATTATACATTTACCACGTTGCAAATGTCAACAGGCTACATTAATCGAATGCTATTTACTTTAAAATTAATTAAATATTTTTACAGTCAAAGAAAAATTACAGATTTATATCTGGTGAATTCGTTACATAAAAATACAAGTGATAGGGCACGATGAATCGAACAATCTGTTAATCGATCCATATTGTGATTAAAACGATTACAAATATAGGAGTTATCTGCTCGATATGTTAGGTAGTCATTTTAACACACTGAAAATGATTCATTTATGTTGAATTTAAAATAACTGTTTACTTAATTTCAAAAACAAGTGTCTATCACAGCAAAAGTAATTAAAAACTGTAAATGTTCTTAATCAGTGAATGCATATGGATTCCATTTAGAAACTGTAATTATATTGTACTGTCTCTTTCACAGATGACATGTAACATTGTACTAACGACGTATTGACCTGAAGAGCACCAGTTACGTCCCTTTAGAAAACAAAATTATAAGTGAAGCTTTCGCGGTGTTGAGAACTGGGTTTGATCTCAAGACAGACAAAAAAGGAAGAAAAAAATCCCGTAGTTGTTTTCTTATTTTTTTAAAAAAAATAGTACGGAAATAGAAGAATTATTGCAACTAATTTTATTTTTAAAAATATTTATTATTATCTGAAACCATCCTCCTGTAGTGTCATGCAAAAGAACCGAGAGTATTGGATGTATTGAGAAAATATAAAAGTAGTGGTATTAAAAATAGTACGATTCTTCTTCCATTGGCCTTATCCCACGCATCAATAAACACACATAACAAGACAATTAGAGAAAATCAAATTTCAGTTCTGCTATTATATCCACAACTATTACCATAATTAGATCCTGCTACCCTGTAATTTGAATTGTTACTAAAAATGGAGATTATAAAATCTCCAAATCAATTGTAAACGAATCATCATACAAAACATATGTATCGAATATATAATTATTAGTTCAAAAGGCCAAAGAATAGAGGATAATGCTTTACTAAAATCGATAATTATTACCGCAGAAGGACTAGCGAGAAAATATTATCTTACAGAAATCGATATTTATTGACACATTTCGACTATCGTGTTTCTGGGGTTTTTTTTATAAATTTGTTTTTATATCTTGCTTATATAAACGGAGATAATAAAATCAGTAAATATGACTGCTCTGTGTCACCTTCATCGCCAAAGGAGAGATGTATTGAAGCAACAGCCATTAGCTTTGCAAAATTCTTCTATAGTGATATTTTAATTCAGCATACAAACAAAGCTTACTGAAGTTATTCTGTGCAGTGTTTTCGTAAATGAGTTCACTTGATCTACGCGTATAGCACAGTGTTAAAGATAAAACGGTCTGTGGGTAAATTTGCACATTGTTTAAATAAATTAATCTCTCTCTCTCTCTCTCTCTCTCTCTCTCTCTCTCTCTCTCTCTCTCTCTCTCTCTCTCTCTCTCTCTCTCTCTCTCTCTCTCTCTCTCTCTCTCTCTCTCTCTCTCTCTCTCTTTTCAACCTGCCGTTTTGTAGGGATTTTTCTTCTCTCAATGGCTTAAGTCAGTGAACTATGGCCTCATTTAGGTGTTAAGGGTGTATGTTGATATTACTTGAGATGACAGTGCATGTTACAGTGTAGCATACTTTATATTCTCGGGATGTTTCACTTTTGGAATTACTTCCGTAGATCCTAGTCTTTCGTTGTAAAAAGCATAAGATTTGCCGTTTCGACCTAGAAGTTCCACTGAGGATTTAATCAACCGTGCATTTTAAAAGATTCTGGTCTGACGTGATACGAGCATACAAAGTATATAATCTTCCCAATTAAAGGTAAAAAAACTTAATCCTACTACTTGGAAAGTCCAACCACAACTAAAAAATCGCTTAGCCCAGGGCTAAACAGACCAGAAAGAGCAAATGGGCCTTTGTCGAGAGCTACGATTGAAAGATTAAATAATGAATACAAAAGAGTTATTAACTATATATTATATTTTCTTCATTTCTCCTTTGTCACCATATCGACATCATACACAATTAGATCTGTGAAAAAATAAATTCTTAAAACTACACAATACTACATAAATTACAATACAGTTCAATACAACCTTTTCGTAATGCTTACAAAGTTGCATAGGGAAAGGTTCCAAGAATAAAATACCAGGTTAGATATATATTTTACCAAAGCTTCACATTCATTTAGCAATAGTATGGGAACAATTTAAAAAATGTGGAAAATTCTGGTAAGTCCAACGGCAGCAACAGTTTTAACAACACGTTTAAAGAGAATTTAGACAGTAGCATTGTCATGCATTCAAAAAGTTTTTTTACTCCCCAGGGACATGTTACTCAATGATGTTATAGCCGCCTCTAATGCTGCGTAGTAAATTATACGTTCAGCACATTTTGTATTGGACATTTAACATATACAAATCTATAAGATTTGTGGTATCTTGTAGCTGCTGCTAGACTCTACCGATGATTTTATTTGCAAGGTCTGTAAAGCTGGACTTTAGCCCCTCCCCCCCCCCGAGCCTTGTTGTTCCTTTGGAACATTAGACTCTGCCATTCTGTCGTCATTCTGTACAGTTACCTCTGGTAGTGATTTCAATTTATAACTGATATAGATAATACGAATATGCAATCAAGACCTGTACTTGTATAGGTCTTCCGCTTTCTCTGCTTTTAACTCTCCTCCCTATATGATATGCATGATCTCGTTTATTTGTTCGAGATCATCATCTCTTTGTTCCATTACATTTTGCTCCTTTACAAAACTAAAAGTACGTTCAAACATTTCTTTTATGTCATGTTGACTATTGAACAAATAAGGTCTTCTCTTTGCCAGTAGTCTGTATGCCTCTTCCATTATTTTTTTTTTCTTCTGTTAGGTCATACGTTTTTCCACAATGTCTTTCTATTTTAGCTGTTGCATGTCCTCTTTTATTCTTACGATTTGCTTGCTTCATTAGGTGTGCTAATTCATTTATCTCGTTAGGGTGTTGGATTCAGATGCTGTTTCAAATTCCACATGTGCCTTGTTGAGTGAGGACAGTGGGAATACTGTTAAGGCAAAATGGCTGGCTGCTTGTTCGTGACAACAAAAAAAACTTAATTAATTGTTAACAAAAGCCACTAGCTGACTGCCACAAAATGATACAGTTTTTATCCCAATCTGATTAAATGTCGAGACAGAAATGAAAGCATTCCCCAGATGTATGGGCTTCCGCGCATATTCTAATGATTTCAGATGTTTTTTTATATAAAAAAAAACAAAACAAAACAAAACAAAACAAAAAACATGCGATAGGCGTATTCTGATCATTCCTGCGGCGAAATTACTTTGATACCGTCATAATTTCCTGAGGTTTCTGGAATTTTGTTTTCTTTTCATACAGTTCCTCTGACAATATCATGCAGTCGGGGATATACCAACCTTTTTAGTTACTGAAACATCAAGTAGTACAATTCGAACACTGATGTTTCTGCCATCGTTAACACTGATGCCCATGAGAGCTCTAGTCAGTTGCAGTCTTCAGGTGACCAAGATAAAACTGATGGACAAGGAGGAAAAGGGGCGATGATTTAGCAGCATAGTCTGTACGCATATTAGTCATGTATTTATCGTGGCGTTAAAGTACTGTCCAGCAACTTTTACTAAGTGTTTGTCCACAATCTAATTGTCCACAATCTACTCCATATATGAACATCGCTTGTAAAACGACTCCAATAGCAAACTGTACAAACCAAGATCTGCGATAATGCGACGGCAGATGGGTATGTTATGTCTGTCAAGAGTAATTAGTAGAACAAATAAGATAAACCCTGATCTGCAGGTACATTATGCTAAGACAAATCGGGATATTTGTCGTTTGCTATTTGACTCGACTTATACGCAAGTAAAAGCAGTAGATATGCATGTTATTACTAAAAATTCTTGTAAAGTTCGAACTGTATTCGTGTTTGCAAATATGGAAAAAAATTGGTTTGTTGTTTCGTTATATACATATTCAATTCAACGCTCTAATGGTTTAGTGGTTAGAACGTCCGCCTCGGATGTAGGAGGTTGCGGGTTAGAACTCCGGCCGAGTCATACTAAAGACTTATAAAAATGGTGCCAGCAGCTGCCTTGCTAGGCGCTCAGCATTAAGAGGTCAGTGTTAGGACTGGTCGACCTGGTGTCAGGGTAATGTGATTGGGTGAGGCATGATGCTAAATGTCTGTGGCATGATACCCTAGTGCTAGACATCTCTATAAACTACTACAATGCAGACATCGAAGCGATACGACTGAAATATTGTTAAAGCTACGTTAAAAATCCAAAACACACATATTCAGTTCAAGTCACTGACAATGTATGGAAAGAAAATAGCATTACATATATTGTATAGAAACATTGGAAAGTAACACAGTACGCTTCATTTCCGCTGAATGTGACTACCTTGAATTATATATAAAAAAAAGACTGTAGACTGACAGAACGTTTGGTGGAAAATTTCTCTCAAACTCATCATAATATAATTTAATGATGCAATGACAATAAACACGCTTGCAGGATGGAGTAGTAGTAGTAGTAGTAGTAGTAGTAGTAGTAGTAGTAGTAGTAGTAGTAGTAGTAGTAGTAGTAGTGTATGAGTGTTTGATTTATATTTTTAACATAGCTTTAACCATTTTAGTCATATCGCTACAATATCTGAAGTGTAGCAGTTGATAGTGAATTGGGTCATCATGCCGCAGACATGTAGCACCATGTCCCACCCAATTACATTATCCTCACACCACGCTGACCAGTCCTAACACTAACATCTGAATGCTGAGCGACAAGCGAGATATAGTAGTAGTAGTAGTAGTAGTAGTAGTAGTAGTAGTAGTAGTAGTAGTAGTAGTAGTAGTAGTAACTTAGCAGTGAAACGTATGTAGTCACAAACAAAATGCAAACGTATTCCTTATCTTGGACAGGTGGGAGAATTTTCTGCAACACTATACGGCAAATATGATTTTGCTCAACTATTATACCCGAGTCTTCGAGACTTTTTACACGAGAGACTCTGGACAGTGCATGTCCATGCCTTCCAGAATGGAGTGTTTGTGTTGAGCTGAAACATTATTGTCACAATGGATAAGGAAGACATTATCTGCATCACGAAGCATTGACCTTTGATTTTAATTTATTTATTTTCTTTTTCTATGTATAGCACCAGTTAAGTTCTGCTAAACCTGTTTAAGGGTTATGATACATTTATGTTTTACAGCTTTCATACTTTCATTGTGATCCCCTTTAGAACCCCATTTATTTCTCTTCTAATACAAGAAAATAGTTGGGATGGACTCGAATACAGAAATAGCTATATTCTGTGCCAAGAGGTGGATTCCGATACAGCAATATGTATTTTGTGCCTTGGGATGGACTCCAATAAAACAATACATTTTCTGCTTTGATCAAGGTTAAATGATTAATGACATATTATGATATGCAAATTAGATACTAGAAGCAGTATTTGAAGTATGGACTTTACGGTCTTTTTTACTCTTTCTTGTCTCTGATTGCATATAGATTGTATAAGGACGACGGGCAGGACAATGGGAGGATCTGTCGACTATCATGATTCGTTACGCAACCATGTTTTAATTTAAATTTTATCTCCTTACATTCTATTATCAATCGTGCACTAAATTTGCATGAAGACGTAAATTAAGTACCCTCGTATTATAAGGGCAACAAAAGGGATGGGGATAAAAATGGAACCTAAGAATGATAGTGGATACACAAGTTTATTTTCCATCTGTGTCCATAACGCCACACATTTCGGTCAGCGAACATGTACACTGTAGAATTAATTAGAAGAGAGTGGTCCAATTACAGGCCCGCGGGCCAAATTGTTGCTAGAACAAATTCTGTATTTAGTTTCCGAAACATCGCTAAAATTTTACAACGTCGAAAAGATTTAAATTTTATTTTTAAATAACTCCTACAACTATTTAGGGTTCGATTAACCAGACCTTATCGCAGCAGTGCAACTAAATACATATTTCTTTGATACGAATGAATATGCAGCACTACATAAAATAAAGGAATATCACATCAAAAGTACATGGAATGATACATTTTTCCAACCGAGTAAATCATTCACACCGAAAATATAATTATGTATTTTTGTTTATATGCGCTAATAATGTTCATGCTCCCATCCCAATATATGCTAAGTACTACCAAAAATATACCTTTCTGCATTACTGATCGGCATTCGGCTTTCATCGGACAATATGGAGCATAGTAACAGTCAGTTGGTACAACTTGACATCTTTTCGTGGATCCGCATTTAGTATGCTATAAAAATGCATAGTTAAAATAAGTCTCGTGACTTTTGTTTTCGTAATGTATCAGTCATGTTTAATACACGGAGCTATTCATGAACTTCGTGTAATATATGTAATACGTATGTACTGGGATATAATAAAGAGCGAATAATTTTTACGTGTTTGTGTTACAGGTATGCATCATCTTGCTAGAAATTAACTGGACCCATAAATGTGAGAACAAATATTTTAGCACAAATAAAGTATGCATACGATTCGTTTCATACTTTTTTTCTAGCCTTCTAATTTGCTAACTGAGATTTTATATTAAATATAAAAGTATAAAAATATTATATTAAAAATATACTTACACTATGTCTTTACTAACAATACGGATAGATATGTTTGTACACACACTATACGTATTGAATAGAATTCCGGATGAATACACTGAACCTTATACTCTGGTTTAAAGTGTATTAAGAAAGTAAATATATTCCAAACTATCTCAGAAACCTTTTCCAAGACTGGCAAAAGGTATTTTTTATCTTTGTAATTTGTTTGATATTTGTCGATTTATATTTTTTGGATTGTTAAACGTCTGAGTTTTACTTTAATTATCCCGGTTTCCTGAAAAATAAATTGTGCACTAAATACAACAGATACAACAAATTATAGTATGGTAATATGTTTAAGTAACGATATTCTGCACATATACTATCCCAAAAGACTACAACGATTCACAGCTGGGTTTCCATGTAAATCTTAGTGTACACAATTTGGGAACAGATGCGGAACGAATGAGAAAAGTGTTAACGTATAATTATTATCTACATGTCATGAGAAGAGAGAATATACAGCAAAAATGTCGAAGGCTTTATAGCCCTTTTCAGCTACGATAGGAATACAATATTTTTAAATATAATTATTCTTAAAAATCATCTAGACACTAAAACATGTAATTGTTTGATGCAGTTAATTATTTATATGACGAGTACAAGTTTCCTCAAATAAAATCCAATAAAGAACTGTATTTACCTTGCACGGGTTCTCCGCGCAAGTACATCTAGGGCACGTGTCTCTGAATCCATACATGCAGGCCTTTCTACATTGAATGCTACAGGTTCGGTTGGCTGTAATGATAAGCAATAAATAGACATAGATAGTGTACAAGTAACTAACAGTAAATTGTTTTGGGATTCCATTCACCATTTGATGACTCAGAGTAAAATTTAATTGAATTCTCTGCTCCGTCCCCTCAAAAATGACTGAACAAAGTCGCCGATCTAGGCATTATAACCACGCATATCGACAGAATAATTAATGTTCATTTAAGTACACAACAGTTCCGGATTACAACGAAAAAAATCAATAAATATAGAAGTTTTTATGGGAATTTACAAAATCAGAGCAAAAGTGCTATCCTTGGATCGTACAGGAAGATACGTGATAATATAAAGTGAAATGTAAATATTGAAGAAAAAAAAGTATTACACAGGTTTGACATTCGTGTTATATCAACGACTTTGTTCCATCCTTTTATGGGTGGAATGTGTGCTAAGTCGAGGGGGTATATGGGTTGCTGAGTGCAAGCAATTGAACTTATGTGTATGAGATATGACACTTTGGACGAAATTGGCCAGTTTACCAGTTCGTCTAATAAATTAGTCTCCCAAGTCTTGCTGATACTGATACACGATATGTGGGTATGATTTCACCTGTTCAATAAATATAAAACTTGTATAGAATTTAAACATTTACCGATATTTCGTAACAGCCATATCTACCAGAAATTCAAAATAACCACAGGATAGAGGGTTGTGCTATTCAACGTGGATTTACAAGTTGCCGAATATTTTATCTGGAAATTATATATATATATATATATATATATATATATATATATATATATATATATATATATATATATATATATATATATATATATATATATATATATATATATATCAAAGGGATCTTCAGCTGACGGTAGCTAAACAGCCGCAAGAAATACATGAAAGTGTATAAAATATACACTTATGTGTGCAGATAAGAGTGTCTGCAAATATTTGTAGGTTTTAATAAAGATATATCAGCCTCAAATCATCAAATAATATCATTACAGGTGTGGGGCTTTTTAACGGCCTATCTACCAGTTTACTAGGACAAGATAAACCTTTTTTACTTTGACTTTCGGAATTATATTAATTTTGCATGTCTTTTATTGGATAAGATGAAAATAATGCAGTAATTTGTTTGCCTTACAAATAATCCACTACTCATCGGCTTGTAGGACACTGACTCGATAACTTAAACTCCACGAATGGTGTAAGAGGTTTGATACTTTGGTTTAAAAAAAAAAAAACAAGACTTGTGTCCCCGATTTCATGGCAGCCTCTTTACCGCCTATGATGTACTTTGCTCTGTAATTTTCCGGTTATTCGTCACACTCTTTATCAGTCATCCGTAAAACAAATTCTAGGCATTAATTAAATATTGACGATGGCATTTTCCCCCAATTATCAGTCAGTACTTTGGGAGATTCAATCTCGTGATTTTCGGATGTATTTCATTAGCGATCCATCCTGTTTGGTTTTATATTTGTATGTACGATTCCCCGAGTGACTGAGTGGTCCTCCGATTACTGTCATCTCACCTGACAGCGCTGGTTCGAGTCTTGCCAGTAGCTTCAGTTGGGTCGTTGGTTCTTAACGGATTTGTCCAGGGTTGCTCCTCCATGATTTATAATGGCGGCCATGTATAGACTACACTGGTCCACATTTTTTTTAGAAGTCGTCTGCTTCAGAGATAAAATGTATTCAGATATGACAATTAAAACAACTGATTGTCTACTGTTACCAAGATATTTAAGATTTTACTTTTTATGTCCATGTATATTGTGTGCATAGCAGAGGTTTAATCATGAATTGTAAAACTAGATCTTTTTATGTGTTTCTGGTTGCTTTACATGATAACATTTTACTTCTCCTGTTTGAGTATCACTTCATAAAATGACAATGGTTATATAAATAAAATTTATGACGAAACAAAAGGCAAATAATTATTATGCATATGTTGTTGTTGTTGTTGGGCTTAACGCCATTTTTCAGCAAACGATAGGCTATTCATGGCGGCCAGTATTAATGGTGGAGGAAGAAACCGGAAAATCACCGGAAAGAACCACCGACCCACGAGAAGCTACTGGCAAGCTTTCTCACCTATCCACATTCGCCGAATCTTAGACTCGAACCCAAGCAGACAGAGGTAAGATGGCAGTGATCCGTAACGGACAGCGCTTTAGACCACTCGGCCACTCGGGGCCCATTTATGCATATGTAAGTACATAGTTTAGTCCTTATTCACTGTATAGTCGGCGCTTCTCGGCTTGTCTCGTGTTTCTATTAAATTGAGTATCTCTTGTCACTGTCCAGCAATAGTCTGCAACCATTGATGGGCTCCATTTGTCATTATAGCGTTTCTCTATTGTTGCAATGTCACCGTGCTCGTCCGCTCAATGCTTTGCAGTTCGTTTGAATTTTTTTAAGATGAGAGTGCAAAAAATGCATATTTAGTGACAAAAGCAACCATGGCTTTTGTGTGCCTTAAGGAGGTTTTCCATCAACTCCCTGTAGTTGTCTGCCTTGTGTTTCCTAGAAACTTTCTTGCCACTAAATGGAATGATTTTCAGGCCGTTTTTTCCTTGCCACGCAGTGCACCTCAAATGCATCATCTCGAATAATTTCACGATTATGACGACCAACAAAGACACATTCCTTCGTCTTAGTTTCACTCAATTTCGGAAATTTTCCACGGATATACTTAAAATTTGCTTGTGTTTTGCCCATGGTCTTGACAAAATTCTTCATCAGACCCAGCTTGATGTGCAAGGGTGGTAAGAAAATCTTCCTTGATTCAACAAGTGGTGATTGCTGAACACGTTTCCTCCCAGGCTCCAATATCTGTTGGAGTGGCATATCTCTCGTGATGTAGTGGAAATCTCTTGCACGACTATCCCATTCACAGAGAAAACAGCAGTACTTTGTATATCCAGTCTGCAGACAAAGCAAGAGAGCAAGAACCTTCAAATCGCCATAAGGCTGCCACAAATGTTGGTCATAGTTTATGCCTCTCAAAATTTGTTTCATGTTTCATGGGTTTCCTTCATGTGGACTGCATCACCAACTGTAATTGATGATAAAATTTGCCATTATGCAACAAAAGAGATTTAAGAGTAATCAATGAACAGTCATCAATGAACAGTGTTCACTCATCTGGATCATGAACGATGTCGAGGGCTGCCATCACACCATCAATTTTGTTGCAGGCTACACGATCACCTTCCATGAAGAAGAATGGGACATGATCAATTTGACCATTGGACGGTCACGGAACATGGAAATCCTAACATCACCTGCCAGGATGTTCCACTGTTATAGTCTGGAGTCTAAGGGCTCTGCTTTACTCTTGGATAGTTCCAAATCCCTGACACGGTCATTCATTTCACCTTGTGTTATGAGGTGTGGTTCAGTGGAAGAGGATTGGAAAAAAATATAGGTCATGTGACATGGTTCAGGAGTAGAAGTTTCATCCTCTTCCTCTCATCGTCTGACTCGAGTGAGAATAATTCTGGTGCATCAGGAACCGGCAGTCCTTCTCAGTGAGGTACTGGGCGTATTATCGAATGTTTGGATAATGAACAGTCCACATTTCCTTCTTTCACACACCTTTGCCAACTGGAGGCACCGTGCAGAAGTAACAATTGCTGATATGATCTGTTGTTTATATCCAAATCATTGGCAATGCAAAAGACATATATCTCCTTTTCCTGTTCAGCCACTGGCGAAGATTTGTTGCACAAGTGTTGCAGAATAATGTGGGGCCCCACCTCTTGTCCTGATCTCTAATTTTGCAGCAAAAAAAAAAAGATGATAGGCTTTCTCAACCATGGTGGTTATACTGCACTTTTGTGATTCAAAAGTCACTTTACCACAAATATAGCAGAACTTATCTGTATTGTTCACATACGTACGAGGCATCTCTGCTCACTTTGGATAAACAGATATATGTCCCTTTGCGAAATAAAACACTGACAAATAAAAGAGCATGACACAATACGATTTCTAGAGCTGATGATATAAGACAATGTGTTAAGCAGAGTGATGTAAGCTTAGTTATGATTGCATCATCCATGACCTCTAAGAATAACATGATGCAATTCATATCATGTATGATGCAATACCAGCTTTTGATTGCATCATTTATTGTTTTGCCTGAAAAGCAAGTACTGTCCAAACAGAGTCATAGATTTATTCATAAATCGAGTCAAAGATGTATTTTAGTCTTTCTGGTTTAAATTTCCCTTTATAACTCACTTATACTTTGCTATTCCCAATTCAACAATCGTATATACTAACCCAGTATCATATATTTAAAACTACAGTCAATCAACAATTTTAAGCATCATTATCAGTGGCCCTGAATTAGTAAAGACTATATTTATTTCGGAAGCATTTTCGTTGTAGACCAGTGTTATTGTTGTACTGGAAAATGTGTTAACCCAAACACAACAAAATATTTGTATATACATATTGTAACACGTAAGAAGGGAATTATGCAACGTCTGCCTGAGACTAGCTAAGGTTTAGTGCTGCTAATTAAGTTACGTGTACAAAGAGCATTCTTTCTGTAACTGTCCAATGAACTCCGATTTCGACAAGCTGATTTGTCAATCTTTGCGTGATGTAACCCATAGTAGACTGTCCCCCATGCTGTGCCCCAAGAGTATCAAAGCTAACTATAGCAATCGCTTCTCAATAAAAAGGTCTCCTACAAATCAAAACACGCAAGGTCGCCATGCTTAGCCACGACGGGAAGTGGTAGTATCACGGTACCAATTGTTTTTCCATAGACCGCAATGCTAATGTTTTGCGAAATAAATATACTTTCTATCCTACCTCAGCATGCATGTCACACACGGTCACAGAGAACAATGTTAGATTGTTAATTTGATAACAACGAAAATAGGTACTTCATTGCATTTAAGAAAGATAACTCTGCTGGAACTAGACAGGGGTAAGAGTTATCAAGTTACACCGGACACATTTTCAGTCATGTGTACCACATTTTAAAAAAAAGATCTTAAAAAAAATACAAAATGTGATCTAGATATGAATTAACATACTCTCACATGTTGCCAAGAGGGTCAACTTTTTTAAAGCCTAACAAAAAGTACAACTCTTACATAATTCACCAATCACAGCTAGTTTTGTTGTTTATTTCTGAATGCAATGTTCCCTACACCTTAAGCTCCGCCCACCTGGGGTTCTACAATTGGTACCGTTATACCTGGTGGAAAGACCACACTTCATACAGGACAATGCATATTTGCCAAAGTCACAAGTCACTCAGTGACTTAGTACTGTAATTACAACAACACCAAACGCCATCGTCGCCATCAGACCATGTTAGCTGACACAACATCCTGACATATAGATGCATCCTATTAATAACAGCATAAAAAAACCTAATTTAAAATGTCAATTTCACTCTTATAACTAACTCTAAATGCAAACGCTTACGATAAAGCACGCTATGTGAATGATACTAATCGACTCTTTGAAAATTTACGACGTTACTTTAGACGTTTCTAAAAGCACACGAACCAATTAAAATTTACATAAGTTTCCTCAAAGCAGCAAACAAACGACTTTTGATCAATGCTTACGGAAGTAAACACGGTACACTATTAATGAGAATAATTCCCCCACGTCCGAAAACAAAGTGCATCGGCCTTCGCATAAGACTCTTAAGATTAAAAAGAATCATTACAAATTATAACAACCGCAGCGTATGAAGCTATTTGATATATCCTTGAGACTCTATTAAATCCGTTTAACAGCTTCGGTCGTTTTTAACCGAACAATTTAAAAACCTTATAAGATTTTTACTGATGTCTGCTAATCATTATTATTAACTAGCATGCGATCGGTTACAAAATTTTGTCATATCTCCAAAGGTTAAGAACCAATATAGAAAATTCATGAAGTTTCCGCTTAGTGGAAGCAGGACCCAGGGTCGTGGTGCGTAGTTTGGGTTGGCGTTTAAAATGTAACAAAGTCTTTGAATGGTTGTTTTTTATGCATCAAATACACGAGACTATATATTCATGATCTCTCGTATCTACGAATTATCTCGTAATTAAAACTTAGGTATCTCGAATTACGAGACTCTAACTCGTAATTATCTCGTAATTCAGTGGTAGCTAAGTCGTAATTATGAAAATAAACTTGATTTCAGTTTCACGCAATAACATTGCGATAACAGGCTTCTGTATATATCTTCCACGCAGAAACCGAGACTAAAATAAAACCAATAGCTTCTTCAATACAATAAAGAACTTCAATTACTAGAGCGCTTTTTGATCAAGTTGCTTTGTCGAATATGCTGATTTTAGTAAATAAAATAGTCGAAAAGTAAATGTCACAGAGCTATTATTTTAACACGCAATTTCGTGTACGAGAACCTTACCATCGAACGAGTCAAACACACGAGGCTGGCTTAATGCAGATTTTCTCCTACTTCCAATCACTTCAAGACAACAATCTTTGTAAGCTGCAGGGTTATTAAGCGCGCTAATACTATAAATGTTTTCTCTAATCAAATAACGACGACACATTCACGATTCACTAACTTCACACTTGCATGTTTTTTTCTAGATTCACATTCGTATGATTTATCAGCATGCTTTTCTAAGCCGCATGTCGGTACTTCGCGACGCGTAAAACTGCAAAAACATTATAAAAACACATCATTCAGTTAGTTCTTCTCATCTTAATGACCAAACATTTTTATGTTAAAATATCCCGAAAATTCTTTATATTAAGAATTTCGGTATTGTTCATTTTACAAAAGTAATCCACTTTCGGTAAAGTCTCGTTGAGTACTGTACATTGTACATTAAGGAGTATGCTGTTAGTACGTGCGCCATTAGTGGGTTTGAGAAATATCTTTCCAAACCGACTCACCATAATATGAAACAAATAGCCACTAAAATGTAACAACGCTATACAAATAGTACATACTTTTTGTTATAATATTATTTATCATACAGCTTCGGTTCATTCAATGTTTTATCCACATTCAAGCCGTATACCCAAAACATGACTGTGAGTATAAGCAAACTTCGATTTCTTGCCACCCTCGATTTTCCGCCATTTCCACCTTGTAAGAATGATAACGTGGTATCATGCTTATATCTGGGAAGAAAACTTGGATAAATCAATGATCATAACGATTTAGATATATTGGTGACGATGATTTTTAATTACTCATCCGGGATGATACTGATTTTGTCACATATATTCAGGCGATGTTTATATTGGCTTTCACTAAAGTCCCCAAATTTAAACATAGTGTTAGTGCTGTCTACATAAATGCATTTTAAAATTTCACTGTTCAGTTTCTTTCACGAAATGTTATCTTAGATACTCTCATATTCTCTATTCCTACCTTTTACAAACGGATATCCTGAAGATATTACTATCAGCAAGGAAATCATTGCAAAAACTACTGTCGTCTGCATACTGATCGAACTTAGAAAGTCTGTGAAGTAGAAATAACATGTGATAATTAAGCACACAAAAAAGCGCAAACAGCTTGATTGCTTTTTTTATATAAATACACACTGAACGCTGATATGTGTCGAATTTTGAAACTTGTTGAAACCCAAGGTTAAATAAATTGTGCTTTCAAGATAACATAATCGAAGCAGAAAGGTCTGGTGAAAGTTCAATGTTTATTTCTTCATTTCATCTCTAATTATAAAAGGAATTACGTTAATCCTCAGATAAAGCTGGCCCTGTAATTTCTCATGGTACAGGGAGTACACGCAATTATATTCTGTCCCGACGCAGTTCAAAAGGGTCACACGTCAAATAATCGATTTTCTAAAAGACGCTACTTGTGAAATGTTTCAGGTGAAACAGACGACAGCCACTAGATTTGGAGGGAAAATGTTTAGAGATGAAATGAAGAAATAAACGTATCGAACTTTCACCAGACCTTTCTGCTTAGATTATGTTAACTTGAAAGCACAATTTATTTAACTTTGGTTTCAACAAGTTTCAAAATTCGACACATCACAAACGCAAGTAACTTCGGTTCTTTAGATTTGACAAAAATGACACTGAACGCAAACCACTTTGATTCCTTTCATTTGACAACTTAACACTAAAGGCAAGCAACTTTGATTTTTTAGATTTGACAAAATGACGATGAACGCAAAAAAAAAGAATTGGCTATTTTCACCACGTAGATTTGTTCATAGATTGACTTTTCATGGCTCATGGTTTCATGTGACAACGAAAAATACAACTATATTGAAGGTACAATTTGACTGAAGCATTGGAAGGGTTGACTCATTATTGTGACATCAGAGAGCACAGCGTGCTTCCTCTACTCCTGATGCGAAAAGTAATGTCTGAAATGAAAATATCTGGAAGGCATAGGAAATCTATTTTATAAATTGGCCTTTCTTTGACACTGCCAAATTTGTCTATATCGAAAGAAAGAAAGAAAGAAAGACGGACGGACTGACAGACAAACTGATCTAAAGAGAGATAGATAGGCATACAGTTAGATAGACATACAGTAAGATAGACAGACAGACGGAGAGAGATATTCAAATGCTGTTGAGTACCAATGATAACGTTTGTAAGAAAGTGTTACCTACCACGTGATGCAGAACGTTGTGAAAATAACAATGCTGAGTAGTATAATGAATCTTGAACTCTTCACAAAAAGTATTAAAATTGATCGTCTATTCTACAACTGTATGACTTTCAGTCGTACTTCATGCAACAGAATCGAGTGGGAGCCGAACGAGTGCAATGTTATACCTTCCCTGAGTGACAATCCGTAATTTGGCGTGTATATGTGTATATAAACTAGCAGCCTCCTACTGCCTTGGTATACAGACTGCCGTTTCCTGCCTGAGTAAAAACAATGATGTTTTAATGTTTGCCTTTTTAAATATTTAGGGTTCATATGACTGTAATTAGGCCTTTCAAAGTCGGTCATGAGGACCATCACGTAGCTATCAGTTTTAAATTAATATATATATATAAATATATATATATATATATATATATATATATATATATATATATATATATATATATATATATATATATATATATATATATATATATATATATATATTGGATGTTTCAAGGGCAACAACTGCGTCAAGTTTCGATAATTTATATCTCTTAGAGAATTCATTGACATCGCTGATTTCGATCAAGGATAAACATATATTACTGTCAAGTAGATATGGTATTCTGCAATCCAAGTAACGAGCTAAAAGACCAATCACGTGGCCATATTACGTCGTGAGAAAATGGCCTTTTGTTTTTGTTTTGTTTTTTTTTTTTAAATATTTTGGTTGGTTGTATTTTTCTGATCGGAGGTATGTTAAAATTATATATCAGTTGCGTTATAATATATGTTTAGCTTCATTTTTACAGACATTTTAATCCAAGCTATATTACTAACTGATAATCTTGGTTTACAAGTTCCAGTGCAACCAGCAAGGACAAGTCGTTTTGGATAAAGAAAATTACATGACTGTGTTTTATTTTAGATTAAGAGTATCAGGATTATACATTAACAGTTCTAGTCATTTTCTGTTGACTTATGATGACCTTTCTCTTGACTTGCATAATATATTTTTTAATTCTTTTGAATAAAGTCACTATTTCAGATGCTTTCCTTTTCTTTATACAGATGTTAAAGATTATTTGCAAGACAGAAAAAGTTTATCATGGTTGCCAACTCTAGATCTTGGTTATACATAAATGATTTCACCGCAATATGAGCAGCTCATGCCAGCCAGCGGAAACACAAAAGAAAGATTTCAGATGCACATCATCTCTATTAACATTGAAAAAGAGACACATATAATTTGGGGACATTAAAAACGTGTCACTGTGCTGTCCAACGACAAAATCATGGCAACGTTCTGGATCATATGGAATAGCCTATTTCTAGATTTCGGTATTTTAAAAATTTCATATGATTTAATATTTAAATAGCTTCTTTCGTGATCACCCAATTTACGTTCAGAACGTAAATTCAAACGAGACATTCATTCACTTAACCTTTTGAATCACTTCACCATTTTCTGCCTTTAAAATAATCGAGATTTTACTCTCTGTGTAGATCTGTTCTCATGTTGTGCACATACTGAACATAATACTTCTTATACAAAGCGCAACGACGTAAAAGAAGAGCGAAAGATCATGCCTTGCAATAGTGGAACTAGAAACACAAAGAATTAGATTTTCCTCGAAACTTCAATATAAGGTGTCTCTGATACCATAGGTAATACTTGCAAGAACATTTCATCTATGGATACCTTTGAACTTCCAAATATTCCTGCTGCCCATTTCTAAAAATTGAATTTACAAGTAAAATTCTTGGGGTTTTTAGCTGTCATCGTTGCACGGGAACCTGGTTTAGTTCGCTTGGTTGATTAAACGTTGCGTCTCCAACCTACTGAAGAGCTGTAAAATAACTATTTCATGTTTTGTCGACTTTTAGATTTTCCAATAAAGTTACAGGTTTCACATTTATTAGAGCGACAAACTTTATTGTGTTGTCTTACTACAATTAAGTAGTTCGGGAATTCCAAAGTAGGCAATACGTGAACTTGTATAATGCCAGTTAAATATAAGAAGACCTCGATTTTAATCAGATTGGGTTTCGCTTTGATAAACATGTCAACATTTTGTAAAAATTCAGCCCGAATTGTGCATGTTAATTCTTATAAATCTTAAATAGGTTAATTGAATGAAAACTATGTTTTAAAAAAAAAAGTTGTTTGTTTAGAACATTGGAGAAAAAATAGAGCTATCTCAATGCCTGACAATGTCAAATTTTCACGAGTTGTATCACACGTTCTACCACTCCATTGACTCCCCTCAACCCCCAAATCCATACTGTGACTCGGGTTCCATGGGCGATCGTAGGAAATTTTCCAGGGGAGAGCAAGCCATAATCAAAGGATGGGAGTAGATGCAAAGCTATAATCAGGGGTTGTCGTTGGAGACAACGTCATAGTGGGTGAGATGGAGGCTAAAATCGAAAAGGATATATTAATATACAGCACAATGAATATTTGGGAAATTTTGCCTGGTGTCCGGTCGGGTCAGATTTTACCAGATCAGATTTCTCCACTCCCACCTCCTCTCTCACACACCCTTTTGATAATAATTAAAACAAAATTATTTATTTTTAATTAATTTTATTACTTCCGGCTGAGAGGGGACACGACATTACCTCGCAAAATCAAATTTTTATCTTGAAACCCGGGTATTTCCGGGTAGTTTAAAATTCGTCCGGGTCAGGGTGGCCTCTCCCGTAACCAGTGAATCCTTAATTTAGACACAGTGGTTCCCATCAAAGAGCTCCCGATCCCTCAGGGCACTTTTCCCCATTAGAAAAGCACACACAAATTTTTGTTCTGATGACCCTTCGCATCCCCATTGAGGACCCTCTTCAACCTTGATTTGGGTAGCGACGTGAGGATGGGGACCTCTGATTTAGACCATTGTCAGAAATATTGGCCTTATATAATTTACTGTGTTATGATTTTACAACGTGAAAAACGTTTGAGCTGAGTACGTACAACAGTTTATAATTTTGTTTGAGAGTTGGCCTTCACTACAAAAGAAATACTGTCTAGAGAGTGTTTTCACATAACTATGAGTGGAATAATTTTACCGTCGTTCGGTTGGTGCATTGGTAGTTGATTGAGCCACTTCCTGGTAATGTCAAATCCTCGCTTTATTTTTATCCCAGTTCCCCTTCTCCAATGACTCTTCCACTCAGTAGCGCCATACATCTGGTTCAATAAGATAATGACTGACAACTCATTTACAAAGTTTAGACAAAGGTATTTTAAAAATGTCATCATAACTGCTTTTTTGTTTTGACGGGTGGGGTGTCTATTCTAATCCCTCTCAAATAAAACTCGACTGAAGCCCAATATAATACTCCTATCGTGTAAGGTCGTCACATGGGAAACCTATATACCAAGTTTTTGTGTGTGATTTAGATCTTTAATGTGTGTCATTTAGATCTTTAACGTAACTTTAACAATTTTTTCAGTCGTATCGCTACGATGTCAGCAGTGTCACAATTTAAAGTGATGTCTAGCACTTCGATATCATGCTGCAGACATGTAGCATGATGTTCCACCCAGTCACATTATCCTGACACAAGACTGACCAGTCCTAACACTAACCTCTTAATGCTGAGCGCCTAGCGAGGCAGCTGTTAGTACCATTTGTGTAAGTCTTGGATATGACTCGGCCGGTGTATGAACCAACGACCTTCCTCATCCGGAACGAACGCTCTAACCACTAGGCCACCGGAGCGGTCTACCAAGTTTTGTGAATTCCATCCAGTATTTTATTAAGAGATGTGGTCATGAACAGACAGAAAAACGGACGGACAGACAGAGCATAACATAAAATTAAAAAGAGTGGAGATATATATAAAAAATACTCAGAGTAATTCGTTTGTGCAACATGAAAGCGTGAAAACAAGTTTCAAAGTCGCAGAAAGTTTGCAGAATCTACAAGTAGAGGTTTCTGGTGAAAAAATAACAACAGCAACAACAACAACAAAAACATTATGTGCAGCCTATTCGTGCGAGCGGCCGCTCATTTTCTCCTAATTCGTTTTCGGAAAATCAGTCTGTAATTTTGAAGAAAATCGAACAGTTTAAATGACCTTTTTCATAACGTAATTGATATTTAGGACACATTTATCACCGTCTTGATCATGAAAGATCTTCGTTGTTTTTCAGTATAGTATACTGTGCAAGGTATATATATATATATATATATATATATATATATATATATATATATATATATATATATATATATATATATATATATATATATATATATATATATATATATATAGATAGATAGATAGATAGATAGATAGATAGATAGATGCTATTATTAATGGCACATGTGCATAACCCAAGCTATATAATCCCAAAGAAAATTAATAAAGACATATCTTGTCAAAATCCATAGGAAGACAAATCCATGAACCAAAACGTAAATGTGTACCATGAAACAAAAGCTCGTACCGTTTCCAAACAAATCATCTATGAAACATGTCTCGAACTAGGTACTATTTTGTTCGGAATATCTCAAACATTTTGGTCAATCTTGCCGATACCCAATTATGATCTTATTCACGTCAAGGAGGCACGTCAGACTTATTCTGTTGGGTGAACCAACGGGTCGGCAGTCATAGACTGAATAGAAATATCACCAGTGATTGCTTAACCGTAAGTGTGGTCAGAAGCCTTTATTTGAGGTTATTAATGCAGCAGTAGATTATTCAGGTATTAGAAGTCGTTATTAATATGGTCCCTTTTACAACAGATGAAACGTTTTAATTATCAGTAGCTCCTCTACAGTTATGCAGTATAAGTTCTTTAGGAATCACGGTACTAATTCAGTTCCCATAGCAAGCCTATGCAAACACCATGATATTAAAAATCCAATAACTTAAAATGTTTAAGTGCTCATGACAAACCTATATTTATCAGTACAGATGAAACCTGGAAGTCAACTTCTGTGATTATGAAAGGATATAAGCCGCGGCATTTTCTAGACCTGCACATGTTTGAAACATATGCTTTCAATTCCGCACCAGAGACAGGTGCTAATTTTAGTAATGAGTGTTCCAATATCAAGACTATTAAAGGACTGAAATTCCATCCATGAAACAATGTCTCTATTTTTATTCACTTTTAACTAGGATAAGGTTTCAAAAGATTCCTTTTCCTAAAACATAACTTACATTTTTAACCAATCCTGGTCAGCCTAACCCGTATATACTCTATTTAATGTTCACCCATTTCTAGACTGGTTCCCATTTTTCAATGCAATTAGTACAGTGTGTCAAATAGGAGATCAAAATTGGAGAATTCTATGGATTTTGAATGAACTGATACACTGACGATTGTTTGCCTTGATATTTCTTTGTTAATTAAGTTTATATAGTCTTCAAAGAACTTGAAAATGTTCATATTTCAGGCTTGTTCTACAATGCAGAATCATAGCCCTGACGTAGTAAAAAAATTGTTGAGTACTACCTGAAACTTTTGCTGAAATAAAATAATTAATGATATAAAAGATTTTAAAATGTCAGCTAAGCCGTCTTTGTTTTCTACATTTCAAATTACTCTTTCTTTCATCATTGAGGTATATTGTATATTAAAAAACCCACTGTTGTGCTCTGATCGAGAGGAAATTATTAGTTAAAATGCTACATCAAAAGTGCATTTATTTTGCCACTGAAATTCCAGTCGAGTGCAAACCAACTTACTAGTTTGAAACCTACCATGAATAGTTGTTTGTCCATTCACTCATATTCAGTGTTTTTGTTGTTGAACACGTCGTCAGTTTTCAAAAGGCATCAAACCAACCGTAAGAATGGAGAGTTTATAGGTTAAATCTGTCATTTCTAAAGCATGGCCCGATGATTGTACTTAGCGGTTTTTATTTCATTTTCTGGCCATTGATTTAAAACTTGTGACAATGAAAGTACTTGTCTGTCCATTAATACTTTATATATCTCCGAAATAGCATGTGTATTCTTCCAAACTGACTGTCTCAGAAAAGCATGTGCCTTGTTCAAAGACATCATATTTCTCTGAAATAGCATTCGTGTTCTTCTGCTTTCTCAGAAATAACATGTGTGTCCTTTCAAACGATCATATTTCTCAGCAATAGATAATGTGTTCTTCCAAGTCTTCATCTTTATCAGCAATAGCAAGTGTGTTCTTTCAATCCTTAATATTTCTCAGCAATAGCAAGTGTGTTCTTCCAAGCCTTGATATTTCTCAGCAATAGCAAGTGTGTATTTCCAAGCTTTCCTATTTCTCAGCAATAGCAAGTGTGTACTTCCAAGTCTTCATATTTCTCAGCAATATCAAGTGTGTACCTCCAAGCCTTTATATTTCTCTGCAATAGCAAGTGTGTTCTTCCAAGCCTTCATATTTCTCAGCAATAGCAAGTGTGTTCTTCCAAGTCTTCATATTTCTCAGCAATAGCAAGTGTGTTCTTCCAAGCCTTCTATAAGACTAAGAATATGTTCATAATTTTGTGATCACAATATGCAAGTGAACCAACGACATGAATATGCTTGTGTTGTTTCTTGTTCTTTAGAGGGTTGTTTTTACGTGTTATTTTTGTTTAGTGCATATGTGCGTGGCCCAAGGCTGCAGTCGATGAGCGCTGAATCTCAAGCAAAACAAAATGCATTGCGGAGAAGCGAGGGGCCCAATGCAGTTGCCTCGTTCGCCTTGCCCTAAAGGCCTGGCCTGCATATATGTAAATTGAAGCACGTAAATCATTTAATTTTTCAGCTGACCATTGTGATGTGGCGAGCAACACTTCAAATAATTAATTCATAATAGAAATTCCGATCGTTAGCCGACCAGTTCAGTTGCAACCTATGTCTGAATCCTTACATAATCAAAAGACCGGATTAGAGTTTGCTTATCCGCTGGGTAAATAGCAAACAGCTTACCCTTCCGGGCAGGACAAATAAATATAATTTGCAAACAGTTGCCCCTTCCAGCAGGACAAATATGTAGAATTTACTACATAAAACAAAGAGTTTGCCCTTTCGAGCAAGGCAAATAAGTATAAATGTCAAATGGAAAACAAACAGTTCATTCATACGGGCAGGGAAGTGACCATAATTTACTACATGAAACATAGTTTCAACCGTTTATAACTTCGATATTTTTTTAATCAATATCGCTATGATGTCCACAGTGTTGCAGTTAATAGTAGTGTTTAGCACTGAGACATCATGCCAAAGATGTATAACAGCATGTCACACCCAGACCCGTTATCCTAACACCATGACGACCAGTCCTAACACTAACCTCTTAATACTGAGCGCCAGTCGAGGCAGTAAATAGTACCATTTTTGTAAGTTTTTGGTATGACTCGACCGGGGTTTGAACTCGCGACCTTTTGCAACCGAGGCGGACGCTCTAACAGCTTTGGCCTCCAGAGCGGTGCCAAATATTATAGCAATTGTTTCGTAAAGTAATTAGGCAAATTAAAGGTAACCTTCTATAAAAGACCAGGATAAATTATTAAACTCAGGTTGCAACACGCATAATTGAAGTAAAATATTAGTACATCACTTGGCATGTGAGTACATCAACCTTGGACGATGTACTCTATCACAGCAATAACGACGTTAACTCAGATTGACAGCGATATCAACGCCAATACTTAAATGGAATACGAACAAGTTTAAACTTTAAAAATACACGAATGTTGTCGTAATTTGAAAGACGGGATATAAATTACGATTAATGGAACACAAATTTGTATACGGTAAACTAATTAGTTTACTTAGATGAATCCAACGTGGTACTTTAAATTTTCTAAAAATATGGAAAGAACAACAAACATATCGAGTACAGCTAATTTGAAATTAAAGAAATTTTAATAAAATAATATCAATCATTGTAATTCTGCAAACTTTGGTACACCTGGTCTGATATAGAAGCGTACATGCTTTCTTTGTTCTCTGAAATAGCTACAGTCAAAGTAATAATGCAATTCATCAACCACGTAGTTTTGTATGCAAAGGTTGCACAATCATTGATATCTTGGCAAATATTTTCCATTTCCCTCCTCTAAAAGTAAACAATGATAACATGTTCGAAATTTTTTAAATTTGGCTTATATTTATTTTATGTCTTTCAACAAATATTCTATTAATATAATTCTATTTTTAACATTCAATATGTATTAGCTTTTGTCGAGTTACCAATGGATGATTAAACTATATACCATATAAACTAATCGTGATGTGTTTTATTAAAGACTGTATCTAACTTGGATTTATTGGGAATATTTTGATTAAAACCAAATTAATTGAAACCGGGTTTCCGACTCGATGTTATGCATGCCCTTTACCGTTCGCTTCCGCCTAACCATTAATATAATCATGTAATCGCCTTGAACACACGATATAAGATAGTTCGGACTGCTTACCATCAGTGGGATTTACCCAACAGTCAACCAATCTCCTTTTATTTAAAAGTAAAGTCCGGTTCTACTAAGCTCGCCATAAAATATACTTGAGGGTGGATCTTTTTTTTAGATAAACTTAAGCACGTATTTTAGAAATTCTAAACTTACTCGTTCCAGCATATCTTATTTTTCAAAATCTCAGAACTCTACTTTTCATGTAAGAATTGGAATTATTATCATATAAAATAAGTTTAAGCTGAAAGGCAACATGCAAATTAAAATTTAGCGTTCTTTTCTTAAGAAGTTACATAACTTTCATGGCTTGACAAATTTGAATTTTTAATTCCCAATAAATATCACCATTTTTGGTTGTTCGGATCAGTCCTAATTATTTATCATTTCTGATAATTTCAAGTTCGTAATATCTTAATTTGCATTTCACAGTCGATCTATATCTACATTTCTCATAAATAACAGTTTTGTTTCGTTGTGTGTTAATGATAAGTTTATGTTTTATGCAGGAATTAAAAATACGTTAAAATTATTTTACAAATCTCTTGGATTATCTGAAAACACATGGATGTCTTCTGCATGGAGTACATCAGAAAGTTTTACGTGTACTTTTTCTCCTTTCAGTCAATCATATGTCAGAATATCACTAATGGAGTTTTAAAAAATGAGCATATGGATAGGATTATGAAGAAATGAAAAGAAACCAATGATGCCTAAAATCTGGAGCATTTGTAAAGATAAAGATGTATATTAATCTAAGACGCAACTTAGACAGAAAAATAAAAAAAACGCAATAAAATATTGGAGTTTTACTGCTATCTGAGTACTGGCAAGAGAACAAATCTCTAAAATGATGCTAAAATGTCTGAAGAGTGATTTAGAAGAAATTAAACGAATCTTGTCGCAAATGGTCATCCATTTTGACCCCTAATCAGCTTTCTTTGCCCTTCAGTAGAGCGAGGACAAGGTTACACAATCTGGTTAGAATAAGGTGCCAAAAATCCAATTTACAAACATTGACAAGTGTCAAAGATCCTTACAAATCAATGAAGGAACTAAAAGGAGAGCAGAATACAACAAAACCTTGTCGAAAAAAATATATATATGTATTAATGGCGTGCGTATAAAGAGTGCTTAACGCCGATTTTATTTTCAAGGTTTATTATTGATATTGAAAATGAATGTATTAACAGGGGTGTTCAAGACGCTAACATAGATATGCTACAACTGTTAATAACTTAATGTGTTTAGCATGGGGATGTCTGTCTTATGTCTATGGAGTTCCACACATAGGATCCTATGTTAAAAATATCCATAGTATTATCTTAATTGTGCTCTACAGTAAACATCGTGAGGCAGAGTAAATGTTTGATAATATTTTTATATGAAGGTCTTCCACTTATTTTACAATACTGTCCAAATTGCTAGCTTAAAAGAAAAATTAATTTCAGCTTGAATTATATTTAAAAACGCAAGACCAACAAATGAATTTTAATCACAACTTTACATGTTTAACACACATGCACAGGTTTATATTTTTCAACGACTGATGCTTTTTTTGTTTTTTCTTTATTTTTTATTTTTGGGTATTTTCTTCTTCAGTTATGTTGTCGGTGGGCATCTGAAGGAAGTGTATCACAAATTTGATGGAAGAAGACATCCCTGTCTACGTCCTTTCTGCTAAGGTGATACCTCCTCGGTGAATGAATGGCAAGCCCCACCACACTTTCCTGTACCTGAGTATGAAGGCAGCAACACTCCAATGTGCAAATTGTGCATGCTTGGCTACGTAATCATTGGCTGCTTCATGCTTATAAATTAACTGTTAAATTTTGTATTTTGGCATCTGGTGGGAAAAAATTAAATATGTAAAAAATTTGATTACGGAAATTATATAAAATCATGGGTTTTTAATGTAGACCCAGAGAGGTATGTAGCCATGTAGTCACTGTGCTTTTCAAGGCGGAAATTGGGGTAGGACTTTGCATGACACATAAATCTTCCACCAGTCTGACGCTTAATTGTAGCAAGTGTTGTCATGATGAGGTAAGTGTTACTGTTAAAGAGATTTAACTAAAATACCAACCAATTGATATTTTGAAAACTAAATGGATTAGGCCAAATTATGTCTATATGATAGGTCTAGACTCCAACCCTACTAATCAGTGGTCATTTCAAAAAAGAGACTTGTGTTTAAGAAGAACCATTTTCTTGGCTATGTTTGTTTTATCATCGGTGCTGCTAATTTGAAAACATATTGCTTGCCTTTTATATGTTTCTGATGGAACAATGTCTGGTTGGTAGTAGAATTAAACCAGTCGACTGCGTCACACCCAGTGGAAATAACCATAAGTCACTCAATGCTACATGCCCGGATGCTGATTTTCCCCCTCTAACCAATATCTACATTGAGAACTGAATAATAAGTCTAAAAGTGAGGGGATGCAAGCATTACCATAACTTCTGGTTTCGCTTACCGATGAAACAGTCGCGGACTTAAGAGCAGAAGATAAAGTTGTTTTGAATGGTACATGGAATAATAACTTATGTTCAGTAGAGCAAATAGTAAATTTGGTGAAAAAATTTTACAGGGTTGCAAAAAGTGTGGCTTCTGTAACATAGAAATTGGCAAGGGCATATTACAGGAACCAGGCCCTCGAACTCCTGGTGATAAGAAATGGGTCTTTGCGGACAGATGTGTTCAAAGTGATACAAATCTTTGTTTATTAGAGGATATGCCACTAAAAGCAACACACAGACATTACACACAAGTACTACACCAGATGCATATGCATGAAGCACATTATGACTTTGTTGTTTTCATACGCAAGGAACTTTTTAACTACAGTTAAATATGGCACTGCACTGCATTCAGTCTTACGTTGTGGGTGGCTTGCAGAGATTTCTTTTATGTCATTTGTTCTACCAATGTGACTAGGGAATTTGAAGATGTCACTAGTGACGCCACTGAAAATGATAACATGGCCACTTATTGCACATTTAATCAGCGAGAAGACGGAAAGATAATTTATTGGTCCCAGTGCTGTGGAAACTTTAGTTCAATTTTGTATATTTTATAGGTGTTACAACTCCGTGGACTTAAATAAAGTAACACAAAGATTCAAAACCACCAAGTTGCATAAATTTCAACGAATAATTTATTTTTATAGAATATAAAGTGAAAATGCAAAGAAGCCTATTGTATTGTGAATTAAATCACACAAAATAGTCCTAATATTATATCACCAGTCCATTGTTACAGAGTGTTTCGATTGAATTCCGATATTGAATGAGCTGATGCCAATATTCTTGGATTAGCTGGTGTACCTGCAGTCTTAATATATCACAAGGATATAAATCAGAATGCATTTTTCTGTCCAAGGGGTACTAACCTAATAGTTCTGGTAATATATAAACCTTATCTTGTGTACAAGTGCTGGGAATGTCATTCACCTGCCAGTTCTAATTTTGTTTTACTTTAAATTGAATTTTCCTTTGGTTCTCTCTCTCTCTCTCTCTCTCTCTCTCTCTCTCTCTCTCTCTCTCTCTCTCTCTCTCTCTCTCTCTCTCTCTCTCTCTCTCTCTCTCTCTCTCTCTCTGTGCCCATACGTCTCTTCTCTTTTCGAAATATGCATTTTCCTTTGTATTTTATTTTACTCTTTCTTATTGGTAATTCTGTCATTTCTTTATATAGCTGAAGTTTCAATAGTCCAATTCCATTTGATTTTGTAAACTATAATTCCTTTCATTTCCGTTCAAAGCTAGATACAGACATACTAATTTTATATTAGTAACATCTTGAAACTAATTAGATACTTTATAAAGTATATAACAGTGTTTTATGCTATGACTACTAAAGGTGTTTTGCATGACTGAGCTTGAAAAATCCATGGGACTGTATTAACTGCAAAAATGTACGAGTCAATGTCGTATGCACAAGTCTTCATTTAAATGAGGAAGGTTCACACAAGATTGTCCACAATCATCCGCAAATGAGTACTATATATTAATTATGAGATTATCCATATTTTTCTTCTACCATTCATATTACACTCTCCTTCATATGAAATGTCCCCACTGTTATAATCTGGTGGAGTGGAAACTATTAATTGTCAAGGATACATTAAAAGTGCATTTATTTTGCCACTGGGATTCTAGTTGAGTTCAAACCCATTTACGACTTCGAAACCTACAAATGAACTTGTTATTTTTACATTCGCTTATAATCACAATGGGTTTTTTTTTGTTGTTTTTGTCCATTTACAAAATGCATAGTAGCGGAAGACTGGAGAGGTTATCATTCAAACCGTCATTTCTAATTAATGGCTCTATAGATTTACTTGGCGTTTTTCTGTTTTTAACACTTGATTTAGAACTATTTAAAATTATATGTCGCTTTATGGCTATATGAATACGTCATATTTCATAGAACTAGCACGTGTGTTCATTCAAACCTTCATATTTCTTGTAAACAACAGGTTTAGAATTTACTATATGAAACAAACAGTCTATCATTACGAACAGGGCAAATGGAAACAATTTACTATATGAAAAGAATTTAAACCGTTTCAAACTTCAACATTTATTAAATTCAGTTGCCATGAAACTGTTGGAATGTACATACTCTGTCCTTTAAATAAAATCATATAATAAAATAGAGCTACTGAATGAAAAACCGAATAATTAAAATAACTGATAAAAATTATGTTTGCGCCAAATCTTATTCAAATGTTTCGTAAAGTAATTAGGTAATTAAAAGAGGACCTTATATAAAAGACAAGAACAAATGATTTATTACACTCAGATTGCAATACGCAACAAATGATTTGAACGTTGCATATATGTGCACCAGCCATATACGATTTGATTTTATTTCTCTGTAATTGCAATTTAACTAAGACTGACATCAATATCATTGTCAATACACAATCAATACTCCCGTGAAATACGAACAAGTTTAAACTTAATTAAAGACATGGATGTTGACATAATTAGAAAGACAGGATATAAATTACAATAAATGGATATTAATTAACCTGTGGAAACTCATTACTTGACAACGTTGAACCTGTGATACTTTTTGTCTCCCTACAAAATATGGAAAAAACAAGAAACACACCCAGAAAAGATGATATGAAAATGAACGAAATTTCCATAAAATAATATCAATCATTTTAGAAACATTTACTTCAAGAGCATATTTCTTTTAGGTAAATAATTTGTTTGAACTTAGGCACAATTGGTCTGATATAGAAGCGTTTGGGCAGTATGTGTTTTCTTTGTTCTCTGAAAGAGCTACATTAAAAGTGATAATGAAATTCATCACCCTCGCAGCTTTGCATGCAAAAATTGCACAATATTTCAAGTCCAGGCAACTGTTTCCAGCTTCTCTCCTCTATAAACAAGCAGCAATTACATGTTCAAAATTTTATTATATTTGCCTTACATTGTTAATAAGCCTTGTGTAAATAATATTCTTATGTTAATTCCTATTCAAATATTCTTTATTTGAAAAGGTAAAGATATATACCAATCTAAACTGCAAAGGAGACATCAAATAACAAAATCAGGTGGTTGCAAGTTTGTACTGACAAGAGAACAAATCTCTAAAATGATGCAAAAATTCCGAATAGTGAAGTAGAAACGACCATTTTGCAATCTGACATCCATTTTGACCCCAATCACTTTGCTTTGCTTTACAAAAGTTCAAAAAAGTTTGGTTAAAATAAAATATAGTATGATTTATCATTGCATAGGGTGACAAATACCCAACGTAAGATCATACTTCAGTACCAGAACCATACAAATCAATTAAGAAACTAAACTTTAAACTTTAGCAAGCCTTCAGAATACGGTACCACTTATCCATGTTCTATTGCTTGAGTTAGGGATAAGAGGTAAGATAATTAATATTCTACGTTCAATCAATGCAAATATTGAAAGCAGAGTGAGATTCGATAATACCCTGTCGGAAAAAAAAATGTTTCTGTAAATGGCGTGAGTAAAGAGAGTGCTAGTCGCTGATTTTATTTTCCATGTTAATTATTGATACTGAAGAAGAATGTTGGTGCTTAATTATTATCATAATTATGCTACAGCTCTTTATGATTTAATGTTCAAATATAGGATTGCATATTTTGTTTCTGTGGAGTCCTAAACAATGGTTCAAAATGACCATTGGATTATAGTTACTGACCTCTTGGACGAACATCGGAAATCCTTTTATGACGTTGCAATTAATCGTGCGCAAAACTCTGGTTAGCAGAGCCAATATAACAGTTACAGAAGGAGACGAACTTTCGGGTGATGCGATTGGGTTACCAAACTAAGTACATGCTTTCTATGTGTAAACGTTCAATGGCATTAAATATTAACAGGGACTGCCTGATCCGAATGAAATTAAGTCAGCAAAATGTGTATCAAACTGTGTTTGAGAAAGGATCCTGATTTTCCGTTCACAATACGATACCTTGCGGGCACATCAACCTCGATTAAAATTTTTTTTCAGCAAAATAAAGAAAGATCATTTTGAGTGCATATGCTCACCACGAATGGTGAATTCAGTACAGAAACGGTGTGAACAACCCACCTCTCTGCCATTAGACAAAGGTGATACTGTCCCCATCGACATGATGGATGCAGTATTATCTTACCACTCTACTTGCAAAAGTGATGCCGTTCGTGTACTTATGCTCTCACAGGCAACGTCTGATAGCACAAGGTCACTGTGAATTACAGATCAAAGAAGAAGTCTCGCTATTGTAATTTTGAATGTGAATCCAAATGTTCCATGTGTTTATAGACAAATGGCCTAAATATATGGAAATTAGACAGTTTAGAAGATGGATCTACGATAATGCATTTACGAGTATGTCAAAATTCAGTGAAACGTAAAGAACAATTATATTCAATATAAATGAATAACCATTGGTAACGAATGAGAAGATTTTTTCTACGAACACGACCTAAAGCTTGCACGACTTCTATCACCAATGTTACGCCGATTTCGATAAGAATGGACAATTTATAAGAATCCATTAAAGATTATTTGCTATTTTAAGCAAGTTAATAACGTTATCGACATTATCATTCTACGACTTATCAGTGTTGCACTATAATATGTGGGATGAAGTCAATGACAGTTCTCAAGACTAACCACTTTAAAAGAACTGATTCCACACGACGAGACGATTCATGTGAATTTTTAACGACGCGTCTTTGTTTACACTGGGATATGAAGTAGCAATACTAGAATTTGTTAAATGTTGTAGATGTATCTCCGATATTGTATCAAAGTAGTACCTTGTTCCATATTTTTGCTGATGTTAACAAGTACAAACGATCATCGATGAAAACGGACTCCAGGTACGACATGTGAAGTTTTACTTAACGATAGAAACGAAATTACTCAAACATTGGGAAGAACAACAGTCAATGATCCTTTGCGACAAATGGAAGCTAAAACTTTCACCATTGTCTCTGGATTCCGATTCAAGATGGTAGATCATATCTACCAAGGTCAAGTGCCTAAATATTTGTTTACTGGCATCATCGGCAGCCGGATCTTCACAGGAACTATCAATCAAAATCCCTTCGATTTCCAACGTTTTTATCTGTCCAAGATAGAAGTCTCCCGAGGTGGTCAGAGTTTGTGTACCCTTTGAAAACACATTTGGCCAGAACAATTACTTGCCATATTAATTGACTCGATTTGAAGCCAGATAACATTTAGAAAAGAACAGCACCTATGACATTTCGTACGAAGATTATGTTGGAGGATATATGTTGGGGCTTCCGTTTCACTTCAGATTAAGGCAGCAATCAAGTGAATTTAAAATCAGGCCAACTCCGTGTGAAACTTTGTTAACACTAGCCTTCATGAACGCAATGGATATTATCTTTTTATGTAGAATTCTATTACAGTCTGGAATTCAATAGTCTGAGAGAAATGATCCTTGACTATTAACAACATGGATTACGAACCAATGGAGACAAGTGATATTTGTTATCCAGAAATCCAGTCACAGGCCACAAGGGAACAAGATAAAGATATAGTCTTGATGTCACGGTGGCCACAACAAGAACAACGCTTAGTCTCCTTTTTAGTTGTCTTCTTGGTGAAAAAACAAGAACCCCGCTCCAGAGAACATTGATATGGTTGTCAAGTGCAGAAACGTCATGTGTTTGATGATGAGTCAATAAAAGGTTGGAAAAGGATATGTAAGAAGTATGGGTATCTATTTCGGTTTTCTTTAGACCGAGGTAGAATCCGGAAAGAGAAGCGTCTAACTTCCTCATTAGCATCAACCGAAGTCTTAACCTTGTAAGCATATCTCACAAAAGGCCGATGGGGGAAGGGGACAATCAGCAGGCTAGAGGATGCTATATGTCTTCTCTAGTGTTGCCTTGAAATTGAACTGTTTTATCCGTCGTCTGGCTGTGAAGACAAATCGTGGATGTTCCCACAAACCCTGGAGAAATTATCATCATATTATGATAAAGCCTATCCAAAGGAAGGTAAGCAACGGTATCATTCATAAAAAGCAACTAATCGTATCCAATGAAGGAGAGGAATCGGACGCAGTGTGCGAATATGAAAGTCGGCTGGACGGTGGTGAAATTGTAAAGTCATAACGACTGTCTGGACTGAAGGAAGGATGGCTGTATCGTACATAACTTCAGGCGTCCTTTGGCTTAGCAAACCGAAATCACAAGATCTATGGTGTTACTTAACAAGAAAGAGCCTTTGAAATCAGCAGTTAACCCAAAGCGTCCGGTCTTGCAGGCACTTAATCCTCCACGGGCTTGCTGGTAGTCCTACCCCCAAATGGTTAACAATAAAGATAGAACACTCTCCCGTTTTATAAATATCTACTGTTGTGAGTAGGGGCCAATGTCTGGAGACAAATTATACTGAAGTTAGCTACTCACAACTTGTTTATTGAATTAGACGACGTATCTACAATTCCAGTAATAAGTGCGAGGCATAATGCAAAGTTTAGTAGAAGTACACATGGTCAAGTCAGGCACGTGCTGCTTCCTTATTCTTCGATGTTTCTTGTTCGCCTTGCTAGTAATGAACCTCAACTATTTACTATATCACCGTATATACTTTGCCTTTCTTCTACGAAAACTATCACATAAACACACACACACACACACACACACACACACACACACACACACACACTTCCTACGAGACAGTGGGGAACATCGGTCCTTGAATTTGCCTGAGTACGTTCATGTATTGTCCTGTATGCAAGCCATGTAGATTATTAAATGTACGAACTTATATGTGCCTGTCAGATTGGGAATTCATTCTTAGACCTATGCCAAACAAAAAAAGACAGCTCACCTTAAATGTGAGAACACATACCATTCATAAATAAATACAGCTGGTTACGTTTTTATTGCTCGTATTCACTGACACGATCTTAAGTATTGCGAAAGAACTGCAGTACATAGAAGAGAAAAGTTAAACATTGTGGAGAAGAACATATATGTTTAGCTGCGGTACTGTACACAACCTATTGTTCGTGATTCCCGATATGCATTCTATTTCACCAACTTTCCTCAGAGGCCATGCATGTAAATGATTCGAAGAACACCGAAAGTCACATCTTGCAAAGGTATCGCCATTGTAAAAGTTCCTATACAATTTTATGGAAGGTTGGTCGGACAATCATGGGCTATAACTCCGCTAAACGATGACGTCAAATGTTGATAATGGATTTCAGTCAAGGCCTAATATTCCCCTTTCCATGAATACCTTGCCCATGACGTACTAAAAAAAAACAAAACAAGTATTTCAAAGCCTTAGGGCAGACATACAACTATTTTGTTTTCAACTGTGGAAGCCATTATTGAATCCGGTATGAGCGATTATTAGTAAATCTATTAGCATTGCCTTTCTTGAGTAGGGTGCTTATACATGAGGGACGGGGGTAGGTGCGTATACATTAGTGCGCTAAATGTATCCAATGTGTAACTGCAACTATCAATTATGGGGAAGTATATGTACATATTCGTAATATATCTATCACAAAAAAAAATGAAGTGTTTATTTATACCAAGGAATAAGTCTCGCTAGAAACTATGCCTGAAGCCATATAGGAACATGATATCGTCCAAAGAAACGTAAATTTAAAAAAAAAAAAAAAAAAAAAGAGTGCGGAAGAGTCTTTCCCCTTGTCTCAATTGCCTTACGAACTGAGGTGACTTTCTGGCGCTGAGGGGGTGGGTACGAGTGGTAAGGGGTGGTTGGGCTGAGGAACACGTGGAGGTGTTGAGAGAATGCAGCAGAAAGCATGAGGATTTGCTATGGCGATCCATTGCATTTGCTCTAGCAATACTATGTAAGCAGGTATATACTGGAACAGATGTTTGTGACTGAAGAATAATCGAAAAATATTTCATGATTTTGACTGAAGAAGAATTGAAAAATATTTCATGGGGATTAAAGGAATTCAAGATGAATTGAGAACATTGATGTGAAACATTTTGAACCTTACTAAAGCACAGTGAGTTAAAAAGCAATTCATTTTTATTTACATGTCTGCGTCGATCATCCGAATTTATTGAACCTTACAAATTAATACTTTTACTTTAAGTACGACACCATTGTCAAGTAAAATAACTAATTTCCTCACCCTTTGGGAGTAGTATTATTATATAGCTATTTTATCGAAATAGGTGCAGACAAACATTTATTTCAGCTAAGTATTATAATAAGTAATTGATATTGCGGAAATGTCTATTGCTCACTGTAATAAGTAATATATATGTGAAAATGTCTATTTCTCAACACGCACGAGATCAATAGGCAATTATTTTCTACTTCATACAAATCAATAGACTATTATATTTGTAAGCAATAAAATTAAAAATAGGTGGTCAACGATTCACAATAACTTTAGGCTATAAATCGGTTTTTCTCTACTCGATCTAGTTACATTATTTGCATAGTGGAATTTCGCCCAGTGTCTCTAACCTATCCTTATATTAGCATAAGCTTTCAAGCAATTAGGGACGTTTACACATGCGATTCGGCATGGGGACAATCCAGACTATAAATCTTCACTGAACTTTTGAACCAGCTAGCATTAATGATTTACTCTCTTTCAGAGAAATGACTTACAAAACAGCGTATCTGGTATTTGCTCAAAGAATATGGGATTAAATACCCGAAATAGTGCGCGTGCTTTCACTTCGACTCGCATTACAATTCAACGTAATTAAATATTACATGAAATATGTATATCACAAAAGTGCCAACATTGCACAAAAATCAATGGCTGATTGAGAAAGGTACTGTTTAGGAAATCAGGTTTTCTACAGCATATTTTAACTTAGGTAATTCTGTGCAGTTTCTGGGGAGCAAAACGATTCGGGAGATGTTAATTGGATGAGACTGTTAAAAAAATATACGAAGATCGCTCGCTTAGGAGGCGTAGGATTATATAGAACTATTATCCCAGAGGACAAGTTACTAGTGAATGCGAATTATCGGTTTGGTGAAATCCATGAAGAATTCCATTTAAGATTCTTTACCATATACCATATAACGGTATAATCTCTCTCTCTCTCTCTCTCTCTCTCTCTCTCTCTCTCTCTCTCTCTCTCTCTCTCTCTCTCTCTCTCTCTCTCTCTCTCTCTCTCTCTCTCTCTCTCTCTCTCTCTCTCTCGCACTCGCTTGATGATGTCTATTTAGTCATACAGTGCGGACAAAATAAGTCCTTTTTTGTTTACAGCTTGTAGCTTACAAACAAAAGAAAATGAACAGAGATAAGAAATTGTTTTCTGTTAACTAAAATAAAAAGAGCAAGGACTGGAGAATATGATGAAACTTCTGGCCACTACATGTAGAAGATTATTGATGTACTGAATCCGAGTTAAAAAAAAAACACCCCCACCCCCCAAAAAAGAAATGTTACCTTAGCACACTTAAAAAAACTACTTATCTAACTGGAAAAAAAGAATACAAGATGTTTGACAATAAGGCTCAGCGAAGAGTGTGTATGATTTAGATTTTTAACGTAGCTTTAACAATTTTAGTCATATTGCTGCGATGTATGAGTTGTGGCTGCTTATATTGATGTCATTCCGCAGATACCCTGTCATCCTGACACCAGTCCTAACACTAACTTCTTAATGCCGAATGCCAAGAGAGGCAGGTGTTTGCACTGCTTTTATACATCTCTGGTATTACTCGGCTGGGATCCAAACCCGCGACCATCCGAGGCGGACGCTCTTACCAATTAGACCACCGGATCTGTCCCTCAGCGAAGAAACCTCTTCAACAATTAAACTACCACAATATGTTGTTGTCGATGTCTTCTTTCTCCATATGGTGAAAACCTCTGTCTTTTCTACTGTCACATTTTCAAACAAGAAAGGCAAGTTATTCCGTCTACAAATTTCTTAAATCTATGGAATGATTTTGAACTCTTTACTAAAAAAATACCGTATTGTCATACTTTTGGGATATTTCACCTGCAGAACTTAACCTTTTTTTTGAACTTGACAAAGTATGAGTGTGATAATCATAAAATGGTACGAATGTAAAGAATAGGAGAATAGGAAATAGCACATCCTGTAATAGTTGTCTCAACTGATTTGTTGTTGTACATGGTATTTTTGTATTATGTTGACTTTTATCGACGTTATTTTTGGCCACGGCTTCGCGGATTAGTGGGAAACTATTCATCTTGCGAATCTTGTAACTCCATTTTTGAATTTGGTTTTGAGAGGAACACGAGTCGTCAATATGTGTTTTTGATCTTGCAACTCTGGGTTTAAGAGGCATACCTTTCAGACCACTGGGTTACGGGAGCCCTCATTTGACATATCCATGCTTTGTTACTCTAATTGTGGCCGTGATGTGCATATTTTATATGTTTTCATAAAAAAGCATCTTGCAATTTTTGTTGCAGTTAATGAAGCACGCGCAGCAATCCGCTACATTCCACCTTTCTATCCATAACGGCAGACAACTTCTTTTATGGTTTGCTAGGCTTAGGGACACTTATTAGCATGCTAACTGGGTTGAAAGTATATTCTCAGATCAACCAAAGTACAATAACGTACAATGTATCACATTTCGTTACAACAGGGGCTTATGTTTCAACCACATTAATTCAATTCATGGCACAGTAGCTTTAGTATAATTCAGAATGCGATAAAGACGACTGTTTCGTGATGATAAACTAATTTCATCATGAAAAGACCCACACAAAATGTGTTCGTTAATCAGAAATATTTGGCGAGAAACTGGAACATGCACTCTGACTGTAGTTATGTGTTCATCGCACACTAAATTGAGAACAGCGTAGATCCTAATCCTTGGCTGTCTGTTCATCAAAAAAAATTTAAAAAAATAATTTAATAAATGAAATGGATTCTGATCTGCAGGTTCTATAGCAGATCTGTTTAGTTCACATTTTAGTACACGTTATGCAGAAGCGAGTGCAGTAAATACTGCATTTTCTGCAGTCCAAAGTGTACTTATTTGTTGATTTGTATCTGACAACACATCAACACATAAAAAGCTATATCGTGTTGAGCCAATGGGAGTAAAGTGCCTTGTAAAAGGAAACACTTTGGCTGCCGACCTGATATTGTCTTGGCCGAAATCGAATCTGCATTCTTTTTGTGGTTAGTCCGACACTCCAACTACTGATCCACCGTGGTTCCAAAAGCGTGTAGTAAAAGGGCGGGATGGGTGATATAATAGCTATATTTAAAAGATATTTAAAAACTAGCCTTTGCCTCTCAGAAATCAATAACTTGTTCGAGTCATTAATATGCCTTGCCTTTTCTGTGACATTTGAATATATGTTTAGTTTCCGTAACTCAAATTAACTTAGTCCATGTTTTGATGTAATATATCTGATATGTCCGAAGCTGGAAGGCACAGATTTCAAGGTCTTAGTTTAAAGTGGGAAAGGCGGAGACTTCAGGGTCTGAGTACAAGTGGGAAGGAGGAGACTTCAGGGTTTGAGTACAAGTGGGAAGGCGGAGACTTCAGGGTTTGAGTACAAGTGGGAAGGCGGAGACTTCAGGATTTGAGTACAAGTGGGAAGGAGGAGACTTCAGGGTTTGACTACAAGTGAGATGGCAGAGACTTCGGAATCTGAGTATAATTGGGAAGGCGGAGACTTCAGGGTCTGAGTAAAAGAGGGATGGCGGAGACTTCAGGGTTTGAATAAAAGAGGGATGGCGGAGACTTCAGGCTCTGAGTACAATTGGGATGGCGGAGACTTCAGCGATTGAATTATACCGAAAATGTTGGCGAGATTTGGGAAGATGAAGTTAGTTTGGGTTTTCAAGTCGCTGGTCGTAGAGTCCATGGCACAGGGAAAAATATCTCTTTCGATGTAAAATGTACTTTTGGGTGAATGTAGCAGCTTTCTTTTGAACTTCTGTGAAAACAAGTGGTATTATGACTAGTTCTATGCTGTTAGATTCATTATACCTGAATATGACATAAGTTAGGTAGAAATTAGACAATTATTGAGGGAAGAGGTTTAACCCAAACGTGGCGCCTGGAGTTCTAGTTCATTCGCCAACGTTTCTGCAAACGGTCAAAATTTGTAAAACAGTTCAATCGTTTTTGTATCAAATCAAAGTCAAATCAGCTAGAACTAGCCTGACAATGCCAAATGTTTGCGTCGCATTATCAAATCAAAGTCAAATCAGCTAGAACTAGCCTGACAATGCCAAATGTTTGCGTCGCATTATCAAATCAAAGTCAAATCAGCTAGAACTAGCCTGACAAAGCCCAATGTTTGCGTCGCATTATCAATATCAGGTGCAAAGATGGTCACTAAGTTGGAGAAATATCCGTCATAATGGCATGTGGTAACAATAAAAGTTTCTTTTCTTTATCGAATTAATTTCAAAATGTAGATAGCGCAATAGTGGTAGCAAAGCTCAAGTTTTTACTTCCCGCAAAATTGCTTTCAAATTCTCTAAGACTGGAAAATCCGGATACACTTCAGAAAAAATATTAGAAACTCAAGGGTTCAACACAACTACTTCGAGGAGTGTGTGCTATTTTGATTTTAAAGCGTATATATTACAGGATAGAAAAGTCAAGCTATTTACTTTTAATTCAGTCAATATGGAGAACTTATATCTGTCTGACCTATCTTACACACGCTAATAATCTCACCTGGCTCTCAAAAGACAGGTGTATATATGGAGATCAAAACTACAGCTGGACACAATCATAATGCGTCTCAGTGGCAAACGGACATTTCCAATTCAATAATACCATTCTACCCATTCCACACCCCTCTTTATCTAAGAGCAAATAAAAAGTTTCCTCTCAAAAGTTGCCAAGATTTTCAGCTTCTAGGAAATTGTTATTTTAGTTTCCTGGATTGAGACACATGCATTTGTTAAAAGTCTATTTTTATGCCTACACGAAGAACAATTTTTTGTCTACTTTGAATCCTTTATCTTATTTTATAATTCGTGATATACTCCAGGGCCTCCGTTGGGTTGGTCAGTGGTTTGCATGCCGAACCCCGTAGCCAGACGGGTCCGTAGTGGAATGTCCTTGGCCCAACTACCTTTACACGATATAACCTTTCATTTATTGATATGCCGTTACAGACAAACGAGGCAAAAGAGACAAATAGCGCGATATGCATTTATTTCTGCATTAAAAAAAAGGTGAAGGGGCGTTTCTTTCTGAATTTAAATTTGTATTGAAGTACAAAAACTTCCCTTTTAAAATGGACTTCGGAACTCATACTAAAGTAACAACAACAACAAAAAAGAATTGCATTTTAATTCTGAAAAAAATATCTGACTAAATGTTAATGGAAATGGTTTCGTTATTTTAGTTTCAAAGATGTGATACACATGAGTAAAAGTCATTTCTGTTCTGATGCAAATATCAAAATAGTAAAAGGACAAGGCAACGACGGAGACACTGGGTTATGTAGGTCATAAACTCATAAGGAAAATCTGAATAGATTTCCTTTAAACAATATTTTCAACACACCGTTATGGTGGTCTAGTGGTTAGAGCGTCCGCCTCGGAGGCGGGAGGTCGTGGGCTCGATCCCCGGTCGAGTCATACAAAAGACTTTAAAAAATGGTACTAATATCTGCCTCGCTTGACGCTCAGCATTAACAAATTAGTGTTAGGAATGGTCAGCCCGGTGTCAAGATAATGTTACGGGGTGGGACAACATGCCACATGTCTGCGTCATGATGCTCCAGTGCTAGACATTACTATAAACCGCCCCACTGCAGACATCGTAGCGATACGACTGAAAAATTGTTAAAACTATGTTAAACATCACAATCACATTACATCACATTTTTTTAATACAGAGATTGGAGAATAAGACCTAAACAATATTCACTTCAATCAGGGGCGGCTTAAATCTCAAGGATTATTGTGCGCCGTGGCTAGTATATATAGGTATACAAATTATTCATGTAGGTTTGATTATAAGGAGAAGGGAGATTGTTCGGTCTCTGCGTTTGTTTTCGAGCGCGCGATAATAGGCATTCCAGATGTCATCCGACACCATGAAAGCGTACTATGGCCGATTACACCCTTGTATAATCAATAATAAAAGCGATGAAGTGGGATCTTGTTGGTTCTGTATCGTTATTAAATTTTAATTGCACAATGGGACAATGACAGATCTATTAAACTTATCAGAGTTTGTAAACTGAGTATCTCCATGAGTTGTATTTCTTTTAAATTTTAAATTTACGTACGTATATATACGTAGAAAATAATATGTCCGTTTGACTTCTTTTTTTTTTACAGTAAGTATTTGGCTGTAGGCACGTCAGACTTGAAACCAAAGTGGTACGGGTTCAAATCCTACCGTCGGTCAGTTTGGTTTGGCTACCTTTCTGTGTTCCTGGGCAAGACACTATACACCAATTGCCTTAGCACTCACCTTCATGTGTTACACACTCTGGTGGGTTGCTCCAACATCTTTAACACGTTGGTTGTTGTTGTTGTTGTTGTTGTTGTTGTTGTTGTGGTAGGGTTTAGCGCCATTTTTCAGCACAAGATAGGTTATTCATGGCGGCTAGTATTACTGGTGGAGGAAGACCCCTGGAAAACCCCGGGAAGAACCACCGACCCACGAGAAGCTACTGGAAGGCTTTCTCACTTACCCACGTTAGCCGAGTCTGGACTCGAACTCACGCAGACAGAAGTGAGATGGCAGTGATCCGTAACGCTCAGCGCTTTAGACCACTCGGCCACTCGGGGCCCCTGTTAACACGTTGGGCTACATTGACTAAAATATAAAGCTCGTTTCCTGCAGGACTATAGTTGGCCCACTCTGCTCCAAAATCTAGACCAGGGGTTGGCAACCTAAGGGACGCGTACAACAAGATGCACGTCAAGAGGTTTTGTATGGCATGCAAAAGGCAGCCAAAAACCTCGATTTTAAAGTATTACTCTCTTACTGGATGGCACGCGCTCGTTCATTTTGTAATTAATCCGGGAAGAAGTGGCATGCTAAGTAAAATACTTTGCCGACTCCTGGTCAAGACCACCGAAAGGAAATTGAACTCTAATCTGCTGATCTAGGCGATATAACATACATGGGTTGTTTTGGGGGTTTAACATGCATTAGTTCTTCTGGGGGTTGAACAAGCACGAGTTCTTTTTGGGGGGTGAGGTGGGGATGGGGTGAGGTTGTGCTAAGAACTCATAGATCTTCCACTGAAATGACAAACGGACAGGCGATTCTCCTTATAGCTCTACTTTTCTCGAAAGAGTGGTTAAAGATTAAACATTTCACGCATATATATGTATATGGTTTGTGTTGACATTTTTCGAATTGATGAATATTACGACCTCATTTGTTTCTGAGAATGCCTTATGATTTGGTACTTGATAGATTTGAAAATTAATTTTTTGTATTTGTTACGTATGTGCGCACGTACAACTTATAAAGCATCAATAGGAATTTAGTAGAACACAGTTTTGAGAAATATTTTAAACAGCCATGAAAAGAAGAATTGGGAGGAGGAGGAGGATTCAGAATGTTAAGATATTACACTTTTAACCAGAGAAGGGCCAATGATTTCTTTTCTAATTACAGTTAAGATATTAAAGTTTCAACCAGAGAAGGTTCCTGGATTTATTTCCTAATTAAAGTTTTAAGATACAATGTTAACTTAAGAAAGATCCGGAATTTCTTTTCTAATTACAGGTAAAATATTATACTTTCAATCAGAGAGGGGTCCGGAATTTCTTTCCTAATTACAGCTGTTAATATATTACACTTTTAACCTAAGAAGGGTACAGTATTTCTTTTCTAATTACAGTTAAGAGATTCGTTCTAGATTTCTTTTCTATTTAAGATTATGATTAAACTTTCAACAAGAAAAGTGTCTATGATTTTTTTTTCTAATTAAACAAAAAAAAAAAACAAATACACTTATAACTAGATAAGGGTCCAGGATTGAAAAAAAACAACAATGTTTCAACCAGAGATGGTCTGGGACTTTTTTAAAAATTAAAACTAAGATATTACACTTTCAACCCGAGATAGACCGGTACTTTTTTAAATTAAAACTATTATACTTTCATCCAGAGATGGTCGGTGACGCTTTTTTGAATTAATAAGATCTTTCACTTTCAACCAAAAAAATGGTGCAGGAATTTTTTTTAAAAAAATTAAAGCTAAGACATTACACTTTTAACCAGAGATGGTCTGGGACGTTTTTGAATTAAAGCTAAGATATTACACTTTCAACCAGAGATGGTCCACGACTTTTTTGAATTAATGTCAAGACATTACACTTTCAACCAGAGATGATCAGTGACTTTTTGAATTAAAGTTAAGATATTACACTTTCAACCAGAGATGGTCCATGACTTTTTTAATGAAAGCTAAGATATTACACTTTAAACTAGAGATGGGCCGGGACTTTTAAAATTAATGTTAAGATATTGCACTTTACACCACAGATAGCTTTAGAATTGTTTTCTAGGAGGGTTCATCTTTAAAATGAGTCATTAGTTTTGTTTCAAATGCCCACATTTGTCTCCGTTTTTACATTGAAAAGTGTACTGGGTTTTGTTTTGGTGAAGTGGGTACCTTAGCAAGACCAACACCTCCCACCCTCTCTAGTTCCTCCACTGTAATGGAATTGTTCAAAGTAAAACATCAACTTGAATTTAATCATGGGTATATTGTTTTATTTGTATACCAGAATCGAAAGAGATTCACGAGTTTTATTTTACTTCATAAAATTTATTACAAAAACAAAACTAACATAAGCTCGCCAGGGCTTCTGGCGCCAAGTTCAAGAACAATCATTTCGACAGTAACGAATACTCAGACAAAATGCGAGAAGTACCAATTGATATAATTTATGGTTAACGTACGCACGCTTGACATGCACAAACAAATTTCAAAGATATCTCAGTTTGAAAAGATATCACTTGGAGAAGTATTTTAACCTTTCGAACGGTTAATTTCTCTACGTCCATTTTGTAGTAGCGTACTGAAAATTGTATTTGTTCTGCTTTGCGGTATCATGGAGAATTGTCAATAGTGGATAAAAGATCAAATGAGACTCTTTGTCGACAGTAAGTCTGTACCCCTTAAATCTAATTTTATTGTATACAGCCATTTTATTACTTGCAGACCCATCCAAACCGTATAATTAAGTGTTCATGTATTGATGTTGTTTCGTTGTTCTGTGACTTAATTTTCTTTAGTTTTCGCTACAAGCTGAATTTTTTAATTAACAATTCCTTATATGGAATTGAAATAAATAAATAACGTTGGCTAATTTTTGTGTTTTACAGAAAGCAACCCAACTATGTTATTTATTGCTGAAGCAATTGAGTTGAGTGCCTTTCCCCTGGAGACACCATAGTAGCTGACCAAGACTGATTTGATGGTAATATTCGAACATCTTTTAACCATCTCCTCGGGTTGGCAAAAATTATTGGAACGTGAGTTCCATTTGACGTAATCAAAGAGCTTAAACGGCGTGATGGTATCATTTTGTTTTGCATCGTGTACATTAAAGCCTTAAAATAACTGTTTATTATTAGCCACAAAACACGCAATGTTAACCAAAAAAAAAGAGTAAATAAGTATAACCGAAAGAACTTAATCTTTCATAGCCTATTGCACTGTTGCTGCGCACAGTGGTCAGATATCAATATTTTGATACAACCAAGGATTCGAACACAGTTCGGGTCGTCAAACTACCCACCTCTAATGGTCAGTTTTGTAAGGCATAACCAAAGAATATATGTAGAATTTTATTAAAAATAAAATGATCTGCTTGACACATAGTGAACGAATCTATTGAATTCAACACATTGAACGTTTGCAAAGAGGATTTTGCTATCTTTGCTGACCTAAGCACGTCTGTTCTTATGAATGTGGGCCAAACGGTCCTAGTCGACTCATAGTTTTATTACGCTATCGATAGCCTAGCAGAACGGTCTCTGTCGTATTTCAGCCCCTGTCTGTTATTGTCGGTGTGAGGAGAGGATATATCTGTGGTAAACAATTAAGGACCAAATATGTCGACTTCTAGACCGAAATGCATGTTTTCCTCGTGGTTTGATCTTAAGACGCTCGGCTTTCAAATGAAATAATTGTCCACAAATTTGAATGGATACATTAACGGTCCAGAAGGAAACGTTGTATACTGTATACAATAACTGGTAATATTTATTAATAAGAATGTTTAATATATGTACTGTTGCCTAACAACGTTAAAATATTAATGATGTTTTATCAGTATTGATTTGTAATAAACTCCACTACTATAATAGTCTTACATCACGAAAGTTACAAGGCAGTATCATAGAAACCGCATGATCATCGGTAGATAGTTGGGACTGAACACCCTCTCTGTACGCGACCATGCATCGGCTGGCGTTAATTCTTATTAACACAGATATAGTCAGAATGTACCGTATCTATTTAGGTCACCTTTAAATCTACAGAAACATACGTGTTGGTGTGACATTTGCATGCCAATGATGCACTTTTGACGCATTAAAATTCCTTTGATTCACAACTTCGTGGATTTTTACTGGACATTTGATACTAGTGTCATAGTTTGGGAATAATGCATGGCTGTATTAACATTGCATGTAAGCAACAGTAAATTTAACTGGAAAGGAAGGTACCCATACAATCTGAGATTATTCCATCCCATAGTTTTAGTATACTGAATGGATCCTTTTTTCAGGTAGGTGAAACATTTTGTTCTCTCTGGTCTTATCCTTCATTCAGCATCAATTTTCTTTCTGTGAGAATCTTGGAAACAAATATTCACACATTATTTTGAAATGTTTTTACAGATACAAAATGACAGTTAAGAAGCATTTTCTTCACAGAGTCAAGGTTTATTTGTTCTTTTATGACCGACCCTGGTTAGTGTGGGCGGGTACCGAACGCACGACACTTTGATTTAGACTCCGACAGTCAACCCACTGAGCTAACCCAGCTTCCATTATCAAAGTAAAAAAAAAATCTAGAGATTAATATCTAGTAAATCCACATTTCTGATAAGCCGAAAAGTAAGTTTTCCGATTGATAGAATGCAAGTGTAACAGTAATATAATGAAAACGGGATTTAATTCCAAATTAATATATGTTGCTGATTAAGTAGATGACTTAGTGCTTTACAGTAGTAATGGGTGACGACATAAGGGATAATTCCATTCGAGGTAAAATGGGAAGTAACATTACGGCCGCAATCTTGAAAGTATGCATCGCTTGGAACAATGCGAGTTTGACATTAGTTCATATGTTTAATGTTAGATGACCCTTTCGTGAACAAGAGGAAGTTAATATTCGGCGGTCATCCAAAAAACTGGGTCCAATACTGACAAGTGGAACTGAATTTTAGTCTCTAGTGGAATTTAATCGGTTGTAAACTATATGAGGTTGAATGATCCTTACAATCCAACACATTATTATTCAGCCCTGGAGTTTAAGGGAACTTTCATTTTCAAGAGTGTTGCAAAATATTCACTGTCAATGATGAATGATGCAAACTTAGCTCTTTACATCGTTACACATATGCTGTCACGCTAGATTTTATACGTTCAGTGAAAATGTACCTACGGAACATTGCTACTCTGTCAAACAATGTCAGAAGTTGGTTTGACATAAGGTGAAGTTTAATAGTGCTTCATTTTCTGTTTAATTTTTAAAATTTCAAAGAACATTCATAGCTCTGCTACTGGTCTAATTTTTGGGGGCGAGATATTGTTACACTGTCTAAGAAGGTCAGAATTAGGATTAGGTAAGGGTTTAGGGTGCTATAAGAGTGTTATATTTTCTGTTTAGGGGGCTGTTTCTTATTTTTGAAACAGCTACTTGACTGATTTATTGTCAAAGCAAAACATTTGACATGTCTAATATCCTTCCTATCTGACCAATACATAATCCAACTGACCAACACCCACAAGTACTGACCAAAACACACCGTTCTACTGACCTACACCCACTTCTAAAGACCAGCACTGGCACATTCTGGATCACACACCGTCTTACTGACCATCACCTACCTCTACCGACTAAAACTCATGCCATCTTACTGACCAGCACCCAATACATATTATTAAATACTTCATAAATAGTCATATTAGTTGAACATTGTTGTTAAAGGTCAATACCTAGTATTAATAGCATGAAGCGGCGACGCAACGAGATATAAACAAAGTTCAGCTATGGAAGCCTGGGACTATAGAAAACTTTCACCAAGATTAATTAAATTACAATCTTAATGAAATGTTGGTTTCTATGCGTATATGTGACGGCTAGATATAGTTTTCATCCAAATTTAGACTTTTTAAAATGCCTACTTCAGCCACCACTAAAATTAAATAAAGAAACCTTTAATACATCTACACCTAATGACTTCAAATTGCAAGGAAAATGCAGAGAGAAAGAGAGAGAGAGAAAGAGAGAGAGAGAGAGAGAGAGAGAGAGAGAGAGAGAGAGAGAGAGAGAGAGAGAGAGAGAGAGAGAGAGAGAGAGAGCACGTCATATTAACCTTGGATACAATGTACCAATCAGCAGATACATGAGTTGTTCTGCTACACGTAAATAGTGCACGTTTATTCACTCTGAATAACATTGTGCTATACCGTACTTTGAATCTCGTGAAACGCAGCGACTTCAAAATAAATATCGATCCTTATTTTAATGTATTACTTAAGATCGAGGGGACGCAATACCCTGGGGATGTTGACGAAGGTTGTTGGTAAAATGCGGGACATCAGGGTAGAATCGCGAATAGTTCCACCAGGAAACAAAAGTTACCACGCTCACAAAAGACAGAGAGCTAGCTACCAAATAAAATAATTCAGACAGGACACAAATACATTTAATCAATTGTTTCTTGTATCAATATTTTCTTGCTTTTCATTGGCTACACAACACTCCATTCTCTTGAGCAAGTTATGTTTTGTTTAATGTTGACGCGCGCTTTTATAGTAGTACAATAGTGTATATTAATCGGCGGTTCTTAGGTTTCATTCATAAATCGAAAACCACGTAAAATATGAAACACAACAGTATAATTTTATTGTTTCAGTTGTATTATTCCGTGAATATAACAAAACAATTATTGTTTTTAAGCATACCATAAAGAGGTTATTGACTGAGTAATTGAAAATACTGGGTCCTTATTGATGTGGCTTTGAATGCTTTCGCAAGCTCGGGCATCCTTTACCACATGTTCTCGGGACCAATTTTTTCTAATACTGTGTCAATAACCTATATTTTTTTTTATCAAGTATTCGTACATATTGACCGGCACTCAAACCAACTGAGCAATAAAATGTTGCTGACAACCGGCTACCACATCTGATCAAATCATAACCTACCGATCCACACTAATATTTACTAACATTGACACCGTCTTATTGACAAGCACACATATTCAATGTTCATTTCCCCTTGTCAGCATTACTAATGCTAATATTATGGAATAATATTAAATTCATCTTGTTACCATGGAGCCATATTTTCGAGATGGCCTCCTAACGTTAAATAACCCGTATTCTTTGAGCGTAAACTAATGATTAAACTTCTCAACTAATGTTAGTTCCCATTGTTTACGGGGGGGGGGGCATACTTTCAAGATTGAGGCCATAACGTAAGTTCACATTGTCTCTTGATGGATCATTTTCCCCCATATCGTCCCCCATCACCACTAACACTACAAACCTATAATTTTATGTTAGATTTATTCAGGACTAATCTTCGGTTTCGCTGAAAACTTTGTCAGCTATAAATTTCTATCATTTGTTGCGTGAGTGCCCTAAATTATAAGTTGCTGTTTTATTATTCTGTTTTTAATATTGTCGGCTGAAAGAAGGAACTAATTTCTGAATATGCAGTAGGGAAGCTTGATTTTTCAACCAACTATTGCGTAGTGTTCTCTCTTTTCAGAGTTGATATTTATGTGTGCGACGATGATGCAACAAAAGCGTACTGGATTTATAACGAAAAATAGTCGCCTTAAAAACGAACGGATTTGAGTTTCCTACCTAAATTTGGCGTCATGAATAGCAGAAGTGGATCATTAAGTTCCAGATCTCAATCAGGAGATTCCTTGATGTCATACGATGAAGGTGAAAATTCCCTTGCTCACAGTTTTGATTCTTTGGAAACTGAATCCATGAAATCGGAAAATGATGCTGAGAACAAACCGAAAAATGATGCTCATAACGGAAAAATTGAATTAAAGAAACTCACAGGGAAAGCCAGAAATGTTACTGATAGGCTGTACAGGCCTCCTCCATTAAAATTCAAATACACGGGAAAACAGAAGCAAGAGAATATTCCTATACCTAAAACTGTCAGAACAAGAGGAAAGAACACGTCTTCAAGAAAATCCTCAGTAAGTTCTGTTGCTGAGCTACCGCTTTCGCCCGTAGCTCCAGAAGAGCCTCCACATCAGGAAAATAACGAGGAAAACTATTCTTTGGATGAAGAGACTCAAACAACCGAGGACTTAAACGACTCTTCTAATGGTGTCCGACACGTGACTTCTGCTGCAGATTTTGTATCCCTCCTGTACTCACCTCAGAGCGTCATTGTTGAGTTAATGGAAGCAAAGCTAAGTTACACGATGGGACATACGGAAACACTAATACAGAGCATACAGGAGCAACTACACGAAGCTGAAAAAAACTGTGATAAGGCAAGAGATGAAAGACAAGAAACATATCGAATTGTGAGCGAATATATGAAAAACTTGAAGGAGAATTTAGAAAATTCAAAAGACTACCTTCAGACATGTAGAATCATTGTGAACGACTTGAGAGACATGGCTACAAAGACAGAAAACAAAGAAAAACGGGAGTCTTTCATTCTTAGGCGGAAAGCAGCTATTGAAGCATTCAGACTGGAACGACAACAAGTGGAGAAAGAATTTACGAGCGAAAAATCGCGAATTTCTTTTAATGGAATTGATATCGCGCGCGATGTAGACAGTGCAAATTTAGAGACTCCATATACAATTGGAGGGCAGTCGCCGAAGCGTATTATGAAACACTTTGTAAGTGTCCGTAAGCAAATGGTCCAGAAGGAGAGAGGATATTCGTTTGATCAACCCACAAGGCTTCAGTCCAAGCAATGCAACACTACCATCCCCAACTCCGGTAATTTACGATTGAAGTTGGATGCACAAGTACTTAGGTATAAACAGAACCTTCCGATTGCAAATCTGACGTCACCTAAATGGCGTAGATTTTCATTCGAGGATATTTAATGGGCCTTAGTACTATTTAATGTTTAAAATATTTAAAATTTAATTAGTTTTTTTATATCCTTGTACGGTTAATAGTTTTTCGTATGTGATTTGGACATCTAATATGTAATGATCTTTTTTATAGCTCACATGTAATTAGACAAGTCATTCTTGAATAGGCATCAGTTACATTAAAGCAAATGACGTAATGGTGTCGGTAATAATTAATAATGTGATAAATATAAAACTATTCCCACAACATATATCCCGTCATTGTTTCCAGCGATAAATTATTTGGGAGAATCCCTGAAGCCAGTAAGAAACAGCGCCATTATAACCGCATCAATATATATTTTCCGATTCCATTGACAACTAGAGAGGGGAGAGAAGTCAAACGGATACTAAGGCAAAGAGGTCAATTTGCCATCTAAGAGAATTGAAGGTGTCATGGAAAGAAATAAACAACTACCACCTGTGTACCTTGCGCATTCATTTCCTGACACGGGGAAAAGCACTGATTGCATGTACTCTGATAATCATTAAAAGCACAGGGAAGGACTATGGGTTCATTACTGGAAAATGATACAGTTTTGTTATGGATTAATTAAATGCAAGATCTAACAGCATCCAACTGTAAAGTTGAAACACGTGTGGTGGATTAATCGGAATTGAATTTGTACAAGCATTCTCAATAGTTAGGAATGAAAGCGATTAAATATTATTAATATCAACAGTCTAGTATTAACGTGTTTTGCAGGAGACAAGCAAATTATTTTAAGTCAGTTCATTTTTGTAACGTCTCACTATCATATTAGCATTTAGTTATTTTTCATACAATTCAGCTCCAGTTCTTGCTCCTGCTTACTCAGCCATGTCTACACGCACCACTGAATTTGCACGTTTGTTCACTGCTATTGTTAATGTCATAGGTTCGTTTGTACAAGCAAATTACCAATATCAGAGGCTATTTGTTTCCGAAGATACGTGCGAATCTGTTTGTTTTTCCTCGGTTTCTCGAAAGCCATCTAAAAATAAAAGTAATAATACAAATTCAGAAATTACCTCGTTTTGGATAGAAATAAATACCGCCCTGAGGGCAAGGGTTTATTTGGGAATTAGGCTGAAAATGTTTCAATATTATGTTACAAGTTGTGAACAAGAACATCAGAAATAAGAAACTGTGAAAACAAAATCGTTTAAAGGAAATAATATTTCATCTCTACGGAAAATTTAAGAAGCTGCACGGGATGAGAATTACCTTATTACATGGAGAGAATAAAATCTACTCTTTATGAAAATTTTATACAGTTTTCAAGTATTTACTGTTACTGTTGTGGGTTTAACGCGATGTTTCAGCAAATGTTACGCTGACTAGAACCCACGCAGAGGTCCAGCGCTTTAGATCCCTCGGCTACCAGAATATCCGTTAAGCATTTATCTTCAACGTACAATTCCAAAGCAGAACAATAGCTTTAGCATTAATACATCCACCAAGTTTTGGAATAATTTCTATTTAATATGTAAACAATTTAGAAAAAGAATCAGGATTTAGCCTTGTGCTTGTCACTACGTAATGCACACGTGCGACTGCTAGGCCATCTTGGTACCTGAACACCAAGAGATTATCATATCTTCTCGCTTGGTCATGGGTTTGTTTACCATAAAAACTCGAGGACGAGAAGACCCACAATAACCTTGTACTTGAGTGAAGAACCTTGTTTTCATGTCTCGCCCAATGCCACTCCTAGAATTTCACGTGGGAGTTGAAACACCACGTGGCTTTTCTAAAAAATATCTCTTATAATGAAATTCTCTGACAACTCCGTCATACTTACGGTAGAAGTGAGACCGCAGATAGAGATCTACTGCCATTATTGTACAAAGTACAAAAATGTGTTATTGGTATCCATTATGCACAGTTGTGGATATTATCCCTACGCCGACCAGCTCTGAGAACAAAACAGTTCCAAACACTTGGCCCCACCATGTTTATTTTCATGGTTTGCTAAGGTCATTTTAATATACGCCTTGGTTATAATTTAAACTAAGTAAATTTTGTAGTGAAAATGTATTAACACGTGTTTTTGTATAAACATAATATATTGTTCATACTCTTTGCAACGTATTCGTTGTCAAACCTTTAGTTTCAGAGGTGCATAGATTTAATATGCTGTCAAGGTCTTCAATTTCGGAGGCAAGTAAATCTTGCATGTAGACCGCAATCCTATGAAGTATAAGTAGAAGTGATCGGTTTTGAGAAAGCACTGAACCTTGTGAAGTTTGGCAACCGAATTCAAAGTGTTAACAAAATATTGAAAAAAAATATCAATGAGTTGTTTTATGTCAAATGTTTTTATCCACATTTTTGGTTAAACATTTAAAAGGTAATGTTTATGTTGTAAATCGTGAAAATTAGGCAATAGAGAAACTACGAAAAAGATAATGTACAAATCTTTTATTCATTCAGCCGTGACTACATGGATTTCTGTGCTCTGTGAATTGACAGCAAGTGTTTCCAACAAATGCTTATTTTGTCACACCATATTATCACTCCTTTGTTGGTTTTCTTTCTGTTTGAAACAAATGTCCAGGAGCGTACGTGAACGTTACAGCCGAAGACTGAGTGTTTCAAGTCGGATTTCAAGTTGGATGACACGAAAGATCATGAAAGCTGCACTATTCTCAAGCTAGAGTCAATCCAGTTTGTAATACTCGATATTTGCACCATGATGTTCTTCAACAAAAGCATAATCATATTGCAAGATACACATGGAGGCATTATTGAGAGAAAGGGGTACTTTTAAAACCAAAGATTTTATATGTGATTTATATGTAAGGTCAAGCATTTGCCCCTACTACCCTCTCATTCGTGTTATACTGGGTATATATTATTGCATAAATTCTGAGGGTGTAAAATTATATTGTTTTCTTATATATTGATATATTTGTGGAGATACAGTTAATACAATTTGCCTTGAATGTTTGCAGAGATATTATGTATTATTCATATTAACGCGAGGCATTTACATTAAACACTATTATCCCTGTATTTGTTTGGGGTTTTCTTTTCTCTAATGTTAGGTCTGTCTTTAATTTTGTTTGTCCATAACTTCAAGTGCATTTTTGTCTATCCTGATCTTCCTCTATCCTGTCTTTATAGTCTTTTGCAGGTAGACATATGCGGTTGTAAACACGATAGCTCACAGTCTAAGTGTATTTAACAGACCGATTTGGGTCACAGGTTCTCGTGTCGTATATTATTTCATTTCTGGGATAAATATTAAATTTTTTTAGCATTCTGTACTTTAGATATGATGTTGTTACACGTTTATTTTAGATTTACTCAACAATGACTTATTCAAAGTATATAACTTAGGAAAAACTTATATTTATTTAAGAAATGAATAAATCAACCAGTTGAGTTCTTGTGATATTTGTCTCACGTATGTTGATTTCATGTACAAGAAGGCATAATTTACGATAAAATTTAGAAGCATTTCGTTAACTTCTTGTATGTATGTATGTATGTATGTATGTATGTATGTATGTATGTATGTATGTATGTATGTATGTATGTATGTATGTATGTATGTATGTATGTATGTATGTATGTATGTATGTATGTATGTATGTATGTATGTATGTATGTATGTATGTATGTATGTATGTATGTACGTACGAACGTATTTTTACGATTCTTTGATCTTAAAATAAGTAATACACAAGAGCAAAAACAGAAAGTTTTGTAAAATTCAACAAATAAATTATTTTTCTTGAATACGAAGAAAATTTTTTTTAAAAAATTGCTATAATGCGAATTAAATTTTTAAAAGTCCAAAGAGTTCTATCACCAGTCCTAATAATTAAAGTTTGAAGTAAATTCCAGTGGCGTTCGAAATAAGATCCAGCGCAGAAGTTGTTGATGTGCCGTTTGTGGTCTGTGTCGCGGTTATGTAACAACAGTTCTTCAATTAATCACAATAATGATCCAAGATGTTATTGTTTGAATTCTCCATAATATCCAGTTAATGTCTCTGTCCCAGAATATTACTGAGCACTTTGTGATTTCAGAGAATAATAAATAAATAAGTCTAGCCCAACTCAAACACTAACATAACGATAAGACTGGTTCTGCCTAAACTTATTAAAGAATGGATAATTTCTAGGTAAATAAGATTATAAAGTCCTCCACTTGACCAAAGTCACAATTAGCATTTTCAAAAGAAAACCTTATTACTTAATGGATAATTCCAATCTAGTAGATTCTGTTACTAAAATTATAAAAAGGATGTGGTAGGCTAGGTATTTTTATGGGTGAATTCCAATAACCATACTTCAGACCCTAAAAATGTTTATTTCTATTAATAATAGTCATAATATATGTATCATTTATTTAGAAGAATAAAAGTTCTTGGTCATGTACAACATAATCTTGATTTTGGACAAGGTCAATTACAAAATGCAATTATAATTTATAATTATGGAGAAAAAACTAGCAACGTAAAATTATGTATGTATGTATGTATGTATGTATGTATGTATGTATGTATGTATGTATGTATGTATGTATGTATGTATGTATGTATGTATGTATGTATGTATGTATGTATGTATGTATGTATGTATGTATGTATGTATGTAGTTTAACGGTACATCAGCACAATCCTGGTTATCAAGAACCAACTAAATGTAAAGTTCCAAACATACAAAGGTGGACCCCCCATAAACTGGGAATCTAAATACTTACAAATAAACGTAAACGGGACGTCCTACAAGATAAAGATAAAGGTAAAGATGTAAAAATTTGTCAAAACCAAGTCATAGAAAAGAGCGAAAACCAAAAAGTTTAGCAAATTTCAACAAATAATTTTTTCCCTAGAATACAAAGTAAAAAGTTAAAAAGAACCTACGGTATTGTTGTTCTACTCACAAGCAGTCCTAAAATTCTACAAGTCCAAATGCATAGAGTTCCATTTAAATTCCAGTGGTGTTCCAAATAAATTGAAATACTGAATATGATGGTGTTTCTGTAGTCTCTAATGTGCTATGTGAAATGTGGCTGTTTTAACACTGCTGTGATGTCTCAGAATAATTTAATCCTAAACGTCCTTGTTTGAAATCACAATAATATTGTTTTAAAAAAAAATATTTTAGTCCAAGATTGCTATGAGGCACTTTGTAATTCCAATGAGTAATAATTTGAATTAAAAAAATCCAGCCAAATTAAAAACTAAACACAGCAATAAGAATGATTTCACTTCAGATATTATGGTGAGAATGAATAATTTTCAAGCAAACAACATTGATATAAAAAGCTAAGACACAATAACAGAACCATGATGTAGTTCAGTCTTCTCTCTGAAACACTAAAACGTGTCAAACTGTTTAGGAATTTCCAAGTGAAATATCCTACATTCAGATAGAAGGAAACACATTTGCTTCCATTAATAATTAACTTGAATATTTAATATATAATCTAGGAGAATTGTTATGTACTATGTTGTTTACAAAATAAATGTCACCAGTAAAGTACACCATTAACTTGATTTTGGACTAAAGTCATGTACGAAATACAGATATACATAACAACATATAATCACGGAAAAAATACCACAAGCAATACAAATTAAATAAACATTACGGTATATATAATAGAATACAAAGGAAACAAGCAATATTGCTAGGACTCCACGATCTAAAATAAAGTAACAAAATAGAGCGAAAACCAACCTGCTTTATAAAATTCCACAAATAATTTGTTCCCTATAATACAAGCGAAAATTTAAAAGGAACTTACAGGTTTGTGAAATAAATTCAAAATAGCCCTAAACTTATAATACAAGGCCACATGTATGAAGGTCCAATTGAATTCCACTTGCATTCTAATTAAATCCAATATTGAATCTTTTTGTGTGTCTGTAGTCTCAAACGTGCTAATGTGCTGATGACCTTGAGTGTGACGAAGTGCTAACAGTCTTTTGGTGTATCACAATAATACAATATAAAATGTTTTTGTCTGAATTTACCATATATCCAATTAATATTTTAGTCCAAGAATATTTTGAGCACTTTGTAATTCCAGTGAAATAATAATTTGAATAAATTAATCCACCTAAATTCAAAACAATGAGATTGATTCTGCTTCGGATATTAAGACAAGAATGAGTTATTCGGTAAACAAAACTTTATACCCCTCTGTTTGACATCGGTCGCAATTACCATTTTCTGAAAATACTTGGTCAACTAATATAGAATTTCCTTTCTGGAAGCTTCTAAGGTCTGAATCTAGACTGTATCTTTAACTCAAATTGAAATAAATACGTTTTCAACTAATAATGATCTGAACATTTAATCCACAGTTTTAGATAAATAGTATCAATATATTATGTTGTTTACATAATAGCCTTACTGGTTAGGTACATTAGCATGACTTTGGACAAGATCAGGTACAAAATACAAATGTAAATAACATACAATCATTAAAAAAACCAACAAATTATATAATAGGTCAGGTACACAATACAGATGTACATTAAATAGAATCATTAAGAAAAACCAACAAATAATACAAATTAATTATGCTTAACAATATTAAATGCTTCAAATATTCGCTTCCTCCTAGATGACAGAGCGCATGTGCAAATTTTGGTACTTAGACATATTTCCAAATTTTGTAATCGCTGATTCTAATCTTGCAGGTTTGTTTAACGAAGGTTTCGTAAAAGTCTAAATTTCCAAATCTCTGTGTGAGTATGAGTGTGTCCGTTTGCGTGTGAATGAAGAATATCAGCATCAAGCACCATGGAAACGAAACTCGTGAAAAGAACTTTACCTTGGATTCCGACGTATATTGGACTTCAAAAGACGCATGGTTCTGTAATTAATTTAAAAATATGCTGCCAATCACTTGCTGGCATTACGTACACAGTATACTTTCATTCTGCTCCTGGACTATCCAAATGAAATTAAGCGTATACAGCGACAACGTTCATGGTGAAAATAGATTCTTAAAAGATTAAATATTTCGGTTTTTTTCTTCTCTTTTTCGAAAAGCATTGCAAACGCTAAATGAAAACCAGCCATATTTCATGCACACGACACGCATGTTACAGTTGAGAAGATTTTGTTTTCGTAACCTTTAGAAATGTCTTTAGCACATGCTGAGAGAGAGAGAGAGAGAGAGAGAGAGAGAGAGAGAGAGAGAGAGAGAGAGAGAGAGAGAGAGAGAGAGAGAGAGAGAGAGAGAGAGAGAGATCAGGCTCCATTTAAAAAGTGTATCACTCCTAACGGTGTACGTCTACATCTTGGGAAAGGCTGAACGAGAGGTACTGGTTCGCTCTAAAAAGTATGAGCCTTTAAGTTCTGGCGAATCGAACTAATTTTATTAAAATAATCGATATATAAAATCTACATAAACTCTTCATTTTAGAGAAAAGTAATACATATGAAATTACAATATTCCTCCAAGCCGATCAACTTCATCAAATTCCGTAATTTCTATCTTTTAGAATACAATGCAAATAATAAAATATCGAATAAATGCACGACAGCCAAAAGGGTATAAAAAATCCAATATGTCCGACTAGTGCCGCAATCATTTAGTAGAATTCGTACCTTTACTAAAACCCCAATGATTATATATTTCTATTGACTATTCTCTGTGTCTGTATGCGTCATTAGATAAAATTCTGTCACAACAGCTGTTTCCATGGAACACATAAAATTTTACTGATGTATTCAACAGAAAAAAAATGGCTGCTCAACACAGTATGCTTCTCAGTCTAACTTTGCTGACTTAGAATATAAGAAGAAATACATTATTCAATGTGAGGGTTTTTACAATTCTCACATAAAAAACACAATCTTTATTTTAAAAATACACAATTGTACAAGAAAAAAATGATTTTAATACAATTTACTTAAAAAATTCACTCCTAACATTTAAGTGTGGCATACTGGAAAGAAATTTTGTTCAAAATGCCGGGCAAAGGTCTTAGTTAAATAGACCGTAAGTAAAATGATTTTTATGGAGAAGTAGTGTGGTGGATCTCGAATATAGTTTTTAATTTTAAGCTTAATGCCATAATTGATTAGAATCCGTCAAGTCTTTCCAAATATATTGAGCGGAACCATAATTAATGGCAATTAATGGTAAAATAGAAAAATTATTAGTCTAATTTTGGTTTTAATCCGTAAGTCATTTAAAAGTTATAGAGTACAAGCACAACGGGATGATATTGACTATCACTCGCATCTAAATGTGGGGTTAAATCAATTGATATATGCAACCGTTATATGATACAGTGGTTATAATATGCAAACAGACCTCTTTGAATACGTTTCTTATGGGAGTATAGTCAGTACCAGATTTACCATTGTGCTTCGGTGTGCTTAAGCACAGGGCCCCTGTTTGTCAGAGGGCCCATCTTCTTGGCCCCCCAAAAAATTACGATGAATTTTTTTAATTGTAACTTTAACTAACACCGGGCTTCATTTGTCCTAAATCCGGCACTGAGTATAGTGTGTCCCATATTTTGAGAAATTTCAAATACCTCGCAAATAGATAATGAACTATCGTTTCTCGCTTCACAATAGTCGATCATTACATGCCTATGTTGATTTCTGCAGACCCCTGGCCATAGAACACAATTAATTTTACTATATAATCTCTACATTTGTTTCTCAGACTAAACTTTCCACTGTGTGACAATCAATACAAATCATATGTTAATCTAAAATAACTTCAAAGAAGGCTTGACGGTGAAGTTCTTGTCAAGGGTTGACCTGCATTTTTTTTTTTTGAGAGGCTGAATTGTAAACAATACACCATGCAATGGAACACAGATTTCACTTCCGAATCATCACCAAGGCCTTATTACTCAATGTGCACTGTCGTCGAAATACACACAGACAACCACACCTTAAGCTCACATTCTAAAGAATAAACAATTGCCTTTAAATCATTACCAAGAATGCCAAAATCTAATTCTTGTATCACCACCAAACAGAGACAGGAAAAAAATTATCTAAGAATAGACTTGGACTATATTCGTGGGTACTGAACCGGAATTATTTTGTACTAATTCCTCCTGTGTCAACGGCTTGAGACTCAAAATGTCAGATCTATGCATACTCAATTTCTGCAATGTCACATGAAAACAATGGATTGCAAGCACCATCATGGAGTATCTTTACAAATGGGTGCATCGGATCCACTACGTTTGTGAAATCAGTTTCTGCAGGACAAATTTAATTCACAGAGACTGATACATGTCCCAGCATGTGTTGGGTTTCTTGTTTGTCATACTGGTACATAGTCTAATTGCCTTTTCCACTTCACCATCAGTTAGGTTTGGGAGGTATCAAAATAATAGAGGAAACTACCTGATCAACAACAGTGATCACGGACAGGTCACTGTCAAATTATGTCAGTAAGGTAAATATTGTACATGTCAGCATTTTTCTGGCACATCATCACACTCATTGCCATCTGGTACCAATTAACAGCATAGTTCTATAAATGTAAAAATGAAGAATTCAATACAAAACTTTTGGAATATAATCCCTTGCAGATAATTGAAGTGCTACAAGATAAAAAAAGATACAATTCGTAAAATAAATGGCTAAAGTGTGTTATATTTAAATCACACTTCCTAAATTTTCTAAGATTTTCCAGGGTGATATATCATCATGAAATTTGATAATTGGGTTCACAGTGTTCTGTCGCAAAGGGCTGATACACGTAACAAGGAAAGCCATGTCTGCTCCGTTAGGAGAGTGAGGGTTGTAATCCATGGATCACAGGTTCTTGGGAAATGCACTTCTCATTACCTGGATTAATATTTCCAGTACCTTAAATGTGCCATTAAAGATAAAGATACTTCTCTAAAAAATGTGTTCCATTCTCAGTGAATACAGACAGGGTATTCACTTTAGTCTATGTTCACACATGAGGAGGTATATACATTGCTTGAGGTGTGTCATGCAAGTGAAAAAGAGAATACCACTTCTTCTCTACGAATTTTTTTAATAGGATGGGTTTGTTTTCATGAAGCTTGTTGATACTTTGCCAGGTACATAGAACAGGCAGATTTATATCATATCTGAAGTACATGGAATCTTCCATTTGGCATACACTGGGACAGACATATTGACAAACAAATAAGGTAATTATGATTGGGCTGCATATTCCATCTGGGTTCCTACATCTACTAAATATATGTTTAAATTTCAATCTATACCTGACTATGGACTTGGACTAAGAAAAATGACACATTTAACAAGTTAAGGACACAGGTAAGTACTGCAGAAAGTTTCCCATGCTCTTTACAAGAAAGCTAAGGAAAAACATCCATAGAGTGTTTATTTTTACAAAAGAGAAATAAAAGAACAGGATCTTCATTTATACATTTATATATAATTTATTCTGAAGACATAATTTGTCATTATGGTCATATACTAATAAAGAAACAAAATTCTAATAAATATGGTTTTCCTGTATTTTACAAGCAAACTCACTGGATTTGATTCTTTTCAGTACAAAAATAACACTTTACACAATAATTTATTTAAATGCATGATAAAACAGCTGCATCAATGATGAAATGACACAAATGTGTTATTTACAAAGCTGAAATACTGATTAAATTATAAAATTCCTAATAAACTTTCTGACTATAAACTATCATTATGAAAAAAATATTTGAAATAAAAAAGGAAACCGTATACAGTACAATCATAAAGATAACAATCATTTTCTAAATATCTAGTACACAAGGTTTACCAACAATTCGGACAAGTACATGAGGTTTATCAACAGATCAAACAAGTATATGATGTTTATCAACAGGTCAAACAAGCACATAAGGTTTACCAACATGTTGAACAAGTACATGAGGTTTATCAACAGATCAAACAAGTATATGATGTTTATCAACAGGTCAAACAAGCATGAGGTTTACCAACATGTTGAACAAGTACATGAGGCTTATCGACAGGTTAAACAAGTACATGATGTTTATTAACAGGTCAAACAGGAATGAGGTTTATCTATAGTCAAAAGCAAATCCATGATGTTTATCAACATGTGAGATGAGTACATAAGTTAACCAACATTTTAAACAAGTATATAAGGCTTATCAACTGGAAAGACATGTACATCAGGTTTGTCAACATTAGAGACAAGTAGATAAGGTTTACCATTATGTCAGACAGCTGAGGTTCAGAAGAATTTATGTAATACATGTTTAAAATTAGATTCATATAAATTATAAGAAGTCATATTATAATGACAGAATAAGTGGCCAGAGAGAACAAGAGATTGCTCACTTAGGTAGCTTTTTACCTGACAGCCAAAAGCATGGGCAGTTGGCTGAGAAATGTTGATTGGTCTGTTACTTTCTTAGCTTTAAAGGCTGTTAAATATTTTAGTAAAGGCAGTTATATTGGATAGACAATCCAAATGGTGACACTTGAAAGTTCTTGTTCATTCAGAATGCTTTTTGTCCAATTTTATTAACTTTAACTGGTTTTTGTTAAGAAACCATTTTAATAATTGTCATATTTGAGTAACTATCTTTGATGTTGAAACCATTGCTAAGAAACCATTTTATTTGTTGTCTATCTTTGATGTTGATTCAGCATCTGTTATGCAAAACTGAAATGCTTCTTGCCATGATGCTTATTGTTCATTTGGTATTAAATTTCAGTAATGTGTCCAAATTTGGTAAATTCTGTTGTTTTTTTTTCTACTGGAGAGTTGACGGGCATAATTTATTCAAATTTCAAAGGTTTTTCTATGTCCACACAATTACTGTCAAAATATGGTCCGATTCTGTCCAGTGGTTTGAGAGAAGTCATTTAAAAGTTGTCTGATTTTAGTATTGCTGATCATATTTGGTAATAGATCATCATTTGAACTAACCTGGTTCCATGCTTTCTGTTAAATTCTATTATTCTTAAGATATTTAGATGAATATAGGCAAGAAAAATGCAACTAAGTGAATATATATATATATATATATATATATATATATATATATATATATATATATATATATATATATATATATATATATATATATATATATATATATATATATAAAACCAGATACCAAATAAATCGTATTGGTGTATAGAGTAACAAAATAATCACATAATCACAGAACAGGTGTAAGATGACAAGGATCCATAGCATGCTCTAAACACACTCAATATCATATGTAACACTTTTTTTTCACAAAAAATGTACATGATGACATTACATAAATGGAAATGTAGTCCAATAACAAACTGGCCCTAAAATTCAATTTATCTTGTTGATAATAGCAACAAAAACGTTTTCCAATAAAGGTATTAATTTAGACCTTCTTCCCAAAATACACAGGTTGCTGAGGTATTTTCCTCAAGTTCACATCTAGTCCAAAAAAGTCTTATCAAAATGAATCGGACGTTCTGATGAAAGGGCATGATAATATGAAACGGTTTTCTGCAAAACAAGAAGTTACTAGTAATTGGCTGTATCTATTTGATAAAAAATGAACAAAATGTTGGTTTCTTGAAAAATAATTTGGACATGTTATTCAATATTCTTTTGGTAAGGTTAAGCTTTATTATGAGCTACTTGTTGTGAATTATACTAATATCTCCTTATTCAGTGGAAAACATATACAAGTTTCAGTTAGGCATTATAATTTAAACTTCTAAACAAACTTTGCAGAAATAATTATGTTAATGAAGAATGCCCAGCTAGTTTCTTATAACTTGTAAAAACAAGTGATGTCTACAATATATAGATTTGACAAACTCATTATTTACAAGATATCAATTACATTGTCTATTTCAATAAAACATGTATGATATCAGTTACATTGTCTGTTTTATTAAAATATGTATGATAATAGTTACATTGTCTATTTCATTAAAACATATATGATATCAGATTTCAAGGACCTAAATAACAAAATGAATAATTTTCATGTTAAGCGATGAGATATTTTTATACATATACAGAAAATGGATTTTAATAAAATGGCAAAGCTCATTTTTTTTCGTAAAAAATGCAATAATAGCAACAGACTTTGTATTTATGGACCTGATGTATACTGTTTTTCAAACAAATCTGTTCTGTGTAAACAAAAATAATCTGCGTTATGACAAGTCACGTGGAATTACTAACATAATTGATTAATAAAACCAATTGTTTCATGATTTGTTAATCTGTATGATCAGGGAGTTAAATCTAAATCATGGAACATCAATTCAATGCTGTTTAAATAAGCACCGTTTAGTTCCCAGATGACAATCTATGTACATCCATGTACAAGCACAACTGTATGGTTTTATAAAAATCTGAGTAGTTCAAGCTTTCAGACATCATATTATACAATCAGCTAGTTTGTCTAGCCTTGTCTATTGTAATATACTTTCTGTAAAATTACCCCTGATAAAGAAATAACTAATTAAATATATGCAGGTAATACTACTGAAAACAGCATGTGCAAGTACACAAGTCAACAGTTATCTCCCTTCCCTAGCCTTCATTTTTGTACAAAAAGTATGCAAGCTACATATGTCATGTCTTTTTTTTAAAAATAAGAATAGCACAAATAAAAAAAAACAACTAAATAATAATCAGAAAGTCTGCCATGTGTTTGAACTGAATTATTAGAAACAAACACTGATGAACTCAAAACTTAATAGAAGTTATAATGTCATTATCAATAAATGTGTAACTATTGGAAGATAAATAATAACAAGTACAATGGACGGCTAAAAAATAAAGTAAAATATTACACAGCAAGTGGATTTCATAAAATCAAACTTTTCTCTGAAAAATTTGAATTGGTGAACTTGAATATTTTTAAAGAACAAAAAAGATCACAAGAATACATGTAAAATGTTTGTCTGCCATTATTTATAGCAACGGTTGATGTGTTTTGAATATTATGTTATGTGTACGACAATAATATACAATGGCATTCAAAATTATTAAATACTTCAAGCATGCAAGAGATGCACTAGTAACTGTTTCCTTTAAACACCATTCCGGACAAATAGCTGTTTGTTCTTACAAAGGGTTTTATTTTCATTTTGTTGCAAATTCTTTCTGAACATTCTTATTTGATTAAATTAGCATTTGTTGTTTCCTAAATACCTGAAGCCATTTTCATACTCCTATCCAAAACTGAATTGTTCCAACACTATAAAGCCAAAATTTCAGATCATTGAGTACCTGAAGCTGTCAGACATGTCCATTATATCAAAGGTTTTGACCAGCACATACTCTGTGCAACTGGACATTGGTCATTCAAGTTCTCAAATATCATTAATCAACATGTCTTATTCATTATACCGCCAAAAAAAACACCTTAACAAAGTAAAATTTTGCAGTCATTATGTCCAGTTTAATATTGTTTCATTGTCAAGAACTGAATAAAGATACTGCGGACTCAAATTAATTCAAAGGTGACCATAATATTTGTTCTGTTGCCAGATAATCAACAGATGTATTGCCAACTAAGCTTGTTTGGTCATCATGTTTTCCCAATTGCTTAAACATTACAGCTTCAAAATACAACTAAAATAAAGATGTGAAAGCTCATCTCCTGGACTCATCAAAAGCCTAATAATAGAATGACTGTCCCAGGGTCTGCACAACAAACATTAAATCAATCCTGCTCACCATGTGGTCAGAGCTGCAGCTTAAGCCTAAAGAACAAACACAAAGCACCAACAACTTTCTTTCAGTACCATCCTCCAAAGCTTGTAACCTGACCAGTAATAACCATTATGCAGGTGTCCATATTTTCAAGGTAGTACATCATCTAATAATAAGTAATGTTGAAAAACAGGATAGTGGATTAAAATACTATCACTTGGCAACATTTGTGAAATTCAACAGTTATGTTTTTCAAAAGAAAATAAAATGTTTTAATTAAATACTTTGAAAGGAAACCAGTTCTAGGAAAGGTAAAGCTAATACTAAAATAGTGGTCAATACAGAACTGAAATTGACAGATTCTGTGGTATATTTCATAATAATTTCAGGAGCCTTGATTGGGATCAAGACAAGTAACACTTATCTCTTCATGTATTCATAAGAGTTTAATCCTTCAAGCTCCCCCATCCCCCCTGAAATGTATCTGTAAAATCACCTCTTTTATTATCAATTACCAACTCAAATCAACAAATTAACCTATCCTTATCAAGTTAGTAACCCACAGGTGATATTTTATTCAACCAACCGAACCAATTTGAAACCTCATGACGAGACTGGTTTTGAATAATAGTTCTTGAAAATTGAAAGCAAAGAAAACCCCATCCTTTTTTGCACATTATTTATGCAGATGAGAATTGGAAAATATTACCTATCTTACGTAAAACAATGTACATAAAAACAAAATTTTAATCCATAAGTGGCTGTAACTCTTTCAAATCTGTCAGAAAATGGTGAAAATTGAAAAAAATCTGTCTTTTTAAAGCAAAAACACTAAATTTGGTTTCAAACAATGAAGTCCTTTAAAAGTTATTGATGGGATTTGTCACCATAGCAACTGATAATGTTATATGCCACCTTCATATGTTTTTTTATAGTCTAAGGTCTCACCAATAACATGGTCAGTAAAATTTCACTCCATATTACTAACAAATAATTTAAAACTGTGTATCATTTGAAAAGTAAAATTTGAGATTGATTTATTCATTCCTTGGTGTTAAGGGTAAATAAACACATGGAAGGCTATATGTGTAGGCAATGGGAATTAATTGTCTTGCCCAGGGAGACAGAATGATGGCATACCAGGTCAGGATACATAACCAATGCTGGCAGATGAAGGAAAAAACCCCACAAAACATGATCAATAATGTCATCACTATGCAATAAAATAAAATGATAAACATGACATTTAAATAAAACTAGAGATTAGAATAGTCAACAAAATACGATGCAAGGCAGAAAAGGTCTTCCTCTTTGCCTGGTGTCAAACAGGGTGGAAATATCACAGACTTTGTAATGCTAGCAATATATTTTGTACCAGAAACAGGGTAGAAAATGTTTTTCTTTATATATCTTACAATGCAATGTGGGTTCACCTTCAAAACAATGCAGACTTTGACCTGCCATCACATAATCACCTGGATGTACACTGTTCTACTGATCATCACATATACTCAATTAAAAGTCCAACTGCAAACTGCAGTGACCCAGATCTACCATCACATAATGTGCCAGCAAATCTGGGTCTGTGCAGTTTGTTATTAGTAATCAATGGAACAAACAACACAGACCCTGGTCTGCAGGTGCATTATGCTACTGAAGATCAGGATCTTTGTTGTTTGCTGTTTGACTTGATTTATAAGTTATGGTACTGCATAAATTGATAATTAAAGCATGATCCAAACTAACAATGCATACTACATGACTTGAGCTATATAACCTTTAGCCATGTCAAAGTTATTAAAATTTGTGTCAATTGATTCATAATAAATTTATTATCTTCAAAATATTTATTGGATCACTTTGGAGACAAAATTATACATCATTATAGAAAAGTAATAATTCTAAAGTTCTGAAAAAGAACTCATGTTCTGTAAATGTTACCAACTTCAAGCTTCCGGAACAATACATATATATGGTTAGGATGAATTATGAAAAATGTACAAATTTGGCACAATGAAGAACTATCACAGACACATTCTATGCAAAAATCTATCCTCCATGGTGAATTGTTTGTTGTAATGAGTTAATATATTCAACATTCATATAAGTAGACTTCATGTGGTGAATTCATAAAAAAGTACAAAAAAAAACCATGGCCATTTAGTTATAGATACTATCACAGTCAAAGGGAGACAATTCAAGTTTCATAATAAAATCTCTAAGAATGGGAGGTAATATTTTCCATCCGACTGCAGTTTACCAAGAAAAATAACTCACTCATCCATGTTTCCCTTTAATGTAAACAAATATAAGCTTGTCATAGTTACTATATTTACTGAAATATCCAGTATTTGAATACAAATGTTTCCTTATATGCTGTGTTCACTTATTCTATGGCAGGGCATCCCTTCCATATAATTCTGGCATTCTTAAAATAAAGAATAGATGACATAGTTCAACAAAATAAGATAAGGCACTATTAGGCTACAGTCTTAGATGTATCAGATTCTATCATTAAGTAATAAAGAACTCCATAAGCTGTCTTCTAAAACATCCAAATATTCAACACAGAACTTATTATCAGTTTGGAGCCTTATCAGCTAACCGAGTTCTGACATCATATGCTGTGATGGGCCGTGTTCTAGGAATGATTCTGTCTTGTCTTGAAATGCTAGGTGATTGTTGTAAAGTGGTTCCTGACAAAGTTGGGAATTCCTCTGGCGTAATTGTGTTCTGCCTGCTGGGAGTAGTATACAACTCGTAAGTTCCCTGAAGAATTCCTCCAGAAATTTGTTCATGTTGTGACAGGTGCCCTCTGGCATAGGCAGAATAAGGGCTGTACATCCCAGGATCCAAAGGAGATTGTCTTGGGGCACTGGATGCATCCACAGACAAAAGGAGTCTCTGCAGGAATAAACAGGACACAAATATTAAATTTAATTTTCAACTTTTCTGGATAGATATCTACCACTCATATCAATTACAAGCCGAGGTAGCTCTGTTGGTAGTGCAACAGACTTGCAAATGAAAGATCATGGTCATGGGTTTGATACCTGCTGAGACAAACTATGTGAGTTACCAGGGTTCAAGTTATTGAGTGAGCGGAGTATATGTAAAGTATAATTACTATTCTGTATGCCTAATATTGTATGTGTGGGTCTGTTTACTATATTTTTTAAAGTTTCTGTACAGAAAAAAGTATGTCAAGAAGAAAACGATGAAAGATAAAAACCTTCTTGGCATGAAAATGCCATCATTTTCATAACCATATTTCATAACCATATATTTCAACCTTACCCAACTGTGGCCAGGATTTGTTCCATCATATTTGGTCAAATGCTGTTGAATAGATTTTGAGAAGAAGACATTTAAAGGATTTTTCTATGCTTAGCTCTGGTCCTTACCTCACTGTAGTCTGGATGTGATCCGTCACATTCGGTCAAATGCTATTGAATAAATTCTGAGAACAAGCCATTTAAAAGATTTTTTTTATGTTTAGTACAAGGAAGTATATTTGATGGCAGATTTGCATCATTTGAACCAAGTAAACGACCTTCAGCCAGAATGCATTCTATCAAATTTTTTGGTCAAATTCTGTCAAGAAGTTGTTCAGACAAAGTCATTTAAAGTTTGATAAAATGTTAGTAGTGCTAGCTATATTTTATTGTGGATCGTTATCTTTGGAGAAAACTTGAAGTATGTTGATTCCATGATGCATTTATTAAAAATCAAATCAGGTCAAGCTCAGTTGTAAAGGTTATGAAAGGTAGTTATTTTAAAGTTTTATATTTTAAGTACTGGCAGCCATATTTGATAATGATTTGGCATCATTTAAACAGGTTTCAAAGACCTACATTCTAGAATGTTTTCAGACAAATTTGGTCCAATTATCTTTGGCAGTTTGGAAAGTCATTCCAAATTTTTTATTAGTAACAGTGGTTGTATTTGTTATTTGATAACAGATTAGCATCTTTTCAACCAGTCTAAAACACCTTCATACCAGAATGCTTAATTTCAATTTAGGTCAAATACTATTCAGCAATTTTTGAGAAGTCTTTCATAGTTTTTTTCATTTTCAATAATGGTGGACATAATGGATGGTAAATTGGGATTCTTTAAATGAATTTGAAAGAGCTTCATGCCAGGATGCATTCTGTAAAATTTTGGACAAAGTTGTTGAGTAGCTTTATAATGATGACAAAAGACAACTGATGCACAATGACTGAAAACCATCCCAGAAATTCGCTTGGCCCTATAGCCCAATCCGGCAAAATGGAATCTTCCATTTCATCTGTGACCAAGCCTTCAATTTTTATGCCAAATTATAAACTAAAATAATCAATTACTGAATAAATCCATTTGATCAGGATATAAAATATTAGCAAAAGTGATGGCTTACAGGAACAAAACTGCCCAGAGATCCAGAGGTCTGACTGTGTGGTGACACTTCTCGGGGAGACATCAACCCATCTATCTGTCCAGGAGAGAGACATTCTGACCTACTTCTTGATGTACCAGAGTCTGGTTCCCTGACTGACAGGTGTTGTGGCTGACTTCTGCATGTTCCATATTCTGAGTGACTTCTTTCTGCTCCATAAACAGAGGAATTTCTCTGTAGAGAATGAAAAGACTGACTTTGTGGAGTTCTGTATCCTAGGGAATGTGTTGTATTTGTGTTCATTCTAGGCACACTGAAAGCAGAAAAAAAACTGAATAAATCCTAGACTTCTCTGGAAACCTTTTGAAGAATTAACATAATTATGGATAAAATGCTTAATAGAATACATATGTATCCCCAGTGGCTATGTCGATGAGAGGTTTTAGGGTTAGGATTTCAAGGACAAAATGATATCTTAATTAAGGATGGACTACTACTAACAGTACATATAACACACATACATTATATATATATATATATATATATATATATATATATATATATATATATATATATATATATATATATATATATGTCTATTTATTATTATTATTTATTATTATTAACATGATATAAAATAGCCAAGGAAGACAAGTAGAAAAGATTTAATCTGATATTATTGGAAAGATAGAATATTTAGTAAGGTGAGACCCACATTTGCTAGCAAAGATTATGAAAATATAAACCTATCTACACCTTGGTGGATCAAACAGATATTTTAGTGCTTTTCCTAGCGACATCTATTAGATTTCACAAGTTGCCTCCCTTTGTATGTAATGCCAACAGTGGTACATTGTAAATCGGCTGAAAATGGGAAAATGGTGGAGGCAATTGACTTAAAAAGGATAATTTGTAAGTTTAACATATAAAGTGTGACTATATACCAGAGGGAAGTCATTACAGGTGCATTAGAGTGAAGGGTATTTGTACAAAACATGGAATGGCAGCAGAAAAATGCTTATTTATCAGTACATTCAAAAGGTATGCTCCCCTTGTCTTAATCATCTTGGAACATTGTTCAAATCTGAACAACTTAATTTTGATTGGATGCAGTGGTGGGGCCCCAAGTGACCCAGTAGTCTAAAGCGCTTACTGTTATGGATCATTGCCACCTTGTAGCTTCTTGTGGATCAGTGGTTATTTCTAGGGTTTTCCCCCGAGTTCTTCCTCCAACAATTAACTGGCCACCATATATAGCCTATCTTGTGCTGAAAAATGGCATTAAACCCTACAACTGCAACAGTAAGATGCAGTGGCTTGCTGCTGCATCCAATGAAATTCACAGACCCGAAGCAAAGATATGCCATATGTAGATAGGAATATCATCTGGAACCTTGGCTAGTGAGGATGAGGTGAGACCTTACCACAATGAATATACCATTTATATACAAGAAATGATGGTCAACTGACCTAACCATACAAATGTTGAGGCCAGCAAAACATCAGATGAATGCACCCCATCACAATTTTAGTATTTTCAAATTCAATGACAAAAGAGTGTGATTAATCCCTTTTTAAGATTGTTAAGTTATTCTTGTCAATAAACTAGGCTACTGTTGCATTTAATAAATTACTTGGATTTATAAAGCATATGCTTTGCCTGAACACTGCACAGAAGTGACTTTGTGTTTATTCTATTGGCAATTACCATATAGAGTTCTTTTGCAAACATATAATTTGTCCATTTTATCGAAAAATGCTGATTTTTTATTCTGGTTAGCAATGATTTAGTAACTGCAGATCTAGAAAAATTACAATAAAGAAGATGACAAATTAGATGATCACTAAATGACCTAAACTTCTCCATTGCTAAAAATACTGACTTTATGGTATTTTTTTCTTAAAAATAAAAGTCTACAGGAGAAAACTTTGTTATTTAGTCAGCTTTGACTCACTGAGATCCTGAGACTATGGATGTTCTCCTCAGCATTTCTGTGGCTGATTCAATTTCAGTCCTGTTGTGCTTTTTGATTTCTTCAATCTCTTTCAGAATCTGGGCTGGTTCCTCTGGTGAGTAGAAACCTTCTACTGTTGTCTTCCTGTCCAATGATAAAGTGGGCTGTACATAGTATGATCCCCTATTTATGATATTGTCACATTCCATACCCGGACTTCTTGACCTTGGTCGATAGCTGTGTGTAACCGTAACAACGCTGTCCAAGGACACTGATCTCTCTCCGCCAGATGGTTCTGGAGGTACAGTATATGTATTCATATCTTGGAAATCAGTCAAGTCAGACACTGAGACAGAGATCTTTGGTAAGTAGCTGAGACCAGTCTCAGCTCTATGAGGCAAAATGATTCTGCGGCACCTCTGAGAAAGTGTGGATGGTAAGCTGGATCTGTTCTGAGCATCGTCTGATTCTACAAGGTGCACAAGCTGACGACGAAGGTTTATCAAATGCTCCTTTCGTTGTCTGGGTGACATAAAGCAAGATCTGAAGTTAAAAGGACCACTGCTATAATTCCTAGGCGATTCCTGTCTAGGTGTTACTTGTGGACTCTGATCCCGTACCGGAGTGCTACTTTTAGACCTAAGGTAGTCATGTTCTTCTCTCATTCTTTCCAATTTGAAAGCTTCAATCTCCGCCTGCCTTTTCACTCTAAAAAAGTCCCTGTTCCTGCCTATAGGACGACCTCTGCCAATTCCTTTCCGTCTCTCAATCATTTCTTTACACATCTCTATATCCTTCTTGGACTGCTTTAAATCATGCTTGTACTTTGATAAATATTCCCTTGTGATACTTGATGAAGTTTGCCTTAGAGAAGCAGATATCCTTTCAGCATCACAGGTATCATCTAGGGAGTTTAGAAGAAGATCTGTCTGGCCAATACAATAGTTCAGTTTGGCTTCCAACAGCTCCACTGTCAGACTGGATGGTAAGTAGTTAAGTGACAAAAGTTTCAGTATCTGAAGCCTTTCATTCTGAAGCCTCTCTAACTCTTGTCTGAGGCTGCCTGAGCTATCATGGCTTGATCTGGAAGGTCCATTATTTTGATCCCCCTTTTGTGTCACAGCATCCACTGCATCATCTGTCTGGGTAAAATCATCTGAGATATCAACACTGGCCTGAACAGAGTCATCTAAGCTGTCCACTGATGCCTCTACTCCCGTGCTGTTTGGTACACCTGTTCTTCTGTACAATATATTTTTGCTGGATTGTACATCACCCAGAGAAGGTCTTGATTGAACTGGATCAGCTCTATTTAAGTGTAAGATCTCACCATTACTCTCATCTAAGTATTGTTTTTGCTTTTCTCTAGCTAATTCTTTCTTTCTTTGGCTTGATCCTTCTAAATGTGGCAGCTTATCTATGGCATCTGCAGCTGTTGTGCTATGAAATGATACAACTGGCTTTTTTTCTTGGTAACTAGTTGGCACCAAAATGCTGTTTTCTGTAAAACTAAGACCAATATTTCTCCTTTGAGAGGTGACAAGATTATCAATAACAGGGCTCTTACTTGTACCATCTTCACTTTGTGATGAGGGAATCATTAGTCGTTCTTTAAGGCTAATTTGTTCATATGCAGGTACTTGATTAAAATCTGGATATGTTTCTTGTCTCCTGGTTCTGAGATCTGTGCCAAAGTTTCTTGCCTTAGCTTTCTGCTGGGTAATAGATTCATCTACCTGTGGCTTTATATCACTCTGATGTTGTTTTGGTGCATTTTTTTCAGGATCATCAGCATCTTCAATGGTTTCTTTCATAAGTGGTGTCTTCATTCTAGTATGGGCTTCTGCAGTCTCAACTTTGCTCAGATATGTTTGTCTTGCTTTATTCCCATCTAATAATGTAGTCTCTTCCTTAATTTGTCTCTCAATCAATTTTTTTTCTAGCAAGGGTGGGGCAAACTCATCTAGTACTGATTTGGAACTGTGCATCTGTTTTGCTTGGCTTGTTTCTTGTGATTGTGATGACCCATTCAAAGCATCTGTAGCTGCATCGCCAGTTGGTGCTACAAGGTAAGCAGTTGGCATTAAAACACTGTGTTTTGTAAAGCCAGGACCAAGATTTCTCTTTTCAGCTTCATGTGTGGTGATAGTGTTCTCTGTACAAGGGCTTCTACTTGTACCCTCTGTGGTCTGTGATGGTGAAGGACTCTTTGGTTGTTCTTCTGGTCTGTGCTGTACATATGTTGGTACCATCCTCCATTTTGGATATGAATCTTGTATTCTAACTATGAGATCAGCTAAATTTGGACCCAAGTTTCTTGCCTTGGCTTTCTGCTGTGTCATTGTTTCTTCTACCTGTGGCCTTGCATCATCACCATGATGAATTTCCTTCGAATAAGGTAGCTCTTGCTTTGTTCCCAGTTTTTCTGGATCATCTTTGTCTTCAGCTATTTGCTTCACATGTGTTATGCTCTCTTTTGAATGGGCATCTGCAGGCTTCTTCAGGCAACCAGACATGGAATCTGACTGCATCTCTTCATTCATTTGAGGTAGTATGGATTCTTCATCAATTTGTCTTGCAATTAATCTTCTTGATGCTGATGGTGGAGCAAACTTGTCAAGTACAGACTTTGTTAACTGCTGCAGCTTTAACTGTGCTACTTCTTGTGTAGATTTTGGGCCTCCAGAATGTCTGAAATGAACTGGACCAGCAAAATAATTATCAATCATCTGAGTCTGACTTTCATCGACTTCTCTGTATGTACATGGTACATCTTTCTCCTGATAGTTGTTTTCATAAAGAAAGGTTGGGGAACATTTGCCTGACCCTCTAGGAGTGGAGACATCACTTAAAACATCATCTACAACATCATCTACATCTTCAACATTATCATCAAGCATACTGGAATTGTGAGCACCAGATCTTTTACAGATGTCTGGGGACTTGTTTAAATAACCATCCATAAATTCTGCCACTTCTGCAGAAGCTGTTGTGTTTTCGGATGATGATGAAGACTTGCTATTTGACCTACTCCTGGGAAATCCATTATTGCTGCCATCTTTAATGTAAGAGTCATTTTCATGCTGCTCTTGCAACTGCTGCTGCTGCATATCAGGCATGATGTAAAAAGATGGAGCAGAGATAATACATGGAAAAGACAAGTCTACTTCCTGTACTTCATCCCAGGTTGGTTCAACTGACAGACTGGAAGATACTTTCAAATCTGTGATTATTCTTTGACCAGATGTGGGAACACCTTGTTGCTCATTGCCAGAATCTGAATCACTGACGTCTTCTGTGACAAATGTCTCTGTTACTAGTCTTGTTTCATCTTGTTTTTTCTCTTTTCCAGCAACAGGATCAATAACCTGAATACTGATGTTTACCATGTCTTCCCTGTCTATGCCTCTTCCAACAATAATCTGTGTAAATTTATCACCTATGACTGAAGTTGGAACCTCTTCTGTTGCCTCTGATATATTTCCTGATGATCCTGGTTGCGAGTCATTTTCAGATGGGAATGACCTGGTTAATATTTGCTGTGGAGCCTCACCAGGTTTACTCATTACAGATAACATATGTTCTTCCTCAACTTGTCTTTTATCCATTTCATGTGGTAAAGATGCCATCATATTGCTGTTTTCTAATAATAAATCATCAGAGGTCTTAGCTGAATCTGGTTTCCCCACTATCTCTTCAGATATAAATTCATTAACCATCACAGGACCTTTATTTTCTTGATCATTGAGGTGTATTATTCTGTGAAGATCTTGTGACTGAGGCTCCTCCACACATTTTCCAGGAAAGGTAATGGATGGTGCATCAACTTGATCAGCATTCATCTTGTCAATTTCTTGCAATGGTGACTTCTTTTCTTTTGAATCCTTTTCCAATGGGACAGAGATAACAGTCTGTCTCATATAGGAAACATCAGCTGACATTTCTGATTCATGTTGATCATTACATATTGGTTCTGTAAAAAGATGATGTGCTATTCTACTTGCATCTGTCCCTGATGGTAAGAGGTCTATTAATCTTGTTCTTGTTTCAGGTTCATCTTCATTTTCAGTACTTAGCCGAACCTCATCATTTTGAATGGATATCTCCATGGTTTCTATTACATTAATTGCTTTGTTCTCATCTTTTTTAATGCATATCTCACATGCAATAGTTTCTGTTGTTCCTGGCAACAAATCACTCACAATTGTGTCACTCTGCTCCAATGCTTTCAACTGTATGATGGGGTCAGTCTGAGTGGATTTTGGCTGTGATTCTGATTTGAAGGTGAATAAGTTTATTCCATCATCAGTTTGCAAACCAACACTTTGCAAGTTAGTCAAAGAACCTCCTGTCTGGACACTGACTTCCTGTAGCTGTTGGATGACTGTCAAATTTTCCTCTGACTGGGAGCTTGGAGTGGATATGAATGCATCCGGAATCCTTTCATTGATTCTCTGTAACAGTTGCTTTGTATCTTGCATAATCTCACCTAAATTGAGCCAGTTAGCAGAATTATCTGATATGATTTGTCGAGAAAGCTGATGATCAAAGTCAACACTTTGATGACCAAGAGACTGGGGAAATGATGCATCGACTGGCATGATAATTTCATTGGTTCCTGGGATAATGACATCTGTTTGTGATGCTGTCTCAGTAAGGTATGCTTGAGTGTCAGTTGATACAAATCTGGAGGATTCATCTTCTGTGGACACACCTCTGTCAATAAGTGTTAGCTTTGGTAAAATGAACTCTTTAACAGTCCTTAAGATTTCTTTTGCTGCAGCCAGACTGCTTTCTGTGCTGCCAGCTTTTGCCATGGATGGACTGTGAATTTCAGGTGACAAGTTTTGTGTTGCATTATCAGGTATGGAATACTTAATAGTGATTTCTTCAAAAATTTCCTTATCTGAAGAACTCAGGCTCTGAACTTTGGCAAGAGAATGGATTTGTTGAGCTGAATTTTGCTTGTCTAATGAGTGAGATTTCGTTTCAGATGATGTTTTTGTTGAAAATTGTTCTGTACCAATCTCAGGAGTTTTTGTTTTAAGAGATCCTTGATCTAACCTTCCATCTGACATGGTTTTAACTGCATGTTGTTGGCAATCCTCATCCACATTATCTAATGTGGGTGGGAAAATGCCTTCATTAGCATTCTCATCTTCAACTACTCCAACATTCAGCATACTTGTGGATCTAGATCTGTGAATATTCTCATGCTTCGAAACATGCTTTGGAAGATTGTCACAGGACATTGATCTTTCAGGCATTGGTAATACAGACTCATCTATGCCATATCTATGTTTGAGGGGTTTATCATCAACTGAAAATTTATGAGGACCTTGATCATAATCATTAGCATCCATATGTTCCTCTTCACTGAACGTGGAATCTTCTGTCTGAGAACTGCTGCTGGTATCTGTAAGAATAAGTATGATCTCCCCATCTTCTACTGCAGGTGCAGGGGAACTTCTAATGAAAGGACTTTCATTTTCTCCTGGTCCTTCTTCATCTAATATAATCATGTCCACTTCATCTTTTTCATCATGCAAAAAATTCAAGTCTTCCTTTCCAGATTTTGTTACAAAGACAAAAGTGATACTGTCATTGGAACTTCCTGAGGAATCATGTTGATTATACTCACTAATACATCCTTCCGATAAAGATCTTCGATAATAACTGGAATGGTTGTCTCTGAATTCAGGCAGAGATTGGGATCTCTCAAGCATTCTTCTACATATATATAGATCTTTATAACCATCAGCTCTAACAGCTTGAACATCAAAATCATCTGAGTCCTCTATCTGCATCATATCCTCTAAACATTCTGGCTCTAAATCTATCTCTCCCGGAGACTGAGATCTATGTTCAGAATGTCTGGAGCTGGATCTATCAACATGTAGAAGTGGCATATCCATACTCCTAAAGCCAGCATCTACAGATGGATGCATACCATCTTCATTCTGCTGGTTTAGTCCTTCTTCCTTTGACTTTTCTGATCTCAATTTATGCATGGCATTCTGATAATCATCCACAGCTACATTCTTCTGTAGTATTTTCTCTGTTGTAGCAGCTGCTTTTAAACCATATGATGTTTCCTGTCCAGAGATATTTAAATCTTTGGCCAAATCTAATGTATTTCTATCGAATTCATCTTTGTTTCTTGGCTGTGAATCATCTCCAGTTTGTTCTATTGATTTAGAAGAGCGAAGGGCTCTTGAAAGACTTGGACCCATTTTCATCAATACTGATAAACTATCAAGTGAGGCGCTTCGTTGGAAAGGATATGGCTTTACAGCCAGCAATGCATCTGTAAGCCTTTCTGGAAATTTTCCAACTTCATGTCTCACAGGAATAAAACATCTCTCTGTTATAGATGACCTAGCATGCCAAGCTGTATGTTCATAAGTACATGATGCCATTCCTTGACCAGCAACATTGGATTCTGGTTTGCCAAGGTTTGAATGTTCAGAGATTTTGAAATTTTGGGCACCATCAAGTGGCCTCTGTATTCCATGTTCCCTACTCAATACTGCACTAGGGATGATAGGATGACCATCTGAATCAAGACTCTCATCATACACGTTCCCAGAATCATTAAATGTTATTTTGGAAAATGATCCTTCAAAATCAGAAGCTCTATCCATTCTTATAGGTGACTGTGTCACATGGTACACTCTTGCCTGTACTGATCCAGTATCTGGGTGGACAGGAAATCTAAAAGACTGATCAGTTTCACAAAAGCGACCTGGTCGTGGAGAGAGTGATGCAGAATCTCCATCTGTGTAATCAGAACTTATCGCAGAGTCACTCAGGCTTCTGACATGTCTCTGAAGGTGGGCAATTTTTCTCTCCAGCTCTTTTCTCTTTCTTTCTACAGCAGATGGATCCTTGTTTATAATGCTTGAAACATCCTTTTTGGTTAAAGCTGCAGGGGCATCAGTGTTTACAGACACTGTTCTGACAGTTGCTGACCTCTGTGGCAAAGATTTTGAGAACTTTGGTTGCGGAGGGGTAACTTCTCTTGGTGTTGCATGTGGGTTTTTCCGAACTTCTTTCAAACTTGCAGCATTAAAATGGACATCTAGCACTTTTGCCAATTCTTCAATCTGCAATGATTCCTGTGATGAGTTCCTTGGAGACTGTTGAGGTGTCCTGTAGTCAGAAGACTCTGATGATTCTGTACCCTCTAGACATTCCAGAGAAAAGTATCTCTCATCAGCAGATTCAATAGACGATCCACCATTTTTAATCAATTCAGGTGTCTCTGGGTTCTTCATCCTTTCCAAAGCCATATGTTTACATTCATCGTGAGGAATTTTTGTCTTATTGTTATCATCTGGTAAATCAGCAATCAGCTGTTGTGTATGTTTTTGTTGTCGAAGTAATATTTCAGTTTCATCTTCATGGATATTTTCATGTAAGTCTGTGCTAGATTGCTGTCCTGCAATATTCAAACTGCCCAATGCTACAGACATAGGTCTAGGCATTAATGGGTCAGCCTCATGGTCATTTTCTCTTACTGGGTGTTGATCCTGGCTGGTCAACCACTGTGTGGATAGCTGTGAATCAAACAGGAATGGGAAGGAAGTTTCCATTTGCCCTGACACAAGCAAAGGAGAAGCAACATCATCTGATGAATACAAGTTTTGACCCTCAGGCTTGATTTCAACTGTTTCTTGCATGTGTATTTCCAAATTGCGACCATGCAGTGGTAGCTGAGGTGACCTCTGCACATATACAGCATCAACATTGTTCACAAACTCTCCAGTTTTAGAATGTGAATGGGAACTTCTTGGTGATATATTGGGAGGACTAAGCAAACCCACATCATCAGACTCTGATGTGAAGGACAAAAGACCTCTTCGACCATCCACAGATGTGATGGTTCCATAATCTGAGGTGCTATCAAACTCGGTTGGGTTGTTTGAATTGTCAGTGCAAGGCTGTACACCATCATCTGCCATCTGAATTTCTTCCTGTATGGCTACTTCTCTATTCATTCCTGAATGTTTTTGTAGTTCATAAGTATGCTCTTTTGATGAATAACTTGAGTCACCAAACTCACATGAAACTTTATTTTTTTCTGTACTGCACTTTTCTTCCATTGTTTCATCTCTGACAAATGCATCATTTGCTTGTGAGATATCTCTCTGTGCCGTATAGGCAGCATTGTAAGTTCTTTCAAAAGTTATTAAATCATCACATTCACTATCAGTGTCTCCTCTAAAATGAATCCTTTCACTATGATATGAATGATGTCTCTCATCTCTCTCAGATGAAACAGACTCTCTCAGATTCACATGAATGGTGTCTGGAAAAAATACATCACTAGTTTCACTGCCACTTCTCAAGGGATAAGTCCTATAGTCTGTTTTTTCAACATTGTACACAATATTTGTCTCATTCTCATGCACAGTAACTTCAAACTTTATTGGTGTTGTTTCCCTAACTTGAGATGCAGCCATTCCCAGATTAGTCGCTGAACTCACTTGCTGTGATGGAGTGCTTGTGTGCAAAATTCTATCACTATCAAAAATAAAAACCTGGTCCTGGCTACTATTGTGTCCATGAGTAGTTTTAGGGGTATGTAAGGATCTGTGAATTCTTGATTCATCGGAATCTGAACCACCAATGGAAGGGGAAATACTTTCAGTTTCCATGACATATGAATTTTCTCCCCTGAATGATCTGGTTCTAAGGTCAAAAGAACTGGTTGACCAAACTTCAGTAGGACCTTTATCTAAATTACTTGTCTTTCTTTCAGAGGTCAAATTAGAACTGGGGGTTGGAGTCCTTTTAATATTCTGTACATGTCTGACTCCTGCTCCTGAAGAAGTGGATGTCTTTTTCTCATTTGGTGAATCACTTTCAGACTGCTCGTTGGAACTCCAAACACTCAGTGGTGATGTAACGAAATACCTGCTGGCATATTGATCACTATAAAAACTGATACTTGTGTCTTCAAAAGGATCTGTTTGCGTGCTTTCTGGGGATAACAGTGGGTGAAAGCTATCTTCGGTCTGAACAGCCATGGATCTTTTTCCATGATGATCCCGGGCATCTTCTCTTTCATGACCCAATTCTCTCTGATCCTTCCATCCATTGACCTTGTACTTTGAATTCATGCTGCTATCTAGGTCCCTGTTGCTGAATTCTGACAGTGGAGTTGCTAGGCAACGGGTCTCTTTGTCAGCCAGTGAATTCTGATCCTGACCCTTTGGCAAAACAGACATCCCACGAAGTGAGTCATCAGAGTATATGCTGTCATTTTCTGAACTAGCATACTCCTCAGAGGAATGGTTCTTTAGTCGTCTAGGCAAGGATTCAGATATTTTATTTTGAGGTCTCCGCCGCCTTCTTGATCCTGAACCTGGTCTACTGGAAGATTTGGATTTGCATCCTGCAAAGAAAGAATTTTATGATACAAGTCAATGGACTAACTGGATATAAATGTCAGCAGATCTTACATATAAACAAATCTGGTTCTCTCAAACAGTGCATGGTTACTGCATCCTGATATAGAGAGAAAAGATGTGACCTTTTCCAACATGTTCAAGATTATATGCCTTAGTAACCATGGTACCCTGCTAACAACTCATAAAAGCACTTGCATTAACATACTGTAAGAGAAACAAATCATGTACGATCCAGAATGCAAAGATCAAAGTAATTTTTTAAAATGTAGACAAATATTACAAAATTGATATAATGAAATGAAAATCAAATCAAGTATTTGATATTTAAATATTTTTTAAAACTAATAGAAGTGTTCTATTTTTATCATTTTGCTAAAAAGTTTTATTCCCCCAAGCCAAATTTAAGACTAATAAGTTCATTTTTTTAAATGCCAAAACTTTCTGTAATGGTCTCATAATCTAATGAGATCATTTTACATATAAATGCAAAATATCTACCATGTTACCTGGTCATTATATACATAAATTCAAAATGTCTACCATATTATCTGGTCATTATATACATATATGCAAAATGCCAACCATATTATCTGGTCATTGTATATATAAATGCAAAATGTCTACCATATTACCTGATCATTATATACATAAATGCAAAATGCCAACCATATTATCTGGTCATTGTATATATAAATGCAAAATGTCTACCCTATTACCTGGTCATTATATACATAAATGCAAAATGCCAACCATATTATCTGGTCATTGTATATATAAATGCAAAATGTCTACCCTATTACCTGGTCATTATATACATAAATGCAAAATGTCTACCATATTTCAAAACTGCATATGTCTATCTAAAGTGTTTTGGGCTAAATTGTGACACAAGTATGTATACAAATTTTCATTGTATGAGTTTGATGAAGTATAAAATATCATAGTTCTAATAGTTTTTGTGCAATCACATATAGAAATTTATAGGCATATAGATGAATGCCTGCAAAACATACAAGGCATAAAAAACTTACTAGGACACAATTTTATGTAAAAAAGACCAATGGCTTGGAATTTCTTGTAAGCCAGAAAATTGTTTATCCTTTTATTAAAGATCAGAAAGATGTATTCACCATGGGACATATGAGATGACAAGCTTTGAACATGTTTTTTTCTAAGCAAATGTGGGATATAAAATATTTAGATCATACCAAAAAAATACCAGACTGACTGCCTCCACCCCACCCCACACTGAATAAAATGGTTTGCCTCTAAGGCTTGATTAAAAGACTCATGAACAAGAAAACAAGAGTCCCTCAAAGGAACATGTGCTCCACTGGTCAAAAAAGAATTTCCAGGAATTCAAAAGACCATTTTCCCATCAATTACAGAATGTTTAAACCATGTCTGATATTCTTCAGCAATAACAATTTTCAAATTAGCTGCTGTGTTTGTCATACTGGGTATCATGTTGGAACCACTCACCTTTAGGACCTTCAAAGATATCATATAAAGTCTCCTATGGCGATATGACTTTCCATCTTGGAGAAGTAATGATACAATTTTAAGATGGCTGACATGGTAGCCATATTGGATATTGGACTGGTACCATTTCCATTCTGGACCAATAACATCATGAGAATTATTTGGTGAAAGCTTAATTTTAATAACCAGTCATTTAGAAGAAGTAGCAATAACAAAAATTTTCAAGATGGCTATTGTGGCGGACAAATTGAAATTCAGATCAGCACCATTTTCATTTACAACCAATTAGACATTATAGAGGTGTCTTTCAGTAAAAAAAACCATTTTGATATGACCACTAATTTGGAAGCAGTAGAGAACACATTATTTTCATAATGGCTACCATGGTGACCATATTGGATGTCTGTACAATACCAATTGCATTGAGAACTAACCAGAGAGCATACGTTCAGCAAAAACTGTGTTGATATGACCATTCATGTGGCACCATTTTCATTTAGGATCAACTACACATCAGAAGTCTTCTGTTGAAAATCCCATGGTAATATTAGTTTTCAGTAATCACAAGATTATCATAATGGCTGCTTTGGACCTCAGATAAGTACCATATTCATTTAGGATCAAACAGGTATCATAAAAGATATTTTAGTGAAAACAATATACTGATATGCCCTTCATTCAGGTGTAGTGAAGTCTTGTCATGATTATTGATTTGAACAACCTTCTAGGATAAGTGTTCAGTAATGAAGTTTTCAAGGTTGCCCTTTTTCTGACCATATTAGAAGTCAGATCTGTATCATTTTCATTTATAAGCAACTGGACATTGTATAAAAAAACATTATCCTGATATAAATATTCATTCAGAAGTAATTGTAGTATGATTTTCTGGATATTCTTGCAGTGCCATTTTCATTAAGGACCAATTAGTCATCATAAGAAGTCATTAAGTAAAAACAAAAATACCACTTTGATATGACTTTCCAATCAGGACCAGAAGCAGTTACCAAATTTTTAAGATGGCAACTGTGGTAGCCATATGAATTTGCAAGTGGCACCATTTTCATTTAAGACCAACCATACGTCATGTCTTCCATAGAAAAAATCATGGCAATAAAATTACTTTTAAGTCAGGAAAAGATATAATAACATGATTTTCAAGAAGGCCACTTTGGACACCAGCTCAACACCATTTTCATTGAGTACCAAAAGGACATTATAAAATGTCTTTTGTGAAAACCCTACCTTGATATGACTATCCATTCAGTTGAAGCAATCACAAGATTTTCATGACTGGACATGATGGTATTGAACACGAGATGAGAACCATTTTGATTCAGATCCAACTAGACATCACAAGAAGTCTTTGGTGTCAATATGACTTTCCAGGCAGTGTGGTCTTAATAAAATGTTCATGATAAATGCTGTGGTGGCCATATTGGACATGAGATCCACACCATTTTCATTTACTACCAACTAGATATCACTAAAAGTCATTTAGTGAAAACCTCATGGTTAATATGATCATCCATTGAATAGGTCTAATGATAACCATATCTTCATGATGGCCACTGAATCGGATGTCCAAGCAAGACCATTTTTATTTATGACCTACCAGATGATGGGATAAATGTGTGTGAAAAGTTCAGTGGCAATACCCAAGTAGTTTAGGAGAGACAGACTACTGACCATCCTGTAAGCTCTCCTGGCCTATGATCAGTAGAGCTATCAATGGCCTATGATCAGTAAAGCTATCAATGGCCTATGATCAGTAGAGCTATCAATGGCCTATGATCAGTAGAGCTATCAATGCCCTATGATCAGTAGAGCTATCAATGGTCTATGATCAGTAGAGCTATCAATGCCCTATGATCAGTAGAGCTATCAATGGCCTATGATCAGTAGAGCTATCAATGGCCTATGATCAGTAGAGCTATCAATGGCCTATGATCAATAGAGCTATCAATGCCCTATGATCAGTAGAGCTATCAATGGCCTATAATTAGTAGAGCTATCAATGGCAATGAAACTTGAAGCAAAATGTGTGGGTGAATGATGAAAACCTTGATGATCTTACCTGACAAAAAGCTAAACGATTTTACCTGACAAAACCCTTAATGATGTTACCTGACAAAACCCTTAATGATATTACCTGACAAAAAGCTAAATGACGTTATCTGACAAAACCCTTTACAATGTTACCTGATGAAAACCTTGATAATGCTACCTGACTAAAACCTTGATGATGTTGTCTAATGATATTACCTGACAAAAAGCTGCATATACTCTGAATAAAAATATACCTTGCTAATAGAAGTTTGAATGAATCAATCAGTGAAACACTAGAAATCACTCCTGGAACTCAACAGCTTTGAGAATCCAAACATTTGGATTATTTCACTCCTATGTCCAAGAGATGTTAGGCAATCTGTTAGCCTTTTTACAGTAATGTATTTTGTATACTATAAAAGTTACCTGCTGTTGACTGCTTTCAAACAAGACACAACCTGCTGAGCAATGCACAAGCTTTGGAATAACCAATGACTTAATGTTCTTCATGAAATATTCATAAATGGAGACACATCAATACCAATATTCATCGTTTCAAAAGTTAATTAAATAATGAATAAAGATCAATGTATACTAATACATATGGAAAGCCCAAATAAAACTAATAATTCAAATATTACTTTCTCTATTTTTATACCCAATAATATTCAAGCACAAAGTATAAAAAAATCTCCCATTACCTCTTATGCATTGATGTTTTTGTTGTTGTACATTAATCCATTTCATCCCAAAACTGTCAATATCAACCCCACATTCATAAATAAATCAAATGGGAATCAAATTACAACTCATAGGAATAGTTGTAGGACACAATGAATTTGCTGAATGGGTGTAAAATGATAATAGTTCCAGTAAATTTTAAGTATAGGCATTCATATTAGTTATGTATGACTTGGAGTCATACTAACTTTATGCTGCCAATTAATGGACAGAAAAAAAGGAGAAAAGAAAGAGGTCAACATTATAAGAAAATTAATTTATGCAATCATCAAACTGGAACAGCATTGGTTTCACTGCACAATGACTGTTCTTGGAGCTATATATATATAAAATTAGTGTTGCCTTGGTCCCAAACCATCTGTAAAATTACAATGACAATGTGAGGGTGAAAAATTACTAATATTGAAAATTCTACATGATTTTCAAATTTTTTTTTATGAAGCCACTATTGCATCCTGAACAACTACAAGTAAAATATCCTTGATGACTAATTGCATCAAATAATGCTATTTTTAGCTCAAATAGCACTTCAGCAACGAAAATGTTGAATAGATATGATTAAATAATACACTATCAATGAAACAGCTGAACAGACATGAATTATCATAGAGCCATATTTTTGCATACATGCATTTTACCATATTTCATATTTACCTGTTGATAGGCACACCCACACATTTTCAATTTCTTTGGGTGGGGGCAATTAACGACACAGGATTTCTGTGTCTAATAAGAAACCCACCTCCTACATTTTGACAAATTTATTTGGCTGGTCTTTTGGTTTTATCATGAGAGTGAGAACCATGGTAGTTCAGCTGGCAGAGTGTCAGACTTAAACCATGGGTCATAGTTTCAATACCTCAACAGCCTCGTACAGTGGGTAAATGCATAGCTGTGTTTTGGGAGGGGTACTTAAGTCTTATTTCACCCCCTAAAAAAGCATCATGGGAGAAATACTGTAAAGACACAAGCAGTTTATCTAAAATATAGTCTTCAGCCTTGCATTTTATAGGCACATAAATTTCTAAAATACATTTCTATAACAATCCAGTTGGTCTCCTCATCAAGTTTACATGAAATCAAATAAATATGCTGTACAAATAATTTTCATTTAAATAAATACTGCTGGCACCATTACATAGTTCTACATTTCCCTTTTCAACTGAAGATAAGCATTGTCAGTCTTAGGTTCATAAGATAACATTTCCTTTAAAAATCACTTTTTAAAATCTTTCAAATTATCATCACATTTTCTTTTAGCCTCCAAGAACAAATTGACAGACTCAATAAACTATAATGCATATTACAGCAAAAATTCTAAAAAGATTTTTGGTAAAATATTATATCATCACTTCTGACAGCAATAGACCAAGTCTTAAAAAATTTAAAATGTTGAAAATTAAAAAGATTTTCTTTTATAATGGCATCTAATCAGGTGAGTTGCATGATACATAAACATGCATATCAAAGTTCATTTTTCCACCTTGACTTTTATTTGTTTAACCATGATGGCATGGTTTTCGTTAATAAAATTCTAGGTCTTATAAAAAGCTAAACAATGCATCAAGACATTGAATGATTGTCAAAATTGACTGAAAATCTAGTCAAATCTACATATGAATTGGCCGATAATCTTAAGTCAACATTTGAATCAGCCTGATGATCTAGTCAAGTCTACAAATGAATTGGCCTGATAATCTAGTCAAGTCTACATATGAATTGGCCTGATAATCTAGTCAAGTCTACAAATGAATTGGTCTGATAATCTAGTCAAGTCTACATATGAATTGGCTTGATAATATAGTCAAGTCTACATATGAATTGGCCTGATAATCTAGTCAAGTCTACATATGAATTAATTGGACTGATAATCTAGTCAAGTCTACATATGAATTGGCCTTATAATCTAGTCAAGTCTACATATGAATTGGCCTTATAATCTAGTCAAGTCTACATATGAATTGGCCTGATAATCTAGTCAAGTCTACAAATGAATTGGCCTGATAATATAGTCTAGTCTACAAATGAATTGGCCTGATAATCTAGTCAAGTCTACAAATGAATTGGCCTGATAATCTAGTCAAGTCTACAAATGAATTGGCCTGATAATCTAGTCAAGTCTACATATGAATTGGCCTGATAATCTAGTCAAGTCTATATATGAATTGGAGCTATTTCCAATGGTTACTCTGCAAAGGGCCCATCTCAAAACAGTTTGCTCCTTTGGACCTTAAACAATTTTGTTGGGGTGGGGGGACAAAGTTTGGAAAAGATGGGCTTTCTGGGGCAATAACTATCTAATGATGCCATGGAATGTTATAAATGATGACTTGGAATGTTCTAAATAATGATGTGGAATGCTCTGAATGATGACATGGAATGCTCTAGATGATGACATGGAGTGCTCTAAATGATGAAATGGAATGCTCTAGATGATGATGTGGAATGCTCTAGATGATGACATGGAATGCTCTAGTTGATGACATGAAATGTTTTAAATGATGACATGGAATGTTCTAGATGATGACGTGGAATGCTCTAGATGATGACGTGGAGTGCTCTAGATGATGACATGGAATGCTCTAGATGATGACATGGAATGCTCTAGATGATGACATGGAATGCTCTAGATGATGATGTGGAATGCTCTAGATGATGACATGGAATGCTCTAGTTGATGACATGAAATGTTTTAAATGATGACATGGAATGCTCTAGATGATGACGTGGAATGCTCTAAATGATGACATGGAATGCTCTAGATGATGACATGGAATGCTCTAGATGATGACGTGGAATGCTCTAGATGATGACATGGAATGCTCTAGATGATGACGTGGAATGCTCTAGATGATGACATGGAATGCTCTAAATGATGACATGGAATGCTCTAGATGATGACATGGAATGCTCTAGATGATGACGTGGAATGCTCTAGATGATGACGTGGAATGCTCTAGATGATGACATGGAATGCTCTAGATGATGATGTGGAATGCTCTAGATGATGACATGGAATGCTCTAGTTGATGACATGAAATGTTTTAAATGATGACATGGAATGCTCTAGATGATGACGTGGAATGCTCTAAATGATGACATGGAATGCTCTAGATGATGACATGGAATGCTCTAGATGATGACGTGGAATGCTCTAGATGATGACATGGAATGCTCTAGATGATGACGTGGAATGCTCTAGATGATGACATGGAATGCTCTAAATGATGACATGGAATGCTCTAGATGATGACATGGAATGCTCTAGATGATGACGTGGAATGCTCTAGATGATGACGTGGAATGCTCTAGATGATGACATGGAATGCTCTAGATAATGATGTGGAATGCTCTAGATGATGACATGGAATGCTCTAGTTGATGACATGGAATGCTCTAGATGATGACATGGAATGCTCTAAATGATGACATGGAATGCTCTAGATGATGACGTGGAATGCTCTAGATGATGACGTGGAATGCTCTAGATGATGACGTGGAATGCTCTAGATGATGACGTGGAATGCTCTAGATGATGACGTGGAATGCTCTAGATGATGTTGTGGAATGCTCTAGATGATGACATATAATGTTTTAAAAGATGATGTGGAATGCTTAAAATGATGATGCAATTAGCATCTACCTCTAATTGTAAATAATGTTGTGTCTAGTCAGTACAACTGATAGCTATGGTAAAGCATTCCACCTTGAGATATGCAAGTACATGTAATAATACATACTAATATGTACAGTTCTCCTACACTAAAACACTGTTCATTCCAGCTATGGAACTGATATACTAGGATACATTATAATCAAGGCTATGTGACCAAAACTAACAGTGATAGAGCAGGCACTTCCTCCAGGGAATGGATAAGTGGTTTTTAAAGCCACACCTTGTGAGGTAAATTAATGGATAAAACCAGGTCATGGGTCAGACAAGAACCACCTCTGCATTAGGGTATTATGCATGTGAAATCATACTAAAATGGGTCATAGAATTTTAATTAGGTGAATTAAATTAAGTACATGTAGCATTTTCAAAACTAAAACCACCTCAATATAATCTACACTGTATCACTCAACCTCAATATAACCTATGTTGTATCACTGGATGTCAGTATAACCTATATTGTATCACTGGACCTCAACATAACCTATGTTGTATCATTGGATATCAGTGAGTATAACCTATATTATATCACTGGACCTCAACATAACCTATGTTGCATCACTGAACCTCAATAAAACTTATGATGTATAAATGAACCTCAGTATAACCTATATTGTATTACAGGAGTATTCCATCCTCCTGTACAGAGGAACCATTATAGGAAAAAAAAGAAAGACATCTATAGTAGTATAGAGCAAGACCTATCAATTACAGATCTGCTAAACAAAACAATACCAGTTCCAAACCTACTGACCCACTTCAGTCTATAGAATGTTATTTGACTGATCAATGAAGCATGAAGAGCAGAGTTCATGTTATGCATAGCCATTTTATTGTATATAGTTGTGTGTACATACATACATACATATGTACATACATACATACCTACATACATATATACACATATATACACACACACATAAACACATGCATGCATACATACATGCATACATACATACATACATACATACATACATACATACATACATACATACATACATACATACATACATACATACATACATACATACAATACATACCATACATACATACATACATACATACATACATACATACATACATACATACATACATACATATAGGGGACACCACTGGCCTAGTGGTCAAAAGCACTGACAATTACGGATCACTGCCACCTCACCTCTGCCATCTCACCTCGTCTGCTGAGTTGAGTCCAGACTTGGCTAAGTGAGTAAGTGAGAAAGTCTGCCAGTAGCTTCTCATGGGTCAGTGGTTCTTCCTGGGGTTTTCCAGGGTTCTTCCTCCACCATTGATACTGGCAACCATGTATAGCCTATTGTGTGCTGTAAAATGGAGTTAAACCCTTCAACAACAACAACAACATACATATATGCATACATACACACATACACATACATACATATGTACAGACAGATAGACATACATACATACATACATACATACATACATACATACATACATACATACATACATACATACATACATACATACATACATACATACATACATACATACATACATACATACATACATACATAAATGTATAGTAATGTTGATGTACATATGTTCACCTTTCAGCAATATTTTTTTTACAGTGTGATACATGTGTGTGATGGGTACAGACAACTAATTAAGTTTATATACCTAATGAAGTTCTTATAATCGGTAACACTACTGTCTGGTCAAATTTCTTATATTTTCATGGTAAGGTTGGCAAAACACATTGACATCCTACAGTATCGATCTAGCCAAAAAAAAAATGTTGAAACAATGAAAAGAACACGCAAACCTCATTTTTGAGAAAAATGTCCTTGTAGGTGACCACCACATATAACAATTCTGCCCAGTTAGCTCTCCACATTTTAATCCAATACATGTAGTAGCAGTGACAACAAACCATCCCATAGGTTCTTCTGGTCTATGACTAGTAGACCTAATCAATGGATAACATTTTCCACAATGAATACAAGTTTCATTCTGTGAAACTTCTCCATATCCACAAAAATATGTACTCTGATTCCTATGTGGATATGTAGTGAATATCCTTATGTAAAGAAGTTTGATGCACAATGCAGCTGAACTTTGACAAATGGAGGTACACCAGGATCATAACAAATGCCCCTAGCCAATATAAAATTATGCATTTCTTGAATAATTACTCAATGTAAGAAAAATCAAAAGTGTTTGCATTTCATCTTTTAGAGGGGCATGTCTGACCATGGAATCCTGATTTCTTCTTCAGACTTCAAATTTCACCATCTTGGATAGACACAGCTGGTCTTAGTTAGGTTTTAATGAAATTTTGAATTAAATATTTGACCAATTATCAATGGAAGTTGTTTCCTCCACCACCTGTGTCACTGTACAGATTTATCCATAATAATATAAAATATTAGAGAATTATGAAAAAAGATTATGGAAAAATTAAAAATTTTTTTTATACTTTATGTACTTGCTTATAAGTCAAGCCCAACAGCAAACTGGCTAGAACCAGATCTGCCATCACCTAATGTGCTGGCATATCTGAGTGTGCATTTTGTTAGGAGTAAACAGGAGAACAACCAACAATGACCAAGATCTACATGACTATTATGCACCGTCAGATCAGGATTTTTTTATCTGAAGTCTGACTTACAAGCAAGTATACATGTATTAGGTAGAAGAATTACCAGGTTAAAGCAAGATACCAAACTTAACTGACAGTATAAACTCATGTATTGGTTTGGTTTCATCTTGGTAGACAATATAGGAAAAATGCAATATTCCAAGTCCAACTTACAACATAGGAAAAATGCAATATTTCAAGTCCAACACAACAAAGGAAAAATGCAAGATGTTAAGTCCAACATAAAACATAAGAAAAATACAATTTTTAAGTCTAACTTAAACATGACAAACTGTTTTGTTTTACTTCCCTAAACGTTTAGCTTTACTAACTGCAATCATCTAGTTTCATTTTTAAAAGTTAAGAATTATTAAATATACATTTATGTGCTGGAATTTACAACTCACTGATTTCTAGAGACAAGAATTATTATTTAAATGTTGCTAAAAAAAAAGGCATTACTGGTATTCACCATTTTAGTAAGCAATCCTGGGATACCAATTTTAAATATACAGCATTGCAAAAAAATTGGTGAAAACATCTTGAACATGAAAGACAGGTTATTCTTACAATTGCAAAGATATTGACTTTAACTGATAAAATGGATGAGAAAGGGTTTGCACATTTTTTAACTGGATCCTTTTCTACCAGGCTTGACTGCTGCTATTGGTTACAGATGTTTAACTCAGTTGCAACAGACCATAATGTTAATATTTGGCAAAATTTCTACACTTTTTGTGATAAGACTGGTAAAACACACTTACATCCTGTGAATGATCCATCAAAAAGGAAACTTTTAAAATGAACATGATATCCATCATGCCTTGTTCTTGAGAATAAATCCCTTGTAGCTACCTGCTGTAAATATCTGGCCTGGTGAGATTTCTCTAATTGCATCTAGTATTACACATGCAATGGCAGAGTTACAATTAAAAAAGTTTAATGTTCAAGCCTACCATCTGTATACAATTTATTCATGCACAGGCTTCTTCCAAAAAACTTGGGTAAATTTGTTCTGGGAATTATTTTCAGCCAATCATCAATCTTCATTCTTTGAAATACGGTCTTTAATATACCATCCCAAATAGGCTGGTTCAATAGCTCATAATATAATTAGTTGACTTAGACCTGATGAACAGGAAATCATTCTATTTTTAAAAGTTATTTCATATGCCTTATGGTACAGGCCCAACCTTGCTTTTCCTTATTTAATCCTGACTTTGAAGATAAACCCTACAATAACAACTCATGATTTTGGTGTACACTGCTACAAAATATTTTTTGTTGAGAAGGCCACAAAATAATTTTCAGCTGTTATCTCCTTTTACAATATTTTTAAGGGGTGAGCAAACACTATTAATGAGCATAGAATTTTTAAATGATAACCATCTGATTGGGGCAGAGCTGGGGACGGGAATGGAAGTGATATGGGGAGGGATTGCTCTGAAGCATGGAGCCCTAGAGGGTTTGTTTTTCTTTGATGCAATAACAGCATAGACCTTTCACAAATTCTCAATCCTTTATTGTGATCGTAGATCCTAATTTACATCTATTTTCACTTCTCATGTCATGAAAAGTTTGTAATTTTTTCACCTTGTGCAAAGATGACATTTCCAGAGTTTCAAACCCATTAAATTTTTTGTCATAATTATGACATATTGTTGGCAAGGATACTGTAAACTTAAATATGGTAATTAATAAACAGATATTTGCATTTTTAAATGAAAAGTATGACTTGCTGTATTTCTCCATTAAACTTTAATACTCAAAATTAAAGGTCACAGATACATTGAGATGTGTTCAGAATGAAAATATTATTGTTCTCCCTTGATAACTTTTGCCCTGGTAACTCATGATCACACTTTTAATGCAAGGTCATGAATTTTCCCATTATTTTGCTAGAAAATACTCCTATTTGTTGTACATGAAGAAAATCGTGATCAAAACTGGTAAATCAAACCTTTATACATCGCTTGTTTTATTGTTGAAAATGGTTGATAGTACCTTGAAATTTGAATCAACTTTATAAAATTATCAACTTTTAATAAGAAGTCATATATTTTGTTAAATCTAATTACAATGTAAGTATAAATATTCAACTAAATTTTTTAATCAATGAAAATAGCACTAATGCTTACTGGAGGCAGCACAGTAATAAATAAATGCCAATTAAATAAATTTTGTCTGGTGAAATTATGTTCAAATTGTAGCCATTAGTTTGGTTTCATAAATGCAGTCTGCCTGGTTCAATTCAAGCATGAAAAATGTTAATCAACCATAACAATTATGTCTGGGAGGTTTCTTTGAGAACCTAATTGACTTGCAGATGTATTTGTTGTCTTTCAGCACTGAATTAAAAGCAGACTGACCCTCTTTGATCATTTAAATTACATCTTTTGTATCAAATCCAATTAAAGGAATGAAAAAAAAAAACAACTGAAAGGCATGAAAATCCTACCTGTGTAAGACCTATTGGCCTTAGCTGTGTGTCGGTTTGACTTGTTTAAATTGATCAATTAAACACTGTTATAAATATCATATAGTTAAACTACCTTAAATTAGCCTACTCATTCAAATTTTTTTTATCAAGGATAGCAAGGCTACCAAGTGAAATGAATAACTGATGAAATAAAAAGCTTTGTTTCACAGATATAATTTGTTATATAGAAGCAAGTTTCTGTTTTTGTTGTTAACTTAAAATTCCTGAAATGACAAACAATTATTTCCTTAAGGATGAAAAAGAAGTTCACTATTACTTGCAATAAAATAACTGCAACAATAATTTATTAACAATAATTTTAAAAAATTGAGAAACTGAATTCTTTGACTGTTGTTTCATGAAATAAATGTTCATAGTTTTTGAAAAGAGAAATCTTGTTTGGTTGTGAACAAACAACAGACAAAAAGTGACATAATACATTATGTTTATACAAAACACATGATGGTTATTGACACCAGATGGAATGTTAATGATCTAACATATATTGTCTCTCCCCTACCAGATGGTTTTCTTGATATCCAGCAGGGGAGGCATCACTTCTTGTTCTTTTGGAGGTACCTTGGTAAATCATGGCCTTATTTATAGTGGAGTCTATGTTTTGGACCCCACTGAGTGTGAGTTATTCAGTTATCACACAGATCTCCATCTCAATAAAGACTTTCATTATAACATGGTTCCTTTTATTGCCTGCTTACAACTGGACTGAATTAGACCATGCTTACAACTGGACCATTCCACAACCCAACCACTGTGCACCAAAAAGATATTCCAGTCCTTAACATGTCATGCAGTTGTAATTGCTGACTCCATGCTCCAAATAAAATAGTATATTATGCATACATGCCAAGTTTTCTGTAAACAAATCAGGGAGATTAGGTCCAAATCAGGGAGATTAGCATAACCACAATTTTTCTCATAAGTTCACAAACTCTGGAGTGGATGGAATTTTTCTTTCCAACCATTACACTTGAATTGTCACTACTAAACCCTACTAGGTTCTGTCTGTTTGTTAAGACTTCTTCAAGACACTTGAAAAGGTTTTCACCAGTTCCAAATCTGCAAATGGGCATAGCCAGGAATTTGGTTGTCACTCTGTGAATGTCTCTGTCAAACACCCTTACAAGAATTGCTACATACTTTTCATCACCACTGTCATTAGACTCATCCATCATCACTGAGAAAGGGTTTTCTTTGCATAGTAAAGTTACGTGATTTTCATACATTGGACCTGGTGCATTGTTAAAAATGTTTGTTACTTTAGTTTTTTTGCAGTGAAATTTCTGAGCAATTTACTAGTCTGGAAACAAATCTATACAGCTCACTAAAATGATCAGCAACCAAGTATGGTAAATTATTCTCTGCCATAAAGTTAGCAAACAGAACCTCTGCTTTAGTGACACTGTCTACTGATGTTGGTGCACACATTTGCGTTACTTTAGGTACATTATGTGACGATTTCTCATTTGCAATGTGCTGCATACTTTTCAAGTTCCTTGTGAGATCATTTTCTCCCCTACTAGAAATGTTAGAATGTGTGTTACAAGCCATGTAGGCTGAGTTTCCTCTGACCCTTGCCAATCCATTTTTGATATTTAGACATTTATATTGGGGTGTGGGGTCAGAGTCCATTCCCTATCAAAAAGTTGGAATTTGCCGACATCATTTTATGTTGGCATAGGGTAGCCACTTATTAGAAGGTCTAGCAAACTTTAAAGACCATTCATCAAGATATACCTGCATGAAACTGATAGGAATACAATTTATTTTCTCAGATATAGGAGTATAGCATTAGTTATATCTTTAATCCACTGACAGACTAGCTGAAATTACAGCATTGATTAAAGTCAACCTGAAACTCACCTAAGGTCAAATGGTCACATGAACAAAAGTAATTCAAAATATTATTCTCAATGGGGATGAATTACATCTGAGGTTTATTTTTCGAATTGCTGTTTTAGCTGGAAATACCTATGCTTGGCAGGTTTTTTTCTAATTACCGGGAGATTTTGTCAGCAAATCAAAAGACTCCTGACAAATTGGGAGACTTGGCATGTATGATTATGTTTCCAATTTTTTTATCACTTCTCTCATTAGTGTAATTAAATGAAGTGGGGATGTAACTTCTGTTTGTCATTATTGTTATATTACCTGACCAAAAACCATTCATACTGGGAACAATTATATTGCTAATGTGCTAATGTCAGTTTTTGTTGACTAACAAATTGCATTTCAATTAATAATACCATATGTACTTGCTTATAAGACAAGTCAAACTGCATAATGTACTGGCAGATCTGGGTCTGTGCAGTTTGTTAGGAGTAAATCAGCAGAACAAATAGCATAGACCCTGATCTGACAGAGCATTTTACATTTTAATATATACTAGCACTGGGTTATCATGTCACTGACATGTAGCATGATGTCACACAAAATCAAATTATCTTTACACCAGGCCAAACAGTCCTTACTCTAATCTCTTAATGCTGAGTGCCAAGAGAGGCAACTGTTAGTACCATTTTTAGAAGTCTTTGGTATGACTCAGCCGGGGATCAAAACCAGGACCTCTTGCATCAGCTCTAACAATTAGGCTACTGGAGAAGTCCCTAGATTCTATAGAAGAATGATAGATAATAGTAGATATTATTAATAATAATATAAATAATGCTATCATATAAGTTAGATAATTTTTAATTTGTACTCTATAGAGATTAAAACCCAGGACTGTGTGTGTGTGTGTGTGTGTGTGTGTGTATGCATGTTATATTCATTTAATAAAAGTAGATCCAAAATCTCTCTTGCCTCACAAAAGCAGCCATACCATCATAATAAAGTGCATTATACCAGTAATTTGTGTACATAAATATGGACATAGAGAATAAAATACTAACACATTATTCAGAAAACTTGTTCAAAGCATGATCACAGCCTAAAATTTGAATGGTGAGATATACAGACTATAGGTGGTCTAAGTGTGTATACATGTGAGATGTAAACAACTGTTCATTATATATTTCAACGTTACAGTTATTCACATAAAGAAACTGGAGTGTATCCAAAACTTTTCAAAAGAATGTGTTTGATTTGGAAAGCTATAATCTTGTCACTTATCATGTTATGTATTTTAACAGTATAAGCTATCACCTTGATACTTTTCCTGACACGAAGTATAATTTTTCTTTTTATTTCAAGAATACCACCAATGTGAAGCACGTTGCACTGTAAACATGCAAATAAGGCCATTAGTGTATACAATGAAGAGCCACTTGAAAATATGCAAGACAAGAAATATGATGCAAGTACCATCTTGTAGATGAGACTGAATCAAACTGATTCCATGCTTGGTAATGTAGAAATGGACACCAAAGCTGTGACAAATGGATGCAGGAACCTTGGAAGGTCAGGGATTAGTGTGCCAGATATTGCAACTGAAAGGGTGTGGGTTCAAATCCCATTAGTGGCATGTCCTTGGGTATGTCACTTTACTCCTATTACCTTGGCTCTAAATAACCTACACAAAGAGCAATGAACAAAGGTATACATGTAATAACTGCATAAACAACTCTAATGAAGGCTTGATAGATACATGTAATAACTGCATAAACAACTCTAATGAAGGCTTGATAGATACATGTAATAACTGCATAAACAACTCTAATGGAGGCTTGATAAATACATGTAATAACTGCATAAACAACTCTAATGGAGGCTTGATAGATACATGTAATAACTGCATAAACAACTCTAATGAAGGCTTGATAGATACATGTAATAACTGCATCAACAACTCTAATGGAGGCTTGATAGATACATGTAATAACTGCATAAACAACTCTAATGAAGGCTTGATAGATACATGTAATAACTGCATAAACAACTCTACAAACTTTGCATTTTGGCATCATGAGTTTCATTTATTAATATGTATTTTTCTTGCAATGTAAAAAACAAATAACCATACAAATTTATAGTTCCATCCAAGCCAAACAGAACGCAAAAAGTGTATTGGTAACCCTCTCAAACTATTCCTACCAATTATAAACAATTCTTTATACATCAAAAGTATGCAAGACATAAAATGTACACAAAAATCATACCAGGTTTCAAAAGGAATACAACTGACAGAAGATTAAGTAAATAGTTTTAAGTGGGTCAACCAGTATATTTAGCTACCTCTAATTCATGTATATTTATTACAATGATATATGGAAATGCTTCTATGGTATCACAACATCTGTGAAACTTACCTTCCTTTCTTTTATTAGAAATCAATACAAGATTTTTTTTTTAATGTCAATTTAATGTGTGGATCACAGTACATATCATACAAATGTACAGCACACTCTTGTCACATCAAAGCCACAGTCCACACAGTAGTCTCTTGCTATATCAAGTCACAGTCCATACAGTAGTCCCTTGCTATATCAAGTCACAGTCCATACTGTAGTCTCTTGCTATATCAAGTCACAGTCCATACTGTAGTCCCTTGTTATATCAAGTCACAGTCCATACACAAATTTCACATTAATTCGGTGTTCATTTAAAAGATGTTTTTCATTACTACACAGTGTCTCTTGACATCAAAGGTTATTTAATTTGGAAACTGATAGCAATAGTGGGTCAGTGGCTAGCATACCAGGACCTTATCAGTGGGTCTGCAGGTTTGAATCCTGTCCAGATCAGTGTGGGTCAACTGCCATGGTATGGCTCTCAGCAAGGCATTTACTCCTGTTGTCTCAACATTTTTTTTAGCCTCATTAATTAAACTGTAGTTTATAACCACTTTTAATAGGGGACCATTGTGCAAAAAATTATTTGAGAAGAATTTTTAAATGCAGAAAAAAAAAACTTAAGGATTCAAACAAGACACCACAAACTTACCATATATACTGACTTATAAGCCTAATCCATGTGCAAATAAAATAGCACCTGATCTGCCATTGTAAAATGTGCTGGCAGATCATGGTGTATGTTATTTACTCTACTGATTACTCTGTAAAAGCTTCACAAACATATTTTCTGGCACATTTTCTGGGTCTGTGCAGTTTGCACTTGTTCTAAACTTTTAAGTGAGTATTTATTGTAGTGGCAACAGGTGGACACAAGCCACATGCATATTATATGGTCTTTTAGTGTGTGTATGTGTGTGTGTGTGAAAGAGAGAGAGATATTTGGATTTTTAAAGTGGCTTCAATAATTTTTCTGTTTTGTCGCTACAATTCCTGCAGTGTGGCAGTTTCTAGTGATGTCCAGCACTGAGGCATCATGGCGCAGAGATGTGGCATCATGTACCACACAGTCATCATGGGATCATGTACCACACAGTCATCATGGCATCATGTACCACACAGTCATCATGGCATCATGTACCACACAGTCATCATGGCATCATGTACCACACAGTCATCATGGCATCATGTACCACACAGTCATCATGGCATCATGTACCACACAGTCATCATGGCATCATGTACCACACAGTCATCATGGCATCATGTACCAGTCACATTATCCTGACACCAGGCTGACCAGTCCTAACACTAACATCATAATGCTGAGTGTCAAGCCAAGAAGTTGCTAGTACCATTTTTCATAAGTTTTGGTATGACTCGGCTAGTGTTTGAACCAGCAACCTCCCGCATCCACTTAGGCCACTAGGGCGGTCCCTTTATACATAGACAGGACCTTAAAATTGTTTTCCTGTGAAAGTAAAAAATAATATTGTGTAGTATACCTTTAGTTACAGAATCATCTGAGAGTTGCCCTGCCAAGTCAGAATCCAGCACTAGCTGCTGTTGTCGGATCATGGCTCGCTGACGTGCTGCTCGCCGGGCTGTTGAAAGCTGGGGAGCACTCACAGAGGATCTACAAAAAAATCAGTATATGCTTAATGAAAAAAATTCTCTTTATTTTGTGACTGAAAACGAACATTTTCAAAATAAAAGTGCAGTTCTGATGCAAGTGCATAAAAATAAGAGGTGACACTAAGTATAAGGATGCCTCTTTTATCCCAACTTTATCCACACATTGTGGCATCTGAATGACAGTTTATGGGAAGTACCTGTAACAAAGAGGGTTTGATAAAACGAAACCAGGAAAATAAAGTAATGTAGTCCCTCTATATAATGTAGTTCATGGGAACCATAAAAGTGTATATTTAATTTGCATTCTGTAGATGAACTTGTCCAAAATCAAGTTCACTGTGTAAACAACATTGTTTATATTTCTCTGAGTGAAGGATAAATGTTAGGATAATTATTTTGGTCTGAGTCAAGGACACTGTGTTTGTCATGTTCTTTATTAAAATTTTAGTAACAGAACTTCTAATTATAACATTTTTCTAGAAATGAACTCCTGAGCATCCAAGTTATTCTTTTATGTCTTAGGTTTTATATAAATCTTGTTTAATTCAAAATTAGTTATTTGCACTATAAGATCTTGAGGAACAATCTCTGTTTTGTTCAGTGTTCGATTTGGGCTAAATTATTCAATTAAAATATTATTTTTTGGAAATACAAAGTACTCATTTTTAATATTCTTGGAAAGAGACATTAAATGGGAATTATAGTGAATTCTAACAAAGAAACCTTGCATTATATTAGTGTGATTCAACAAAACACTATTGGCAAATCTTTGCAATTAAGGTCATCAGTACATAAGTACATTAGAGACAACAGGCAACTACAGGTAATCAACACCTTCCATGGTCAAAATTATTTGGAATACCACTAAAATTTATTAAGAACTTTATTCATTAGCATTTGTGGTAGAAATTCAAGAATAAATTGTGATTCACAATCCTGTAAGTTATCCTTATATTCTCACTTTGTATAAGAAAAAAATTATTTGTTGAATTTTATAAAACTTGTTGCATTTTACATTTTCTATTACTTTTTTTAAAGACCAAAGAGTTACAATAAAAGTGACCAACTTTATAAATGAGGGTCTTATAATGAGGGATACTGTCATAATTAAAACACAATGTGGAATTAATGATGTGAAAAAAAGAAAATAAATGAATCAGCAGTGAAAAATGAGAATTTAATTAAAATTAATGGCCATGATCATGACAAAAATAAAAGAAGCATAGCAATATAATGAGCAGCTATAGTGATGTACACTGTATATGCTTTCAATTCAATGCAAAACTTGCATAAAATCTAACAAAATATATGAGATACTGAAACCTATCAGAGGAAAAAAAAACACTTTCATCACCACAGAAGTACCACTTTTATTGCCACAGTGGTGTCAATACTTTCTCCTTTCCCATTTAATAAGTACACCTGTCCTTAAATATGGTATTCAAACCTATAATTCCATGTTAAGGCTTATTCCATTTTTCATCTTCTTTTCTCCTTCTCTCTTTCTCCCAATGAGGATGAACAGATCTTTAAATGTATCCTGAATATTGACCCTCTAGTATATCCTTTGTAATCAATGAGGTGCCATCAAAAATGACCTCCCCCAAACCCCCAAAACATACAGTAGGCTTCAAGTATAAATGTTTTTATAAGAGGCTTCATATGAAACATGTAAAGTGTCAGTGACTCAACTTATATGACCTGCTGGTATTTGATATTCCCTGGCACCAAAACAGCATAGCTGTGATGTGATAGCCTCAGAATGATCAATAGGTTGGGGTGCTATTGATCAATAGGTAGGGGTGCTATTGATCAATAGGTAGGGGTGCTAATTTGTAGGACCATACAATATGTATACCTGTTATAATCCATGACAAATTGTATACACTATCAAGTAAAAACTTTAAAGTAAATGTAGTTACATGTAATAACTTTGTTTAATTATCCATTTTAAAACTCATCACACTCATACCTGTATCGAAAATGATGGAGAAATCAAGCAATGATGAGTGTTGAGTGCAAACCAAAATTAAGTGACAATCAAAATTTGAGTGCAGCAGTGTGTTACAGAAACCGACCAGCTGCTTGCCAAGATGACAACAAAATTCAGGTCCTAATGCAGATATCACAAAATAGAAAACTAAAATCCTCACTTGTAAACTACAATTATTAAAATCTGTTTATCATATTACACTATGAAGTCTGCTGGATATGGCTGTTTTGTGTTGCTTCTATATGACCTCCACCCCAGCAATGTTCACTATCAACTAGTGCAAGAAATGTGTGAATGAAAATAAAAATCTTTTCATTTTTGTATGAAAACAAAGTAGTTATTATTTATTATTATCATGCGCATTGTGTGCTCAGCCATTTAACCACATTATCATCAGCAACATATAGAGCCTGCAGTCCACTGGGAAACTTTGTCAGTGGACAGTTGTTCACAATGTGTGACATGGTCTGAAGAGCTCCACAGCAACAGTAAGAATTAGCAGCCTGGACCCATTGGACAAGGTTGACTGCACAACACCCCTGTCCTGTCTGAAAGCCATTCAGTGTGGTCCATTGTTAACTTGGAAGGCTGAAGCCTGGTGGGCAGACATACCGTTCAACTATGAGGGAGTGGTTTACAGCATCTGTTGAAGACTACTCAATGCTCCATGCTGAAATAACTGTCATATCTTCCAGCAACGGACCTAACCAGATTGGACATCTTGATGTGAAGTGGACTGCTGGATGTGAGTTGATGTCCCTGTACAGTTTCAGTTTGTCAATGATATAGACCTTAGACAACACTTTTGTGGTTGCTTTCTGGCAATGCTGATGTGAAAGAGGAATATAGATGAGAATTGGCAGCCATTGTAAATAAGTAGGTTGTAGTGTTCCAGAGATTATGTGCATTGTTGTGTTGAGCTGGACATCAATTAATTTATTATGGGATGATCAAGCCCAGACAGGAGTGCAATATTGCAATATTTGGCTGTTGAATAACAGACAGCCAGTGCTGATATCTTGAGTGTCTGAGCACTAGGTCCTAGGTTTAGCCATCCAGTTTGCGGGAGTAGGTTATTTTGAGTGCTAAGTTTTGCTGCAGTTTTCTTTAGGTGGTTGTAGATTGTCAGTGATCTGTCCCGAGTCACACCAAGGTATGTTGGTGTCAGATCATGTTTTATTTGCTGGCCATTGAAAGCTCTTGGTTTGCATTTGCATTGTTAAGGTGGAAGACATTGGAGACTGTCTTTGCTGCACCTGGCTGTAGATGCCATTTCTTGAAGTCTGTCATATCCTTCATGTCCTTATTCAGTGCCCCTTGAAGCTCAGCAAACAAGCGACTCTGGGTCTCAAGAGTAATGTCATCTGCATACAAGAATTTGTGTGAGCTGCAGCTCTCTTTGATGTGCAATCTGAAGCTTGCCTGTCATGAAGTAATAGTTCAACAGTCTCAACTATCTTTCGAAGCAATACTGTGGAAATTTTCAACATCAACCCTGCATGCCAGACTGTGTCCTATGCTGCTGTTAGATGTAGAAAAAAAACTCCAGTTTTAAGGTTCCTCTGAATTTAGTTTTGAACGAATGTAGTCAGGGCAAGGACTTAATCACAATTAATGCTAGGGCCATGCCTGAAGCCTGCCTACTCAACATTTATGATATTGTCCAAGTCAGGGCAAAATTTTCAAAGAATCAGGCACTCTAGCACAGTGTACCTTAAAACAGACTGAAAGCAAGGAACAAAGTACATGTAGTAATGCAGCCATTACTTGGACTGGCACAGAATGGACAAAAAGAAATCTATGACAATTTATGGGTTTTGTTTTTAAAAATACATAATATGAAGAAAATATACATTGTTTTTAGGTATTACCATGGATCAGTAACACTTTCAGATGCAAATGAGAAGGAAAAAAAATCAATCACACACTGCAGATACTAACACATATTAGCCATGTCCAACTGCAGACAACAAAGAACATGATCTACCATTGCATAATGCACCAGCAGATCAGTGAATACAATGCCTGTTCTGCTGATCAATCCTAGCAAACTGCATAGACCCAGATCTGCTTGTGCATAATGTAATTGCTAATCTCTGTCCATACAGTGTGCATTTGAAGGACTTAAATACAAGTACATGTACATACTGTACCAGGCACAGGCACAACTACCACTGAAATGAATGTTGCTGATTAACTTTGTAGTCATCAAGGACATATCCAACTTCAAAGCTTTGGTAGATCTATGTAGAAAATTGCATAGGTAAATCCATTCAGGTGACATTATAAAGCTGCTGCATATTTTCATCTTAAATGCATTTCAATGTCATGCTGTCGACTACAAATTTAACAGTTCTTTGAATACACTCTGTGCAGGTAAATCTTGTTTTCAGTCTGAACATGCAGCATGGAATTTGAAATAGATATTATCTGTCCAACATGATTCATCCTATGATTGGTAACAGCAATACACAAGGATTCTGACAATAAAACAAGCCACATTTGCAAAACATTACCCACCTACCTATATCAATTTTCAAATAAATGATGCATGCCAACAAAAACAACTAGATTTTCTTGCATACACCTCAAACTAAAATATTATACTCCCCCACACGTGTAATGCACTCATTCTTGAAACCCTAATGTGTCTTGAATACTTAAACAAGAATCTCTTGATGGGGGTGCTCTATGGGCTAAAAAGAATCTCCCCAAATCCATAATAAGACCATTTCTTCTTTACAACTAGGAAATCATAACATCTTTTGGTGCAAACCACATGTTGATATGAACTTCTGTTAAGGAGGAATAGCAATAACATGATTTTCAAGATGGCCACTATCACAGCCATATTAGATACCAGACTGGCATTGCATTTATTCAGAACCATCAAGTACATCATAGAAAACATTTTTGAAAATTTCAAGTTGATATGACAATCCATCCACATGGAGTAGCAATAACAAGATTTTCAAGATGGCTGCTATCACAGCCATATTAGATATCAGACTGGCATAGTATTTATTCAAAATCATCAGTACATCATAGAAACCTTGGTGAAAATTTCAAGTTGATATGACAATCCATGGAGTAACAACAATAAGAATTTTAGGATGGCCATCACAGTCATCTTGCTACCATTTTTATTTCAGGCCGCCTAGATGTCATAGATCTTTCTGTGTAAAACCAATGTTGATATAGCTTTCCTATTAAGAAGAATACTGATAAGATTTTCAAAATAACTGCCATGGTGGCCATGCTGGATGTCAAATTGGCATATTTTCATTTAAGGCCAATTGGATATTATAAAAAGTCTGGAGTGGCACTAACAAGATTTTCTAGATGGCTGATCAAGTACAGTATAGACTTACATAAAGTCAGATAAGCACCATTTTCACTTTGGGTCAAATAAATCTTGGGATGAAGGTATAAAGTTTCATGTTAAGTCTTTCATGTTAAGTCTCGATATAGCTTTGGGACATTAGCAAACAGAATGATGGTCAATGGACAACACAGAAGCTCTTCTAGGCTATGACTAGTGGAGCTGAAAACAAAGTCCTATGGATGAATTGGGTGTCATTATGTTGTTATAGGGTTTAACGCCATTTTTCAGCACAATATAGACTATACATGGCGGCCAGTATTATTGGTGGAGGAAAACCCAGGGAAGAACCACCGACCCATGATAAGCTACTGGCAGGCTTTCTCACTTACCCACGTTAACCTAGCCAGGACTCGAACTCACGCAGACAGAATTGGGTGTCTACTGGACTAAAAGAGAATTTGGAGGAATAAGGTTAAACCCATTTTTTTCTTTTAAATGGCAAGTATTGAAACCATCTCTGATATTCTTGAGAAACTATAAACATGTTTTTATTTTTAAATCAAAACAATTTTCTTATGCTCAAGTCAACATGTTTACGAGATACCTGTAAGAATATTACAAGATTTTTATCATAGCCATAATGTCCGCTTGGGTCTAATGCCACTGAACAGAAAATCACTGAACGATGTTAAGATACAAATTCCTGCTCATTTTGTTTCAAAAGATCCATATTTTTTCTTAGAAAAGAAACTAAGTGGTGCCATTTCATTTCAGATATTCTTTAGATAAATCCATAATCTAGGTCCAATGATAAAAATCCATTCATTCTTGTCTATGTTGTCATCCCTGCAAGTCAGTACAGATGAAATCTAAATCCTTTGATTTTAATGTCCTTGTCTGATTGGTGACTATTAACTTAAGATGTCATGATGGTTACATGGCAGCCATACATGAGGTCTGATTGACACAATTTTCATTTAAGACCAACTAGATATGACATGAAGGCTTTTCATGATAATCCCATGTAGCTATCACAAATAGGACTAGCTAGAACAAAATTTGTATGATAAGATGACCACAACCCTATGAAATTAAAGTTGAAAAACCCATGTAACATTATTTCTGTTTTGAACAGTTAAAAATAAAAATACTATGCCTTATAGCGAAATCTAGTGAAATCACTCTTCAGAAGAAACATATAATAAGATTTTCAAGATGGCAACCATAGCCATCATACTGGTGGTCTGACTGGTGCCATTTTCACTTGGGGTCCAACTATATATCATATAAAGTGTTTTAATTTAAACTGTGTTACCATGGTTAACAATACAGGGGTAGAAGTTACAACATGATTTGCAGGGTGGTCGTTATAGTCATCAAATTGGAGGTCTGATTAGAACTATTTTTATTTAGGACCAAATAGATACCATATAACTCTTACAGAGAAACCCATGTCAGGTATTTATAATAAAATTTTCAAAGTGACTTATAAGGCAGCCATGTTGGATGTATTATTTGCACAATTTTTGTTTAGGGTCAACTAGATATATAAGAAGTCTTAAAATGGAAACCCAATGCAACTGTAACTTAATCCATTCTGGAAAAGCAGACATATGATTTTCAAGATGGTCCTCATAGTAGACATATTGCATGTCCAAATGACACTTTCCCCATTTATGTCCAACTAGACATCATAAGTCTAAACCTAATGTCCCTATAGATGCTGGCCATTTTATATGTCAATTCAACATAATTCGTCTTTATAACCAACCAGATACAATAATAGGGTTTTGGTGAAAACCCTATGTAGGTTAGATCAGGTGATCCACTTAGGAGAAGCAAAAACTTGATTTCCTGGAGTTACGTTTACAGTCAGATTAGCATCCTTTTCCTTTAGTATGAAGCAGTCATCATAAATCTTTTAGCAAAAAACACATGTAGATTAAGGATAATTATTTCAAGAGGAAAATTACAAGATGGCCAATATGATGACCATATTGGATGTTTGAGGGGCACCATTTCAATTCAGGTGAAAACAAGACATCAATGAAGTCTTTTGGTATAAACCTTATTTCAATATGACATATTGAGTAACAAAAACAACAAAAACAAACTTTTGTTCGTTGTGAACATGGATATTGGATTGCCACTATTTTTATTACAGACCAAGTAAAACAGATAAGAAGTCTTTTAGTGAAAACTATGCTGATATGATCACCCATTCAAGAGTAGTAGAAATGATAAAAATTTCAAGATGGCTGCCTTAGTGGCCATATTAGATACTGCAAGGCAGTGTAGTCATCAGGGATCAACTAGACCTTGGTATGAATGTGTCAAGTTTCATGGCAATCCTCTCAGTAGTTCAGAAGCAGAAGTAATAACAAACTTGACTAATGGATGTCAACAAAATGCCATTGCAAAAAGTCTTCTTATCTTTGACTAGTATGACTAGCAATGTCCTGAATGGGATATTTAAAGAAAAATTTTGAAATAGGCATTTGAAGAAAAAATTTAACAAGTAGACATTATTTACCTTAAATAGTTCCATAATTGCAAAAATCCTTGACTACAGATCCAGAAACAAGATACAATTTGATTGTCAGGATATGAATCAAAGGACTTTGTAGTCCAATTTTAGTAAGGAGTCAGTTATGATTTAAGCAATACACATCTGCACCATGTAAATAGAAATATCACTTTATAATCTTATATGGCAAATTTCAATATTGTTTTTCAAGCATGAATCCACACAATCCCTGTCCTTGAGTTGAAATTGAACTCCTTCTATCAGCAAGCTACATAACATTTCAGGCAAGGACTGGGATCTGATCAATAAAATTAAACCTCTCCAAACTCTACATGCATCAAGTTCTTAACACAACCAGTCATAGGCATTATACACAATATATCTTGCAAATCAACCAGGCATATAAAAGCAGAAGATTATATTTACCTGGACCTTGTGGGATTCATTGATTGCACTGATTATAATTACTATACCCAGTTATGTTTCTGAATAGTAAAATGGATTTATAATTGATCAGCTTGAATAAATCAACCTTTTATTTTGAACAAACAAACAAACCTGTATATTCTACCATTGTCTGAAAGCTAGTGTAAAAGAATCAATGTCAACACCATGTGCCCAAGAGAATATGTGTTGATATTTCTTGACACTTAAAAGATGTATGAGTGCTTCATATGAAAGCAGATCAATTGATTTAGCCAAGGTGGCATTACAGAGTATTTATAATTTAGTATTAATAATAAAATGCTGATAATATAGCAACTATTAAAGTCATCCAATAAACTTAAAAAATAAGTATTTGCAAAGAATATGTTATCTTGTATTTCGAGTTTTATATCTTTTTCCACTCTTTTTAAAATGTTTATGATGTTTGGCACAGAAAATGTTAAAACAAGCAATCTATTCTAATATCTTTCTGGTCTGGTTTTACGAAAGATTCAGATTCAAAGAACTCACATCACTCTTAATTAATAACACTACTTCTACAACAACATGGGTAAGTGAGAAAGACTGCCAGTAGCTTCTTGTGGGTTGGTGGTTCTTCCCAGGGGTTTCCAGGGTTCTTCCTCCACCATTAATACTGGCTATGATGTATAGCCTATCTTGTGCTGAAAATGGTGTTAAACCCTACACCAACAACAGCAATTTGTTTCCATTGCAATATAAAAAAAAATGAGTAATGAAAATGTTTAGTATCAGAAGTAAAATCATTAGATGTGTAACAAGTCTAGATGAAATGCCATGACAAGTTTGAGGGTTATGTTCTGGGATGAAAATGTTTACAGACAGACAGACAGATGGACAAAGATTTGATTATATTCCCTCCTGCTGTATTACCTAAGGAGTGCACAAATTATTTGAATGAAATGTGCATTTTCAGTAGCAGGTTTGATAAAGTGCAATAGTCATTGTAATATTTATATGTAAACATGAAGAAGACTGAAATAAAACAATAAATGTTATGTTAACATGTTTACATATTTGGAATGTTAACATGTGTACACATTTGGAATGGTAACATATGTACATAGCTGGAATGTTAACACCACTGTACATGACTGGAATGCTAACATATGTACACTTCTGGAATGTTAACATATGTATATAGCTGGAATGTTAACATATGTACATAGCTGGAATGTTAACACCACTGTACATGACTGGAATGTTAACACATGTACACTTCTGGAATGTTAACATATGTATATAGCTGGAATGTTAATATATGTACATTAACATTGTACAAAGCTGAGTGTTTATATCTGTTCATGCTGGAATGTTAACATGTGTACACAGCTTTCCCTGAAAAATCTTTCACTGACTCTTGTCATTATTTCAAAGACATAACCTACATTCATCTTATTAATATGTAATGTATTCAAGGGTACAAATTTTTACATAGATTTTATGGCTGCTATGAACCATGGATAGAAATGCCCAACACAAAATATACTGGCCATAAATGCCATAGGATCTGGGGCATATCCCTACATGTAAATATGAATGCAAACATATTTTTGCAACCAAAAAACAGAATTGCCTATGAAAATAAATTTTAAAAAAATAGATGAATATCGAATCTGGAACCATTATGATGCAAATTAAAATGCAAGGACATTGATAAGACATGAATTACTTGTAATGGAATTACTTGATTCTTAATGAATAATTAGCCATTGCTAATTACATTTTTTAAAATACTTTAAAGACATCAAAATCACAATGACAGTCTAATGTCATTAATCCTATTCAAACTACTTCCAGAAAAACTTCTGGATAGAAGGGCTGTTGGTCCTATGGTTTCAGAATGACTTCCAACAGATTGTTCCTATTCTCTATACTATCTGAACCTGTGCAGTTTCATATTACTTTGGTTATTCTGTGCATGCAAGTTTGGCAATCAGCAACAAGACTGCACTAGCTTAATTGGAAACAGAACACTGCAGATGTAGTTTTGTACATAGTGAATTAGTTCATATTAGATAGCTGAACTGGCTCTGTGGTTTGTGTTAGGGAACTGCAGTGGCAAAGTGGTTTGTGTAAGAAACCTATAGTGGCTCAATGGATTGTATTAGAGTTTGCATCAGAGAGCAGTGGTGTACAAGTGGTTCGTATCTGAAAGCATCAGTGGCTCATATTAGAAAACTGCAGTGGCTCAGTGGTTGTTTGCTTGACTTACTAGTCAAAAGTTACCTGTTGGATTCCAGCTCTGAACAGCCTAGATTACCTGTTGTAGTATGTCTTAGGCTGAGATACTTCACTCTAAACACCTCTGTATTTTAGTTTTTAATGTTGCTATGAGCCATTAAACATCAAACTAATAATTTATTAAAAGTAATAATCGACTAAATGAAAATAAATATAAGGTAATCAGAACCAAACTGTATTAAATCAAATCATATTTGTTAGATACCTTAGTACAAGCCATATTTATTTCAGAACATTTGGGTATGTGTATATGTGATTTAATTTTAACATGGCTTTAACAATTTTTCAGTAAAATCATTATGATGTCTGTGAGTGAGAAAGTTTATAGTGATGTCTAGCACTGGGGCATCATGGCACAGACATGTAGCATCATGTCCCACCCAGTCACACTATCCAGACACATGAGGCTCACCAGTCCTAACATTAACCTCTTAATGTTGAGTACCAAGTGCAAAACGAGGCTGGTGCTAGTACCACTTTTAGAAGTCTTAGGTACGCCTCAGCTTGGGCTCAAACCTCTAATCTCCTACATCTGGAGCACATGCTCTAACCACTTAGGCCAAACTTGTTTGGCCATGATCCTAAAATACACTTTTTTCTAAGCCTCATGACCCTGTTTCAACATTTTTATAAGTTTTGCCACTCTAAAAAAAAAGAAAAAGAAGAAAATGATGACCTTACAACATCTAGAACCTGATCTGGATTGCCACCAAGGGATTGGAAACTGCTGTATTAGCTTATTAGTGTACTGGCTCCCAAAGTGCAACAAATAAATAAAATTCATAAATCTGGATGATGGTACAAGAGATTACAAAGAAAAAGTACAAACAAGATATTATATATATATATATATATATATATATATATATATATATATATATATATATATATATATATATATATAGATCTAATAGTAATTTAATTAAACTACTACACTTTCTTCTACACTTAACATGCATGACCTGTGATGTCTGATCATCAATGTATCAGTAGGAATAATATCAAGAACTACAGCAAAATTCCTCAAAACTCAAATGTCATTACACTGGAATCTCCCTGAAACTGAAATTTTTTTGAAGTCCCAAATTGTTTCTCTTTTAGTATCATTATTTTTCTCCTGTAGACTGAAACCCCTTAACTTTAATGAACACAAAAAATCCAAATTTCTATTTTATACTTTGTAAAATCCCATTAAATGGAAACTCACTTCCAACTAAAAATGTATTTTGAAAATCCTGATAACAACTCTAATTAAATAATTATGGTCAGCAAGTACTGTTCTAACCTAACTTGTTAGACAAAGAACCCAAATAAATGTCCCATGTGAAGTTAAAACAATACTTGACACCTGTGCTGTCATAGGTTAGGATTGATAACAGACTAATCTAATGTCTTTGCACCATAAAAAAAAAAAAGAGTCGGCTTTTAAGGTGAATTATTCATAACTAAATGCCTGAGCAAGCTCTGTAAGAAAATTTATGTTTATCTACTTATTATTAAATTGTGATTGATGTAATTCATTTGTATACATGATTGATTGATCATTATTTTGCTTTGTTGTTTTAATCACATATCAGGGCTTTATTAAACAGGCATGTTGCATTGCTTTTGATGCTCTGTTGATGGAGAACAACACCACAATATTCTAAAATTCAGGTTTGATTTATTCATTTTTGAATGGAATAAAAAGTTCATTACATAGTAACCATGTTTATGATTTGTCTTCACTCACATATCATAACAACCAACTAAACAAGACTTCAACTATCATTAAAGAATAAACTTATCTGATGCATGTGTATGAATCTGCACACAAACCTACACTGAAGAAATGGGGAGAAAAAATTTGACATAGTAACATATACTGTTTGAGATATTCTAAAGAAACAGGAATTTTGCAAGAATGAAAGTGAAAACAAATGTGATGCAAATAACAATTGTTTCAACAATGCCTGTAAATTTGATTAAAATGAATGAATTTGAGAGGAAAAGTTTTAACCATGAAGTTAGGACCAAACATATTCCCTATTTCAAATCCTGTAATTTAGTCTCTCTCACTACATCTCATCACATGCATTTGTGTTTAATACTGTTTCTCATTACATGACAGACTATACATGGTGGCCAGTATATTTTGGTGGATGAAGAATTTTGAAGGACTCTGGGAAGAACCACTGACCACCTCCCTATACCCAGCCACTGGCAAGCTTACTCACATACACACACTGGCTGAAATAAGACTTGAACCTTTGCAGACATGTGATTAATCAGCATAGGCAAGCACCTTGTACCACTCTGCCACCTAGGGCCCTGCTTATTACATAAGTACCTAGAAAAAGATGTTTTTTCATGTCTATGAAAAAAACCTCAGTATAGTGAAAACCTTTTAAATCAAAATGATATTTTGGATCCGAGGGTTTCTCTTGACTGGTTTTCACTAATTTCTTTTTCTTGGTAGGCTGTGAAATTGTGTAACAAATTATTATTTTTTACTTTTATAGAAAACAAATTCCATATTTGAATTGCAACCATGGAGTAAGTATATATTACTAGTATTAAAAAGACAACACAAACTGACCTCTCTCTGGATAATACAATTCTGCTATAGCAAGAATAACTGGGTTCAGATCGTACCTATATCATGCTGAATGTCTGGTTTCCTTAATATACTGAAGAATGCTGGCATTTTATATGCAATTAATACAAAGCAATTAATGCAATTAATTATCCTCCATAATTCAGACAGGATACAAAACTCTCCTTACTGTCAACAATCCCATTAACAGGCACAGGTATGTTCACAGCTGAATAAGCAAAATAATCAATACTTTTAGATATTCAACTAGACACATATGTAAGCCTGTAATACATGATTTCTTTCAAATACTGGAGATAATGTTTATTAAACTAACTCCAGCTTTTTACTAGGCTCCTGTTGGATCAATGAAATTGTTAAAGATAGACATCTGGTAACAGAATGTAAATATGATTGCAAGACAAGAAAACCACCCATGGCAGTATGGTTCAATCATTTATCATTAATACTGCAAATTCATTTTTATTCATGAGGTACCTATCTTTGTAGATTTATTGTCATTCCCTAAAACTGAGGATTGACATATCTAAATGGTAACTTGTGTCATTCTATGAACAACAGTTTTTGAGCAAAAGACATAAAAAAAATTTTAACCTACAGAAACTGTTCAAGTGTTTCCTTTAACTCTCATTTGTACATCAGAGACCCCCAAATAGTTTATATGACTCCCAGTTTTGACGATAGGGTTTGCTGTTTACTCCATCTGAGCCCTAGTTCTGACACCAAGAGGATTTTTGACTCTCAATCTTGCAACCAACTGGGATACACTGCTGAGCTCAGAGCAAAAGTAAACGAAAATCAATGAACCATGAAAATTATGAAAGTGACCTTGTTTGAATAATGGCTGTAGAATTCTTCATGACAATTGCTATACCATTTTATGCAACTCCATGCATAATAGTGCATGAATAAAAAAGCAAATTGCAAAGGTCAGCCAAAATCAAGACTTTGAAAAATATCACAGCTGCCTAATTTTCATCTAGAAGGGGAAAAATCCACACATCTAAATGCCAACTTTAGTGATTCTATGATCACTTATGTAAGAGAAAATGGTCAAAATGCTGATGCAAGATGCCAGATGGACTGTGAGCCACATATACAGACTAACAATGATTATAAATTCCTATGATGAAATTGCTTTGCAATATAGTTAGTGTCTGTTCCCAAGCCTGATATTTGCTGGAGATAAGAGAAGGCTGCTTAAGGGTGGCGACTGGAATGGGTGTAAATTATTCCATTTCTTGTAAAAAGACCTAGAACAGAATTCAGGGTTGGTAACAGAGTACACTTAGAGATCATAGTCATCCAGCAATTACATTATGAGTTACATGTTCAAGGTTCTGAACAACCAAATTTTTGTGAAAATTCACCATTTGTAAGCAGTTGTTTTCAGATGCATCTAACATCTGACTGACTCCTGTCATTGCATAACTCAAAATCATGTAACTTGAAATTATAGTTACACTGACTTTTATTTTCAATTAAAAATATAATTAACTTAATACCATTCATTTTGGCCATTTATGAATCCATATTTTTGGTTTTAGACAAATAATTTCCATTATTGTTTAGTATTTACCAAGAATATTAACTAAAAAAAAAACTTTCATATAAAATCATGGTAACATGAAATTCACACAAATCTGTTAACCTGTATATTTTAATTTCTACTTACCTGAAGTGGTTGCTTACATTTAACACAGATGTTACTTAGGTGGGATGATGGTTGGATGTTTTTAATGGCATGCACATGGCTTCCAAGATTTTTGTAAATTCTGCTTAGGCCTGTGCTTCTGCTAGTTGTGAAATTATGTTCACATCAAAACATTTGCATTCTCCTTTGTTCTAACCAACTAAAAAGTATCAATAAGTTTTAATAATTGCCCACAAGTACTCAGCATGTTGTTGTTGTTGTAGGGTTTAACACCATTTTTCATCACAAGATAGGCTATACATGGCGGCCAGTATTAATGGTGGAGGAAGAACCCTGAAAACCCTGGGAAGAACTACGGACCCACAAGAAGCTACTGGGAGGCTTTCTCACTTACACAGGTTATCCCAGTCTGGATAGCCCAGTCTGGACTCTCAGGAAGACAGAGGTGAGATGGCAGTGATCTGTAATTACAGTCATCACTTCAGACCACTTGGCCACTGGGCCCCAGTACTCAGCATGAAGAACTAGATATGTATCAAGAGGACACTCATGCTTCCTGTAACTAATATGGCCATCTGAGCATCATATACTGGGGCAAATTCCTAAGTCAAAAGGGGCAATAACTTTTGTATTATTTTTTATTTTTTTTTTATTTTTTTTTATTTTTGTATTATTCTGTGCAATGATCAAATTTCACTTTTCAAATGAGACTGAAATCTATTAAAAAATATAAATAAGCATAACACAGCAGAAGTATATGAATATAATGGTATATTTATTGATCCACATTTTTAAGATGGATCAATAAAATGTTCAAATTCTCGTTACATTTTAAAATGCATTTACTTAAAAGTACATGTAAACACCTTTTAAAAAATGGGTAAAACAAAAGCATTGTCCTTATCTCAGGCATAACTTTAAAAAAATAAGACCATAAATACAAATGAGTATATGGAACCAGTCTACAATTCTTGTAATATACATGACTCCAAATTGAGTAATATGTGAATCTGCACTTATATAATGTGGTCTGTCATGCAAATGAATAGCTAACTCATCATATATGTTTACTTATATTATGCAGTTTAAAGCATGGTATTAAGATAAGTGACTTGTGCTTTGAATTCTTTTAATAACATAAAAATTACCAATTTTTTTAATGGATCAACTGATATATATATATATATATATATATATATATATATATATATATATATATATATATACATACATAAATATACACACCTGTCAAGCCAATTTAAATTCTTGTTTGATGGTATATAATTAAAAGTGGACTTTAAAAGTACTTTTTTGCACAGTACAGATGAATAAAAAGATGGACAGATATTTGAAAAAAAAAACAATCTGGTTTGGTGTTTTATGGCACAGCAACACAAGTAGGTTCTTCAGTGCTGATGCAAATGGAGTTAGTGCTTTGCTCAAAGACACATAATTTCAGCTGTCCTGGGTTGGTTCCACTTTGGAATTCGAACCTGCATCTTTTTAGTCAAGAATACAGCGCACTAACCACTGAGCCATTATGGCTTCTATGACGTAAAGAAGAATACCATGCATAAAATATCTCAGTATGCCAACTGAACAGCGGTTGGATCCCAATACAGGCTGCATAGACTTATATCTGTTACTGCATAATGGGCTGGCAGATCTTAGTCTGCAAACTGTTAGTTGCAATCAGCATTATATCAAACACTGACCTTGATTTGCTGGAGTATTATGCAATGAGGATCAGGGTCTATGTTGTTTACAGCTAGAACTGAGTTTTAAGCTTTAGTTAACTACTATTCATTAAACATGTGCTCTTACCAGTAAAGTACGACTGTCAAAACAAACTTCACATCTTATTCAAACAAAAAAGAACATAAACTGTAGAATAAATTCAAACTTGACACTAACTCACCCTTTAATGGATACATTCCTATCTCAGCTTCAATGCCACATCCAAAAATACAATAATCCAATACAAGGTATAGGGCCCATTTAGCACTGTGTACAGAGCCAAAATATATCTTGAACTGGTAAAAACAACTGACAGTTTGTAACACTGCTGGGGCCAACCTATACAAGTTTGTTTTTAGTAGGTCTATACTATCTCATTTAAGTGAGTCCTAGTACAAGTATTTATCTTGGTTCAGAATGAGGATCATTGTAAGAGTTCTCCATGGTGCTAGGGTAATCACAAAAACTTTGTGCCCAGGCCCATCTGTTATCTACCATTCAATTTTTAGCAATTAGTTTTGTTGGTTGTACTAGATCAAATCATGCTGTGTGATTACTATCACTGACAATACTATCCAATGACAGCCTTCAAAAAAAAAACTGGGTTGATTAAACAGTCATAAAACTCTGTATACTTGTGTGTTATTTGTATATTCATATCTAGGTAATTCATGGATAGATATAATTAAAGCCCAAGGTTAATTGTTCAAACAACCAAACTAAATAGAAATTAAGTGAAGTTTTGTGAACATGAAGAGAGCATTATTTTGCCTCAAAAGCCATGAAATTATTGGAAAAAATATTGATATTTTATTTCTTTAAGTCCAGATGACAATTCCAGTGGAAAAAATAGTATTGATATTTTATTACATGAAGTCCATACGACAATTCCAGTGGAAAAAATAGTATTGATATTTTATTTAAGTTCAGATGACAATTCCAGTGGAAAAATAGTATTGATATTTTATTTTATGAAGTCCAGATGACAATTCCAGTGGAAAAAATAGTATTGATATTTTATTTCTTTAAGTCCAGATGACAATTCCAGATACTACTGGTTGAAACATTGAATTAATATATCATGAAACAATTAGGAATAATAAATATATCATGAAATAATAAGTAATAATTAATTAATATATTATGAAACAATCAGTAATAATTTATTAATATATTATGAAACAATCAGTAATAATTAATATATTATGAAACAATCAGTAATAATTAATAATCTATTATGAAACAATCAGTAATAAATAACAGTATTATGAAACAATCAGTAATAATCTATTATGAAACAATCATTAATAATTAATATATATTGGAACAATCAGAAATAATTAATCTGTAATGAAACAATTAGTAATAATTAATCTGTTATGAAACAATCAGTAATAATTATAGCTGTATCAATTCAAGATAACTTCTATATTTACTTTGTTCATCTCAATCTTGTTAGCAAGATTGTGAAAAAGTCATTTAAGGTTGGTAAATAAACTTTAATAGGATAATTTGTATGTATATGCCAATGCAGTTGCAGCCTTAGCAAATTTGGGTCCTGATCTGGATCATTTTGGCGCATGGCATTTGGAAACAAACTTTTAAACAAGTTTTATATGATACTGAACTTAAAATTTTCTTCCATAGCTTTAAAGTTACTTTTCTCTACAGATATATTTTTAAAAATATAGAGTTTTGTCCCTGTGAGAGGGGGCCCAATTGGGCCAAATCGGTCCAAATGACCTAAGGCCGGCACTGTGTCAATGACTCACTGCATGTTCAGGTCATTTTTCAGCTATGTTGGATGTTTTGGACAAAAACTATGCTAGCAAAATTTAGAGTAAGAGTTTCTCAATAGGACTGATGTTTTGCTGTTTTCAAAAAAATGTATTGGAATTCAAGATAAGACTATGTCTTCTGTTTAACTGCTGAGTGTTGAAACTGTCTCTGATATTCTTAAGTAATATAAGTTTTTTAAATTATTTGTTACTGTGGCAGGCATACTGGATGTAAAATCTGCACCATTTTCATTTAGGATGAAAAAGACACAATATTACATGACTTATTGAAATCTCCATGTTGATATAACCATCCTTTTCAAGAGAATTAATGGCAAAATTTTCAGTATGTTAATTATGGCAGTCACAATTAAGGTCAGATTAGCACCATTTTCATGATGGACCAAGTAAATATCAAAAATCATAAATAGCCCTTTGGTGAAATCCATGTAAATATGACTTTTCATTTGTTGTTGTGCTTAACGACATTTTTCATGGTGGCCAGTATTAATGGTGGAGGAAGAAACCTGGAAATCACCGGAAAGAACCACCGACCCACGAGAAGTTACTGGCAAGCTTTCTCACATATCCACATTCATCGAATTCTAGACTCAAACCCACGAAGACAGAGGTGAGATGGCAGTGATCCGTAATGGACAATGCTTTAGACCACTCGGCCACTAGAGGCCCCGACTTTTCATTTAAGAGTAGTACAAGTTGGTCACGATAGCTGGAATGGTGGCCCAACTAAATGTGAGATTGGCATGATTTTTACGAAGTACCAACTATGATATCATGAGAAGTCTTTAGGTGAAAAGTAAATTTCATTTGCAGGAGGTCATGGGTTCAAACCCCATTTGAGTCATACCAAAAACTTTAAAAAAATGGTACTAACAGCTGCCTTGCTAGGTGCTCAGCATTAAGAGGTTTAGTGTTAGGAATGGTCGGCCTGTTGTCAGGATAATGTGACTGGGTGGGACATCATGGCACATGTCTGCAGCATACCCCAGTACTAGACATCACTATAAACTGTCACACTGCAGATACCATTGCGCTATGACTGAAATTTTTTTAAACCTATGTTAAAAACCTAAATCACACCTACACACACACACACACAATTTTATTCAATCAAGAAGGAAAAATGATAAGACTTTCAAGATGGCTGCTGCAGAGGCCATAATGGATGTCAGATTGGCAACAGTTTCATTTTATTGTTATTTTTTGACTGTTTGGTGGTAAGACCTTGTTAGCACAATTAAGCAATAAGTACCTGAAGTAGGCAACTGAAATGCAATAGGTATATTTGTATACAATATATAGATAACTCTTTTTTGTTCATGCAATTACAGAAATTTTTAATTTTATAAGTTTTTTTTCTTTTAACAAGAAGTCTTGTCAGAATGTTATGGCAAATTAAATTTGATTGGAATATTTGTATATGCAGTAATGCATGTATGTAGATGTCCTAATTAATATCAATGAACAGAAATTTTGTTACTGTATGTACTTGCTTATAATTTGAGTCTGACTGCAAACTGCACAGACCCAGAGCTGCCATAGCATGATGTACCAGCAGATCTGAGTATGTGCAGTTAGTCAGGAGTAATCAGCAGAACAAACAACACAGAACCTGATTTGTAGGTTCTTTCTGCTATGGCAGATCAGGATCTTTGCTGCTTGCAGTTAGATTTGACTTACAGGTGAGTATATATATAGTATTAATTTGTAAAATGAAATTCTTTTTTATTCTCATAAAATCTTTCTTTAATATCAATGCATTATAATCATTAATTAAGAAGAAATGTATCTGCCACCAGAGTATGTGAGATTGATTCAATCCTGACAATTCACTTTCCTCATTACTGATTAGCGCCCAAGTCTTACAGGCCAATTTAATTTTTTTGTAAGTTTAAACATGATGCACTTGTCTGTGTTATGTATATGTCTACTTCACCTGAATAATGTATTATGGCAAAAAATGGAGCATACAAATTAATCTCACTAAGAAAAGAAACTATAATTAGATTTACATATTTGCTATTGTACAAATCTCTATTTAAATACATAGGATTGAAACTAGGTCAATGCATCAAGCACCCACACTAGGAATATTTAACTCTGAGTAGCACTTTGTATTTGCATTTACTCTCACCAGAAAAGCAAATTAACATTGCAGTGTACAAGACAAAGCAAACACCTGTGGTAACTGAATACCATTAAAGTAAAGCCTATATTGTTACAAATGGTCATAATGGTTTACCTGTCTATTTAATTTCTTTCAGAATGGTACATCTGTTCTAATGGAATATAAAGAAATATCTGCAAAGGATCATTTTTTTATTTTGTAGAAAAGTACTTTGATTTCTCCTGTATTAAAAATATCTACAAACCTTAAGTTCATATAAGATAAAGATGCATTGTGATTTTAAAAAAAGTCTTCATATACAAATAACACATAATGTTGTTGTTGTTGTTGTTGTTGTTGTTGTTGTGGGGCTTAATGCCATTTTTCAGCACACAATAGGCTGTACATGGCGGCCAGAATTAATGGCAGAGGAAGAAACAAGGAAATCCGTGGAAAGAACCACTGACCCACAAGAAGCTACTGGCAAGCTTTCTCACATATCCACATTCACCAAATCTTAGACTCGAACCCACGCAGAGGTGAGATGGCAATGATCGGTAATGGAGATTGCTTTAGACCACTCGGGGTCCCTAACACATAATGTTTTAAACAGGTAAAACTGAAGGTATGAAAAGAGGAGAATATGTTTTTTCTTGTAAACCTGAAAACTGAAGACTTAAGAACTGATTTAAACACACCTTTTTCTAGTGGGATTGGTGGGTAAAACTAATTTAATTATAAAAGACTTACCTACAACTAATACACTGATTCCTGATTCCAAGCCAATTAATCCATCCTCCAATTAATATAGGAGGGTCAGAATTGAAAAGAACATGATCCCAGTCTGACTCTTAGTCACAGTCAACATTTGGAATACCATCCTCTTGGCCTGGACCTAGATTACAGGATATCAGAGTGTGGTGGGAGAAGGAATAGTAACATTAAGTTTATCCCCACCCACCCCAGCATTTTAATAGTATTAATACTTTTGACCTACTTACTTATTTACCAGTTAGGACATAAGTTGATGACCTGTATCAACTACTCTGGTATAGAAAACTACTCTATGTACCCTTACACAGAGTTTTCACCACTATAAGATAGTGGAAGGTTAGGCAGTCACCATAGGGCCCAATGAAGAGAAAAAAATGCCTTCACTCTGATGCACCAAAGATGGAAGGCAAAAAAAACAAAACATGAGACTGCCAAAAGGTGCAGCTTTCACATCTTCATCCACAAAGAAGCAATTCAAATAGGCCCAAGATGTAGTAACATCCCTTCATGGTCTTTAATTCTCATAAAAGAAAGTTCCCTCCCAGTGAGGGACTGACAAGCTCTCTTGTTAGTGAGGACATTCCATCTAGAAATCGTTTCCACTTAAATTTCAGTTGTGCCCTTAATATACAAAATTCTGACCCTTCCTTTTCCCTTTAGAGGCCAAATAAAACCTTATTGAATTAACTGGGCAAAAGAACCTATCTTGATCATCTTCAGCACAGATATAACTGGAACTGCCATGACATGGATCATACTTATTTTATTTTGCTATGGAGGGCAGGAAATTAGTCTTACGGGTAAGGTTCTCCAAGGAAGCTTCATTCAAGAGTCCATGAAGGGTTTTTTGACAATGTTCAATGAATACATGAAATATTCTGTCTAGGCACTAGCGAATGAGATACCAGTATCTGAAATTCAAAATAGCTGGACTTACTCAATGGTGGAACCCCTAGAGAACTTAAGAGTGTTAGAATTGGCTGCCCTAATAGTGTATACCAAACAGTCTCTTACTCTGAAAAGAATGTGAAGAAAATCTGCAACTGTGCTTCAAGTATGAGAGCTGGGATCAATGTGTTTCCTACTCCACCACCCATAAGATTATCCAATTTCTATAAAAACCCTGGAAGTTGATAGCATCATAGCTTAGATGATACAGCTGGCAACCTTGCTTGAAAACTTTTCCTAGCAGATTGATCACTTATGATCAGCCAAGCATGATGGTGGTGCAGGTAATTTCCTGGGCTTGTCTAACAAAAGGTTGAGTAGATCAATGAACCATGACCATTGGGGCCAGAGGGATTATCTGGATGAAGGTAGCAGTGGAGATCCTAACTTGGAGGAGCACCCAGAGAATTAATTTTAATTGTGGGAATGAATACTCTAATGGATCCACTTTACACTAAAAGTATTCACTGCCCAGGCCTTCTAATCTGTTACTGGAGTAACAAAAAGGGGAACTTAATGTTTAATTCCATAACTAACTAGTCCACCAGGGTCTTTCCGGAAAGTGTCTGATACAGACTGGTGTAGAGACTGTTCTATTAGGGCTGCAAGTCTCCCTTTGGACAGACTGTCAACCATGATATTCCTATACTTTTCTTGCATCTAATATTGTGGCCTAATAGTGATTTCCTCAGAGCATGATATTTTTGAAGGAGGTTCCAGACCTACATGCAACTGAGCATGTGTACCAGTGTGATGCCTGAGGTGTGATAATACTGATGTGTTGTCTGTGGTAACCACTGAATGGAGAGTGGATTGTGGGTGTAAATTGGAACTCCAGTCTGATTGCAGTCCCAATTTACCTACCAAAATGATTTGAGCTGATAGCATGTCTTTGTGTTGTTTCCAGTCCATCTGAAGCCAAAAAGTGGAGAGGGTGCGGTGCAAGTAAAGTCTCCCCAAGGGACCTAAGTCTGCAGCCGAGTTCAGAGTCCCTTGGGGACAGAGATAAAGACCAGCTGATTAGATCTTGGCCAGAAAATCCCTGTGAAGGGCATAATTTGGTCAAAATTAATCTCCAAATATATGAAAGCCTGAGAAGGAATGAGAGCTAATAAGGCTATGATCGGTCACCACTGGCCAACAGTGGACCAGGTCCTTCATAAGAGAATCTTCGAGAACACTGCATGAACCAGTCACTTAAATACTGAAGGACTGGTATCCATAATAGCCTAGAGTAGGCTGCAGCTAACTCTATCATCCTGTAAAAGCTCTGAGGGGCAGAAGTGAGGTCAGAGAAAGAGTTAGAAATTAAAATACCTCCAGGTCAAGACAAAACCAGAGGTATTTACAGTGTATAGGGAAGATAAAGATGTAAACCTACATATCCTAAAGACTGAAGATTAACGGAAACCACTCAGTTGCAAAGCCTTATCATGTTCCTTACCTCGACAGAAGTCTCCATCCTGAAGCATTCTTCTTTAAGAAATTTGCTCAAGGCACAAAGGTTGATTATGAAAAGAAACTTTTTCTATTTTTTTACAACACAATAAAAAACAGAATAGAAAGCACAAGTCTGGTCATTTTCCACCCTCTTGTCTGCACCCTTTCTTAGATGGGTGTGTATCTCTTCCCATAATTGAGGCAGTTTGGTCTATGATAGGGAAGTCTGTTCCAGGAAACAAACTGGTAGCCTCATTTATGCTTCAATCGAGCCACACATACCAAAAAGAGATCTGCATGTATGGCCACTGTCATGAAAGTATGGGCCTTATGTGTGTGTGTGTATGTGTGTGTGTGCGTGCATGTGTGCATACATGTGTATGGAGAGAAAAGGAGTGTTTAAGGGGCCAAGTTGGCAGATGAACTTGATAGCTGGAGGCTGAAACCAGTGCCCAAATTGTTGAAGAGGGGACAGCTCATCTATTCCTTTGCTTGGTGAAATCTGGCCCCTAAGAAAACTTCTGTGTAAGCTCCTGCCCCTCAAGAACCTGTCCAGACTGAAAAGAATCTTATCTTCCTCGGTGCCAGAAGGCTCGGGACACATACCTGCTGGAAGGAGGTGCTAAACTTCAATCACTGCGTCATTAAATGTCCAAGCTTCCTCCTCTTCAAACATCTGAAAGGAGCTGGCAACCCCAACAGAGGGTGAGGGAATATCACCACCCATTCCACTGAGAACTAGTCCACAATGATAGAAACAACATCAACTTCTTGAGCCCACTCCAAAAGTGAGACAGGACTGTTCGTCTCTCCAGAGAGGCAGATGACAAAATAGGGTTTTCCTCATTCCAGTGTTGCTTTTGAGGGCCTACTAGTGGATCTACTTGGTGAATGGGAATGCTCATCCCTTCCAGATCATATATGGGGTGATGGATGAATCCACATCAGATTTATCCAAAAGAAATTGCTGCTCTTCCCTCTCAGGAAAGTGTTATTCACTTATCTGAGTCACAGGGACACCAACCTTAAGGTCCAGATCCCTCCTGGAAACACTGAAGATGAGAAAGAAGAAAGGACCTTTTTCCTCCTTATTATGTCTGTGCAGCATCTTTCAGCCAAGTCCCACACCTACACAAACCGGAGACAAGAAACCAGAGAAACATTCATACAGGAATACCTGGTGAATGCCAAGCAGATGGCGTGTCTTATTGGACCTTCTTGTCTCTACACTTACCCACACTTTTTGACTTTATAAACACTGCAAGATAAACATTCATGTACAACTGAAGATCTAAAACCAAACAAATGGTACAAAATACCTAACCAAGCACTAGAACAATAAAAGGGGATACAGTATATGAAGCCTAGCTGGACAAAGCACCCAACACCCCCCCAAAAAAAATTAAAATAAAGAAGATGAATATCACTCAGTACAGCAAGGACTGAGAAGACAGTCGCTCAATGAATACAAAAAGTTAGATGAATAATTAAATAAAGTTTAAAAATGAAAATCAAGGCAAATTTTGATAAGTAATATAGGCATTGTTTAGTACATATTACATTCAAGGAAAAAAGGATGATGTTATTTGGTATCTTGGCTGTGACTGAGAAGTCACACTGGGATTGTGTTATTTTCTGCCTTTATGGCTCTGCATTACTAATTGGAGGAGGGATTAATTAGCTTGCACTAGGGATTATGATTCCAAGGAAAAGGAAAACAATGCAAAAGTAGTAAAATTTCACTGTTGAGTGAGTTATTATCAAGGTATTCACAATGAATGTGTTCTGAATTATAAGCTGTACATGAGAATAAACTAAATATGTCATTCGTTTGGATCAAAGAAAACTGGTTGAATTCATGTCAGGTTCTTTAAATATTTTCCACAATGATTCATTTCAAGAGAAAAGAAGTAGGTCTTATACCTAACAATAGGTTATTGTATCTGAAGTTCTGTTATCCTTGCTATTTTCAGTCTAATAAGTGCAGCAGAAAAAGCACTAGAGTTTGTTCCAGGTATGAGTTCAAGCTCCAGATTTTTTATGTGCCAGCATTCTTGGTGGACTTGCTGGTATTTCTGGTTATTCAAGTTTCCATCAAAGTTAGGTCATTTCATGAATCAATTTAAGTTGCAAATTCCTACTTTCAAACTGAAAAATGCTAAAACATTAACTTACTTTTGTATGAGAGACTCAAGTTCTTCCTGTAAGACCTGAAGCTCTTCATGGGGATCAAGAAGAGAATCATTAGAACACTGGCTGTGTCCATCTTCTCCCATGTCTCCTGCTACCTTGATGTCCAGCAAATCCTGACCAGTACCCACACCCAGACTTCGTGTTTCTGGAGGCATCAGTGGTGACTGCGATAGTTTAAGTGGTTCTGATGATTCAGTCTCCAACACTGGCACATATTCCATATTAGCTTTGTTGACTTGCAGATCTTCTGGAATCTCTTCTGAAAAGTCTGAGGTTAGCATTGTTCCTTCAAAACTGTAAAGTTGTTGAGATACAAGATTCTGATCAAAGGTATTCATAAGGTTCTCCTTTTGTTCAGAAGAAGGGGTTCCATGTAAAGACTCTTCATGTGTGGTGGCATCAGGAGATATATCACCCAAATTGTCTGCGAAAACTGCCTCAATCATTGGCTGGTCATTTGTTCTCATTGGTTCTTTCACTTGAATGCTATTATTGGTTACTGTACAATTATTTTCATCTTGGTAGATATGCACATTTTCAGTTCTGTTCATGGGTAAACCAATAGTTCTGTCAGCATTACATTCTTTTGCCTCAGCTGCCATATGACTGGAGTTGTTCACAATTATTTCTCTTTCTGAATAATTATTTTCAATAAGAACATCTGGATGAGAAACTTCAGTTACAAAATTGCTGGCAAGATCAAGGTCTTCTGCATACTGAGATACATCTGAATTTGTATGGCTCTCTAAGATGGCATTCTGCTGATATGTGTCTTGCAATTTATCTCTATCATTATCTGTTGCTTGTGAAAATAAAACCTTTTCTGAAGCATCCTCTTTCATTTTTGCTCCATGGATATTTAGCTCAGCAGAACTGTAAACAGTTGTCTCCTCATTAATTTGCTCAGTGTCACTTTGTGTGAACCTGTCATTTGATTTTATTTCATCTGTGTCACCAAAATCTTCAATATCTGTATTTGGTTTTGATGATCCAGTTTCAGATACTTCTTTTCCAGAGACATCAGATATTTCAACAGTAGAGGTTGATTTAACCATGGATGACTCTTCTCCATTCAAATCATTTCCTGATGTCCCTTGGGTTGATTCATGCAGATTCTCTTCAGCAGATCCTTTAAAATTACTATGCTCTGTTTCTTCTTTCATGTCTATTTCCTGCACAGCAACCTGCATTGATGCTCTATGCTCTGGACTTTCTGAGTCAGTGTCTTGATATGAGGAATCATAGTGATCAATAAAACCACTATCCAGCAAGGAACGATGCCTATCCATTGGTTGCAATTTTTCAAATGAAGGGACATCAGGTCTACCATGCACTCTACTATCTGGTAAATACCCATCATACAAACTTTTTTGATTTCTTCCAACAATGTCATCAGAAAAACCTTCAATGTCATCCTTGACTACAGGCCTTACCTCATCAAGTGATACATCCGTATCACCATCTGTTGCTTGATTAACTCCATGTCTTTTGTCAGCATTGTGTTCTTTCAGCTGAGACCTAGTGTCAACTGATGGAAGCTCATTAACTTTGGAAACTCCACTTGCTGATGAGATGTCTGGCACTTCCATTGCTTGGTCCTCTGATGAACATGGCAAAATTTCCAAATTTGATGAACATTCTGCAGCATTTAGTCTCTCTTCACTTTCGGTTTGTTCAGCAAAACCTTTCTGGTTTGAATCTCTTTCTCTGAATTTGCTGCACATGTCTTGTTTGAAGGAGCCTGATGAAGTGAGGTCCTCTTGTTGCTCTCCAGTCATGTCAATGTTGCTAACAGGTGGAACAAGTTTCATGGGCATAGATGGTCCCATGTTATTTTCATTCACTGATTTGTCTTGTGAAGTCTCTGTGGGCAATGATGCCAAATCATTACCAATACTACTTAAGGGTGGAATGTAAGCTTGCAAATTTTCAAGCAGTAGTCTTTTTGGGTGAGAATCAGCAGAAACCGAAGTGAAACCTACAGTATCTTCTTGCATGGATTGCACATGATCATCTCCTTTTAGTATGTGAATCCTGCAAACATTACCTAAATTATCACAGCCTGTACTGTGCTCTGTAGAACCATCCACATTTGAGCTGTGCAGTACTTCATCAGACTTTAATGGTAGTTGTTCAATGTTCTGTTCTTGTATATAGTGATTTTCCGACAAGTCTGGAGATAAATCTATGATATCAGTTTTTACATCTATTGTGTCACTTTCATCTTTATATGATTCTAAAAACGGTAATGAAGTCTTTGCATTATCTTCAGGTTGAATGACAATGACTTCCTCTGCTGAAGAAATGTCCCTGTCTGCTGGAGACTTAATGAAATTTTGTATTGGTTCTACTTGAATACTTCTCTCAGTCAAATTCACTGCAATTGTTTCTTCTCTTTTGCTTGTTCTTTGGCTTTCAGCTGCTTCTAAAGAATGGCTGCCAACAAAGTTTGTTCCTGAAGTAAGCCCGTTGTTTGTTCGTTCATGAAGTTGGTATACTCTTGAGTCATATGTAGAAGTTATGCTATCAAAGCAAGGGTACTCAGCTGTGTGTGCATGTTCTTCTATAATCAAAACAGGTAGAGGAACTGACTCAAAATCTGCTACCATAATTTCATCCTTGTCTGTATCCCCTTTATGATCTGCTGAATTTAATACTGAATCACTGTTTGATAACTGTGTGTCTTTAAATTCCTCTTCTGCTCTAAGCTCTGATGATATCATTGATGATGCCAATTTTGTTTCTAAGACAACAGGCTGCTCTTGTGAAATCCCATTTTTGAGAAGCTCCCTGTGACCATCAGTTTCTTGTGTCAATACTTGTATGCCTGCTTCACAAGTATCATCATCAAGTATACTCCCAATGGTTTCAGTTGGGTAGATTGTATTAAGTGACTGTTTCAATGAAAGAGTATAGTCATCTAGATTACCTCTGACAGCCAGCTCTGACATGGCAGATGAACCAGTATCAGACTCAAAACAAGAGTCCTCTCTTTCAGCTGTCATCAGGTTTGTATTTTTCTCTTCATAGGATCCATGCTGTCTAACCACATCCAAATTAGTATTCTCTGAAAAAGCTTTTGTAACCTCAGGAAATTTCTTTTCTGTTACAGTATTTGGTAAAATCACATCCTGTAGAGCAGAAGCCATTTTGATCTTAGATATTCCTTCACTTGATGGAAATAATCCATTATTGTTATCTGAAACATGTTCTGTACTATACACTGATACCAACTCATCTTTTATCTCTTCACTTTTGCTACCAATGTCTATACTATCTGACTCAGACTCTTCCGATGAAGGAAACAGAAAGAGGTCTTTATTAAGTAACTGAATGGAGATATTTCCATCAGTAGTTGAAACATCCTGAGATTTTCTATCATCACTTTCAATTGAAATGCCCCTATATACTGGATATGTTAACTCCTTGGAATTCTTTTCTTCAGATGAATAAGGAATATCAGGCTCTGCTGACGAATCAAATGCAGCAAGTTTATTCATTAAAGGAGGAATATCCCATTGTACTGCACACCCTCCTTCATGAGATCTAAATTCATCTTGAGATTCGTGTTTATGTTCAACTACAAAGTTTATACGATCCATCTGGATATTGTCCTCATACTCCAGTGCACTGTCAATTCCACTGATTCCAGTTGCAACCTTTCCAGCTGTCTCACCCTCTAAACTGTCAGAATCTTCACTAGATTCCAAGGAATCATACAAATCATCATCACAAGGTTCTGCCTCTCTCTGACCTTTCTTCTTCCTACCACATTCATCCAAAGAATCATCCGAGAACATCTCATCTGAGTCAGACACAGCATTAAACAAAGCTTCCATCTTTTTCATGTTCTGTTCAGACTCATAATCGAGAGATTTAAGATCATTGTAGGAAATGGCAAGATTCTGACTGAAATTTTCCACAGCGAACAAAAATGGCTGTGAAAAATTTGATGGATCTGTTTTGGATATCTTTGTTGGAAGAGAATGAGGTTCACTTATCTTTGTGTCATGATGTTCTCTCTTTAACCCAGGCTTAGAAACACCAGGAGTATCTATTTCTTGTGAATGGACATTTTGTCCATGTAAATTTATATCTTGCATGAATTGCTCTATATTACTAGGAGACAGTGCTGATGATGTCTGAGTTTCATGCTGACCATCAACTAGAGCCTGATCGATATGGTTAATGCCCGAGTCACCCAAAGTCAGATCTCTAATCTCCTCTTCATTTGCACCATGAGATTTTAAATTACTCAATGACAATTCACCACATACAGAAGCTGCTTCCATTGTGGCTTGCTGTTGTGTTCCAATTTGATGCTTTAAATTTTCAGGTACATTTTCAACAGTGGAACTGTCATCACTTTCATCTGTCACAATAATATGAGGTGGAGTGAATAAGCTGCTGCCAGTAACACTGTCTGATACAAAGGTACTTATCTCAGTAACATTATTGCTGTCATCCACAAGTGAAGACATGGATTCATTCATGATCTCATCTGCATTCATTTCAGATATGCTCTTTTCTGCTTTTAATTCTCTATGCATATCATAACCCTGCTCTATTTCTTTCTTATAACGTTCCAATGCATCAGCCAGCTTTTCTCCAACTGGTTCAGAATGTCTCCTAAATTCATCTTCATCATTTTTTCTTCTGCCTTTATTTCTGCGTTTTACAACACATGCTGCAGCTTCTGACCTTGCTGATTGATTTAACATGTCAGTTTCTTCTCCAGCCTCATTTACAGCCTCTGGAACAATAGCTAAGCTGGAAGCGCTTGGAAAATGAATAAGTTTGCTTGGTGTCATCCTTGGTAATAGTTGGGTTCTGGTTCTCCCTGAAACCCTACCAGGAGATTCTACAGTAAGATCATATGTCAGGTCAATGGATTCTGTATTACTCTGAGGACCAGGTATATTTGGTTCTTTCTTGAAATCACTGGATTCTTGACTTCTTTTTTGATGCTGTTTAATATCTCCACTTTTTGATGTATCCCTTTTGCTGCTAGCACTTGATGTCTTTCCAGGTCTGGATGGATGTGACAAGTCCCCCTTAGACTTTGGTTTTTGGATAGAAGATTGTTGAGGAGATTCTTTGAAAGGAGTTCTTCTTTGTGACACAACCTGAGGGGAATCTCGGCTTGGGCTTTCTCTGTGGGAACAAGGTTTGTTAGATGATTCCTGTGAATCACTGTCCTTGAAAGTAATGAATCTTTGTGGAGAATCTTGATGGAACCTTGATCTTGGCACAGGCTCCCTCTTTTTATCATCTTTCATTTTTGGTATGTATTTAAATTTTGGTGGTGGAGGCTGATACAACCTGCTGATGACATCTTTGGATGCACTTGTTCTCACTGAGTCATCAGTTTTCAAAGCCTCATCTGCAGAGCTTACTGATTTTAAATTCTTATCTGATGGTGTCTTAGGTCCAGAATTTTTCTCCATATGATCCATCTTCAAACGCTTCTTTGGTTTTGTGCCATTGTGCTCAGAGACCCTGTCAACAGGATTCTTTTGTTTGCCACCTTTCTCAAGAGAACTTTTGGTCAATGGTTTCTTTGGTTTTGTACCTCTTTCCATAGAATCATTTGACATCACTGAACTTATGTCTGGCAAATCCGAACTTTGACTTGTTACCAAAGATTCCATACTTTGACTTGTTACCAAAGATTCCATACTTTGACTTGTTATAGCGGAATCCATACTTTCATTTAATACAGAATTTATTGATTGTAAATCAGCACCATAGGGAACAGAAAAGTCCACAGAAGAAGCGATTGCTAGATCCCCCTCACTCCCACACTGAAGTTCATTGCGGGAAAATTTGGGCTCTATCAGATTAGGGTCAGTTAGAAACATTTCACTTCGGGCACTGCGCAGAGGCCTTGGAGTATGGGATCCCACATTTATCAGGTCCTGTTTCTCCTCAATGTACACTTCAAGCATGGCAGACTGTTTGTGGAGCTCTTGCAACTTGTCATTCTACAGTAGAAAAAAAATAAAACTGAATATTATCTGTGAAGTGGTGGAATATATGTAACAGTGAATCATTACTTATCTCTGTTTCCATTATATGAATTATATGTTCAAGTTACTCTGACACAACATTTCTTGTATCATTAAAACTCCCAATTACTGGAGCCGTTGATGAGTTAGATCAGTGATAGTTCTTTTTGTTCTTCATCAATAATATTAGGATAATTTACAAGAATTTGTTGCGACAGTGGAGTAATGAGAAGCTATCTCAACCAAATATTGTTTCACCACAAATATGTTCAATATTAATATCATTTTGAATCTTGCTTTGTTTAAATGAGAAACTGAAATGCTAGTTACCTTATATTGAAAAGTGCTTCAAGGGATAAAGTGAAGAATGGTTTTCATGCTGGTGATAAAATCCAGTGCTTCTTGTATGTCTTTGTACCGTAGTTAACTCTAACAAATGAAATAAAAATATTCACACTGCTTTAGGATCTCTTTTGAATATGACTTGTGTATGTAAATTCAGCATTTTATAACAAGGTTGTTTGGTCTGATTGTATACCTGATTAGAAATCTCCTTCAGATGTAAGACACTCAGTCTTCTGTACTCCTCCTCCATTTCCTCCATTTTCTGGATTTTCATTCGAAGCTGTTCCTCCTTTTGCAGAAAATTATCCACAATATCTTCCTGCTGTTCTGCCAGACATATTTCCATCTCACGATCTGACAGCTTTCTCTTTAGCTCTTCTTGCTCTAGCTCCTTCATCCGGTCTGATACAGATTTCTTTCTGACAGGAGCCAATGCAGAGGGATCAATTGCAGCATCAACATTGTCACTAAAGGTCTCAACCTCCATGTCAAAGGAGGTTGAAGTAGTACACTGATGAGCCTCAGTTTGAACAGCTAGCTCTCTATGCTCCTTTTGTTCCAACCTCCTCAGTCTCTCCATCTCTTCTTGTATTTGCTTGTAATCTAAAACAGAACATAACTGTTACCTAGGAAGAAAACCTTTTTGCTCTTAATAACTGAGTGGGCATTTTTCATGGGTGGAAATTTTATTGCATTTCACTGGTGAAAAATTATGCTTATCATTCTGTTAAAAAATTTAAAACAAAAATCAAAACCTGCCAAGGGACCAATAATATTCCACTGAACTGATAATTCATTTAAATAATGACAAATTCCACCCCCACCCCAGTCCAGCTGAATTATATTATATAAATAAAAGTTTGTTTTTAAGTATCATTTTTCACATGTACTCTGTTAAACAAAGTGTTTCCTATAGCACAGTTTCTGTATAAAATGGTTTCAAAATTTTGCCCATCTTTTAGGAGATGCATGCTGCTGCATAACTTCTTTGATTACAAATATGGTATTGTTCTCATCATGGAACCCCCAAACAGTTCAAATTCCATCATCAACAAAATTCACTAAAATAATCAAAGTATTGAGAATACTGGTGGCTAGAACACTTCAGATTACATGGTACATTAAACTTGATAACATGGCTGAATACGGATGCTGACCTGCCAACCCTGACAAGACTGTGTCTGAAAGACAGTTGATTTTGTTTCCTTTAAGTATGATAGTTTTCAGTAATGTAATGTGTGATGTATTTAAAACTTTGATATTGAAAACAAGCAGCAATGGTAAATAGTATGTTCAACTGAAAAATTTGTAAAAAAACATGTAAACCTTTTTTACCACCAGTACAGTTGCATAAACTTCAGTTCAAACCCTATGCAGCTCAATGGCTTGTTGCTATCTCTCAATCAGATGTAATTCTTAGAATTATTTTCTATTTCCTGTGATGATATCAATCACATCTCCAACCACGAGACATAATCAACTTGACATGTGATGTCCAATAAACATAATCATATCCTTCCTGCTTTATTCACAAGAATCAGAATATTCTTTTTATTTTTCTGATTTTTAACACTTTTTATGAGGCTAATTTTCCCTTTTATCTTCAACATGCATCGCTTGCTGGATGTTATTTAAAAATTCTATAATCAACATTTTGATCATGAAGATGCTTCACATGACAAAATATATTAGTTTAAAGTATCTGAGATACTGCTGCAAAGTTAGTCTGGTTCCCTAACTCTACCAATTGTAATATGAAACCAAATCCAAATTTAACATGGATGAACCAATTATCCAGATTTTTCGGAAACAATAATTTTTCTATAGATTTTGCTTTTATTCCATTGGTACATATTTAAAGAGTCATTTTCAAAAATCATAATGGTTGTCAGGTCTGCTGATGGATTGGAGGGTGCTGATAATATGATACATTAAATAGGATAACAATGGATGAATACTGGTGGATTGGGTAGTTCTTATAATATGGTATATTAAATAGGATAACAAAAGATGAATACTGGTTGACAGGAGGGTTTGGATAACATGTTACATTAAATATGATAAGGATGAATAGTGGTGGTTTGGACAGTTCTGATATTAAAAGGATAACAAAGGATGAATACTGGTGGCTTGCATGATTATGTTAGATTGGATGGTTATGACAATATGGTAAATTAAACTGGATAACAATGGATTAAATGGCTAACAATGGATGAATAATTCAACTGTCGGACTGTGACATCATGGAACATTAAATTGAATAACAAAGGATGAATACTAGAGGATTGGGCAGTTCCAGCAGTATGATACATTAAATAGAAGAATGAAGGATGAATACTGATGGCTTGGACAGTCCAGATAATATGGTACATTAAAAGGTTAACAAAGGATACATACCGGTGGACTGGATTATAATACCATGGTACATTAAACATGATATTCAATTGATAATAATGTTCCTTTTATGATTGTAAGTAAATGCCCAAACCCCTCTAAATACTTGTAATTGGAAATAAATGTTTTAAGTCTTTTCTTACATTTATTTTTCAAAAAAGAATTTTATTTAAAGAAATTTAAAAAACATTCTGAGAGAAAATATTTAAGCAGTCTTTTTATTACCATTTATTGTTTAAATAAATCAGTTTGAAGAACCACACTACAGAAAAGCTGTCAAAGTAAATGTATATATGGAATGTAATCAACCAAAATTATGACTGCCAAAAATTTAAAAAATCCTTTTTTTTTTTTTTACTGAAATCCACAAACTTTAAGAACAAAAAAATGATGTATCCACTAAACTATATTTAATTTTTCATATTTCTGTAACATGCAGCATAAACATTGTGGTGTTCATGTGAAATGAATTTTAACAACATTCATTTATGGGTGTGCTAATATTAAAGAATTTTACTTGCTCATTATGGATTTTATCAATTAATAAAATTTTTGTTCCCCATCTACACTTTGAATTTCTTGAAAACTCGTGCAAGTTATGTTTCAATAGGATATTTATTAACTCTTGGATGTACTACTTACATAGTCTTGTGTGCAATCTAAGAATTTACTTTATATTACTGTTCTTTACTATCAACATACATCAGTCTCTTTCTTATTCCAAAATACATTTTCAAGAACGGCCAACCCCTGATGAAAGATCATAATATCCTGTACCTATGTAGTGAATTTTTACCATTTTGTTTTCCTTTCCAATTCTTTTTATAAAATCATCTTTACAAAATAGGTGGGGTAAAAGACCTCACAAGACAGGGTACAGGGAATCACTACAGTAAAATGTACATTAAAGATAATGGTTCACACATGACTATTAAAGGTTTTCAAAATGTACCTCTATCACATTCAATGAGAAGTATGTAAGAGATAGTCCATCTGTAAATTTTAGAAAGCTTGGATGTAATGGATTCAATTACAATAATAATATTTAATACAGTTTCTCTGAGATAAGATACAGTAAAACCTGCCTTGAAAGACCACTGCTATGGGAGACCACCTGTCTTGAGAGACCACATTCTCAGTGCACAAATTTACTGATAATATAGCATTGTCACCTGTTATGAGAGACCACTCCCAACACCATCAGGACCAAGAAATTTTTACCATTTTAAAGATGATGCTAGTAAATTGAAGATTGATTAGCATTACAACAATCTCATTTAAAGCAAAATATCTGGCCATTCTGTGGAGGAGGTTGGTCTACAGATACACAGTTTAGGTAAACTTCAATGCATGTGTCCCTCCCCCTTTCAAACAGGTTTTAAAAGGTAACATACATGCTTCCTTTTCTCTCTTTAAGTTCTCTCTGGCTTGTTTAATTTCTTCTTCAGCTTGTTCTCGGGCATACTGGTTGTCCTTAATCAGGTGAGCAAGGTGTAGTTTCTGTTCCTCAATATCTTGCTTGTGTTGATCATGCATCACCCACATTTCTTCTTCCTTCTCTTGACGTGCATCCTCTAGCTGGCGAATCTGAGCTACAAGTCGTTCCAGCTCTCGTCTGAAAATAACATTTAACAATATTAACTTTACATTCACATAAGAGAGAAGGAATAGCCTGCATGTCAAGCCAATAAGAAAGCACTGACTTTTGACTTTTGACCCCAAGAAAAAAAAAGATATAGCAAGCATATAGATGAATTCACAGTCTTAGCTTCATAATGATTCATCTAAATGTATGAGAAAAAAAAATTAAGAAAATATAAAATGTAGGGAAATGAAAATATATAACCCTGGCCATAATGCATATTTTGTATGACCTTGTCCCCAAGATCAAAGAGGCAAGAGTACATGCAGCAGAATGAATTGCCTTTGCTTCCTAATTATCCATCTCAGGTATGATGAAAATTAATCAAGGGATTCAGGAGGAAAAGCAAACAAATTGTTTTTAACCAAAACTTCAATGCAAACTTTTCATAACTGACACCTAGACCCTAAGATCAAAGTGGTAAGCATACATGTGACTGAATGAATTGTCCAGGCTTTGTAATGATTTATGCAATGTATGACCAATATTGACCAAAAGGTTAAGGAAATTTAAGAAAAGGAAAAGCTAAACAATACTGCAATGCAAAGTTTATGTGACTGAGACCAAGATTTCAAGTTAAAAGTGGAAAGCATTATTAATACTGAATGGTTTTAGCTTCATAAAAATGAAATATCCTAGGTATGAAGAATATCTATATTGAGTTTAAGAAATAAAAGCAAAAAAAAAAAAACTTCCACCAAACCTTAATGCATATTGCACGCTACTCTTCCTATACCCATCATGACATGCTCCATATTACACTCTACTCATTATATACCCATCATGACATGCTCCATATTACATGCTACTCATTATATACCCATCATGACATGCTCCATATTACATGCTACTCATTATATACCCATCATGACATGCTCCATATTACATGCAACTCATTATATACCCATCATGACATGCTCCATATTACATGCTACTCATTATATACCCATCATGACATGCTCCATGTTACATGCTACTCTTCCAATACCTATCATGACATTCTCCTTATACTCTACTCATTTTATACCCATCATGACATGCTCCATATTACATGCTACTCATTATATATCTATCATGACATGTTCCATATTACATGATACTCATTATATACCCATCATGACATGCTCCATATTACATGATAATCTTCCTATACCCATCATGACATGCTCCTTATTATACTCTACTCATTATATACCCATCATGACATGCTCCATATTACACTCTACTTATTATATACCCATCATGACATGCTCCATATTACATGATACTCTTCCTATACCCATCATGACATGCTCCATATTACACTCTACTCATTATATACCCATCATGACATGCTCCATATTACACTCTACTCATTATATACCCATCATGACATGCTCCATGTTACATGCTACTCTTCCTATACCTATCATGACATGCTCCTTATACTCTACTCATTATATACCCATCATGACATGCTCCATGTTACATGCTACTCTTCCTATACCTATCATGACATGCTCCTTATACTCTACTCATTATATACCCATCATGACATGCTCCATATTACACTCTACTCATTATATACCCATCATGACATGCTCCATGTTACATGCTACTCTTCCTATACCTATCATGACATGCTCCTTATACTCTACTCATTATATACCCATCATGACATGCTCCATGTTACATGCTACTCTTCCTATACCTATCATGACATGCTCCTTATACTCTACTCCTCATATACCCATCATGACATGCTCCTTATTATACTCTACTCATTATATACCCATCATGACATGCTCCATATTACACTCTACTTATTATATACCCATCATGACATGCTCCATATTACATGAAACTCCTCATATACCTATCATGACATGCTCCATATTACATGCTACTCTTCCTATACCCATAAATACACACCCTACTTTACATGATGCTTGTCCTGTATTTGAAATCAGAAACAATCAAGAAATTATTTTTCAAAGCCCTAGTCATTATTAAAGAGAATAATTAATAGTTGATAAAATATACAGAATTTGTACAAGAGTTCAGGCAAATTCTATTCATGATTAGATTTCTGGTAAATTTTTGAGTTCCTGTAAACAAAACACACAAGATTTAGAATCAGCATTTATCCTGTATTGGGATTTATACAATTATTTCATTTTCTATACCAGAATACCGATTTAATTTATAGGCTGTCATAACAAGTATGAAATCCATCAGAGTGCAGTGCTCAGTAATTCCTAATGCATTTAATATGAAGGGGTCATGTTTATTTGGACATCCTGACATAAATGTCAGTCAATACTCCTTTTATCTTGTTTAAACTGCCAGAGATCAATAACTAGTCATGACTATAAACACTTACAACTTTTACTACTAGGGTCAAGCAGGTACAGGTATAGAACTTTAGAACACCCACCATCACTCTGTCCTGATAAATTACAGATTATCATAATATGCTTCCGTCATTAAATGTGTTTGCTGGATGGGGTAAAATTTTGGACAGGCCTAGCTATTACTTATTCCAATTACTTGCAGCTAGTATAATATATGTAAAAAGTAAGATAAATAAGTGTAGATTAATAAGTTATTCAAAAATCATTATTCAGTTCTAATTAAAAAAATGTAGTTCTGATTTTACAGTGGAAGTGTTTAAAATAATCACTCTGCCTTAACCTAGCCTCAATAAATTCCTTGTGAAAAATAAATGATACTGTTTTAAAATGTTGGTAAACTAGTCATATTAAGCCATCTGAAATTTTGGTATGATTACTATTTTTAAATTCTACAGTGTTCAAAGAAAAAACATGGGCAAATATTTGCATACAATTCCTGATATGTGTTGAAGCATGACCAACAACATTATATTGAAATCCTGTTTCATTACCATGTATCCATGTTAGAACATGCATGAAAAATTTGGAGCAAACCCAAACCCACTACTGTCCATATATCAGTCCACAATGTTCATATCAAGTCAAAGTGGAACTATGGCCAATTCCATGGTCATGTCATCACACTTACTCATACTATTACACCCACCCTCAACTCATATCCCTTCCTTGCTGAGCAAGACCCAGAGTTTTAACCCAAAAGGGAGCTGTGATATCTTAGTTGGATGAGTGTCAGGCTCAAACTACAAGGACTGCAGGTTCAATACATGCCCAGACCTGGCTGGTCATTGGGAAAAGAATCATTTCCTTGGCATGATATAGCCAATTTTCAAAAGTGCCAATTAAAAATACACCTCTCCAAACAAAAATAGCCCAAAAAAGGTCATGTGTCATCTAGCTTTGACTTCATGTATAAAGGTTTGTCAAGAAAAAATAAAATGTATTGCTGAAATTGCAGTTTTATATTATTTTATCGTTTGCACACACTCTGAACAACTATGTGTGTGTGGATCATAAATTCTCTCTCTCTCTCTCTCTCTCTCTCTCTCTCTCTCTCTCTCTCTCTCTCTCTCTCTCTCTCTCTCTCTCTCTCTCTCTCTCTCTCTCTATATATATATATATATATATATATATATATATATATATATATATATGGTAGTTACCATATGATAGAGCCATGTAACAAGAGTGGTGATTAAGAAGGAGAGAAAGATGGATAGATAAATGAATAAAGATTATTACAAGACCTTCCTTCCCAAAACAATGAGGACAATTAACAAATAGAACTGACTATGATCTTTTGTGCATTATGTGATGCCAGATCTGGATCTAGACATTTACAACTTCCTTTGGGTTAAACAAGAATAATTCAATCCAACAGCATCATTGTTTGCTTTCATTGTAACTGCACATTACCATACTAAAGGTTTATCATATCAATGCAGTTGGAGTAAGTGCATTGTAGCAGCTGGCATGGCCTGGTCTAGACATTCTACCCATCAAGTCAGTGTGACTCCTTACAATCCAGAACTCATGGAAGATTGGAAAGATGCTAGAAATGTGTCCATATGACATGACTGTCCCTGCCCAAGTTATGCCAATGAAGAGTTAAGTACAATGACAAACAGGGACCACATTACTCCAGGTCTTCTTTCTTTATGTATGTAGTTTATAAGTACCTCAGCATAATTCTGGCTCTATGATGGCAATCTATGTTAAGTTTTAGATAAACCCAATTTTTTTTAAATTTGGAAGATACACCTTTCCAATAAAACAAAAAAAGGTATTTTTAATCAAGATGGTTGTTTGGAAGAAGACTACTGCAGTAGTGTATGATAAACTATCCCTCCCTTTCATTTGTCACTGATGCATATTTTGGAAGCAATGTTACTATAATGCCATGTCAGCCTGTTTGATGGTGTAAAATTATTGTGTGTGTGTGTGTGTGTGTGTGTGTGTGTGTGTGTGTGTGTGTGTGTATGTGCGCCCACATGCAGGTATGCTCTTATAAATGATGTACTAAATGCTTTCAATAATCTGGAATTCTAAATCCTCATCAGTAGAAGTCCATATCTATTCTCACAAATGAAGTACTACTCACTGAAGCCTTAATAAGTGCACACCCATCTTTATTAGTCAAAACTTGCTTTATATAAACCATCTCTAACCACATGGATCTCAATTCCAGGATGCCTCAAGAACCTGCTATATCAGAATATCTGGAATATCAGAATGTTCTTGAACCTTCCTACCATGCATGCATAGTATCTCATGACCACTGGACCTCCTACCATGCATGTTTGGTACCTCATGACCACTGGGCCATCCTACCATGCATGTTTGGTACCTCATGACCAATGGGCCATCCTACCATGCATGTTTGGTACCTCATGACCAATAGGCCATCCTACCATGCATGTTTGGTACCTCATGACCAATAGGCCATCCTACCATGCATATTTGGTATCTCATGACCAATGGGCCTCCTACCATGCATGTTTGGTACCTCATGACCTCTGGGCCTCCTACCATGCATGCATGGCATCTCATGACCACTGGACCTCCTACCATGCATATTTGATACCTCATGACCACTGGGCCATCCTACCATGCCTGTTTGGTACCACATGACCACTGGACCTCCTACCATGCATGCTAGGTACCTTATGACCACTTCACTTTGTGGTCTTTACTAAGTCTAGTATTTTAATTTAGCATAACCATAGTGGGTGAGATATTTTATGCACCTCCAAAGTGGTGAGATTCCCCTTCCCGAAAGGTAGCTAACTCTTCAGGTATATATATAACACAAGATAGGACACTATTGATGATATACCGGTAATGTGGTACCTTGAATATGGTACATTAACACTGTAGACTGTAATACCATGGACTTAGTCAAGACTTAGCCACACAGGTAGAGAATAAATATCAGGTGTCATATGTACTTGCTTGTAAATATTGTTCAACTGGAAAAAAGCAATGACCAAGATATGTGGTTGCATAATGTGCCAGCCAATCTGGGTCTATACAGTTTTTGTTAGAAGCAATTAGCAGAACAAAGAACACAGACCTTGAACAGCCATTACATTATGCAGCAGCAGATCAGGGTCAGTGTTGTTTGCAGTTGGATTTATAAATGAGTACATATGGTAGTCCACTGTAATGATTGCATACCACACATTTGGGTTATGTTTCAAAGCCAGTGTTTAATTTACCCTGGAAAATTCTCAGTCTAAGACCTCAGCTTTTTGCTGACTGGTCCTCTTGTTTATGGAAAGCCAAAGCTCCTTTCTATACTGCTGTATATATCACCTAAAACCAAACTAGTCTACATCAATACAGTCTGATACCAATACAGGTAAATATTACAATGAGGTATCCTGAGAATGAGTTGGTAGGACAGACAGACTTGTCATTGGAAAGGGACCAAGGAACACAAGTTCAGTGTAATACACAAAGATCATACAATGTGGTATACATAAATTGAAAATTATTGAACATATGTGATCTGTTCTGCAAATTATAGTGATAATCTATTTTTAAAGACTTCATGTCTAGAAGAAAATAAATTTAAAATTTTGAATTTGATTTCTGAAAATTTCAAATTAACATCACAATCAGCTTTTTATATTAGACTGTAAAACCGTTTTCATGAGCACATTTGAAAATTGTCATTGGATGGTGTATTGCCATTTTGTCGTTATAAGAGGAAATGCTCAAATCTACAACAAAAAGGATCACAAGTCAGCTGATAAATAAGTATCACTTAAAAAAAATTAATTTGACTTGGAACAAAATGTGCTTACTTGCTGATCTTAAAAAAATCCATTTCTGAACTTTCCTCTCTTCTTTTGTGTAAGAATTAAAGGCTCGTGTCTTAAAAGTATTTAATCACGAAAACACATTTATTCATAATCCACTGATTTCCTGGCCAAAAATGTCTTGCATTGGAGGATTTAAAAGCATATTAACTGCAGTTTGCCATCACAGATATCCTTTAACCAATGTTGTTGAAACATCATAAAAAACCTAAATTTGCAATGGGAGAACAACCATCATTGCTGAGTTCTTAAATCCTCAGGTACAACAAAACTTGTCCTCCAAATGTTTGTAGACAAGATGAAATTATATCCAACCTTGTCTGTGTGACTCTTAGACATTTAACACCCAAAGTAGCATCCACACCCATCTACCCCTCCTCAAATTTCAACACTACAGTAATCTAATTTCCTTAAAGCCTGGTCATCATAATAAACCTCTATGCTGGATAAAAATGTTGTCTTTGCAAGACCTAGAATCAAATAAAAATTGTTGTCTTTGCCAGACCTAGAATCAAATAAAAATAATGTTGTCTTTGCAAGATCTAGAATCAAATAAAAATATTGTCTTTGCAAGACCTAGAATCAAATAAAAAATGTTGTCTTTGCAAGACCTAGAATCAAATACAAATCTTGTCTTTGCAAAACCCAGAATCAAATGAAAAGTCTTTACAAGACCTAGAATCAAATAAAAAATGTCTTTGCAAGACCTAGAATCAAATAAAAAATGTTGTCTTTGCAAGACCTAGAATCAAATAAAAATTGTTGTCTTTGCCAGACCTAGAATCAAATAAAAAAAATGTTGTCTTTGCAAGATCTAGAATCAAATAAAAATATTGTCTTTGCAAGACCTAGAATCAAATAAAAAATGTTGTCTTTGCAAGACCTAGAATCAAATACAAATCTTGTCTTTGCAAGACCCAGAATCAAATGAAAAGTTTCTACAAGACCTAGAATCAAATAAAAAATGTCTTTGCAAGACCTAGAATCAAATAAAAAATGTTGTCTTTGCAAGACCTAGAATCAAATAAAAAATGTTGTCTTTGCATGATCCAGAATCAAATGAAAAGTCTTTACAAGACCTAGAATCAAATAAAAAATGTTGTCTTTGCAAGACCTAGAATCAAATAAAAAATGTTGTCTTTGCAAGACCCAGAATCAAATAAAAAGTCTTTACAAGACCTAGAATCAAATAAAAAATGTTGTCTTTGCAAGACTTAGAATCAAATAAAAAATGTTGTCTTTGCAAGACCCAGAATCAAATAAAAATGGTGTCTTTGCAAGACCTAGAATCAAATAAAAAATGTTGTCTTTGCAAGACCTATAATCAAATAAAAATATTGTCTTTGCAAGACCTAGAATAAATTAAAAATTGGTGTCTTTGCAAGAACTAGAATTAAATAAAAAACAGTGTCTTTGCAAGACCTAGAATCAAATAAAAAATGTTGTCTTTGCAAGACCTAGAATCAAATAAAAATATTGTCTTTGCAAGACCTAGAATCAAAATAAAAAATGTTGTCTTTGCAAGAACTAGAATCAAATTAAAAAAATGTTGTCTTTGAAAGACCTTGAATCAAATAAAAAATGTTGTCTTTGCAAGACCTAAAATCAAATAAAAATATTGTCTTTGCAAGACCTAGAATCAAATAAAAAATATTGTCTTTGAAAGACCTAAAATTAAATAAAAAATGTCTTTGCAAGACCTAGAATCAATACAAAATGTTGTCTTTGCAAGACCTAGAATCAAGTAAAAATATTGTCTTTGCAAGACCTAGAATCAAATAAAAAATGTTGTCTTTGAAAGACCTAGAATTAAATAAAAAATGTCTTTGCAAGACCTAGAATCAAATAAAAAATGGTGTCTGCAAGACCCAGAATCAAATAAAAAATAATGTCTTTGCAAGACCTAGAATCAAATAAAAAAATGTTGTCTTTGCAAGAACTAGAACCAAATAAAAAATGTCTTTGCAAGACCTAGAATCAAATAAAAAATGGTGTCTTTGCAAGACCTAGAATCAAATAAAAAATAGTCTTTGCAAGACCTAGAATCAATAAAAAAAATTGTCTTTGCAAGACCAAGAATCAAATCTGATTTATTACAAATATGTCTCTCATTACAGTGGCAGAGAAAGGAAATATTTAAAGTGTGCAAAAACAAGAATGAAATCTTTTATGTCTCATTAGTGTACATTCTGAATTCATTCCTTACCCATGAAATATAAAAGACACTAAAGCAAATGAACTGTTTTGTATCCTTCAATATTGTCATGTTCCACAGCAAGAATGAATCCAAACAACTGTTCTGCATGCATTGCTATTCCTAGAAATAATTTTGCATTCTAAACTACTATAATCCTGTGACATTAACCAGGCTAATCAGTAATGATGAAGAACCCAGCCTCCAAACATTACCAGGTGATTAAGCTGTGATCTTGTGTACAGGTAAATGGAAAACTGTGTTGTATTGATTTCATTTATTGCTGTTGGCAAACAGGTAAAAAAAGTATTTTACAACACAAAGAAGATATTGATTATCATTTATCTTGGAAACGTACAATATAATCTAATATAAAAAATACCTGACATTGAAAATACAATTAAAACTTGCCATAAAATGATAAAAAAAGAAACTGTTTTGGCTTAAGTCATAAAAAAGAAACTGTTTTAGTATTCTTTAACGAAATTATAGATTTCTTAAACATGCCTCTTTGAAGAAAAATATCTGACCTACTAAATAGCCTCTTTGTTAATTCAGAATGATATGAAATTCAATTTGTATATTCTTCAGGAAATAGCAAACCTCTTGAGTAATATGACTTCTATAAGCCCATTGCCTAACAGCCATACAGAATTAGGTACATATAATAAATGCACACACTAATGCACCCCACACAAAAGGGACACAACAAAGTATATCCACCCCAATGAACTTAAGGAAAAAGGCCACAAGTGGTTAAAAACTCATTAAACAGGAATCAAGTAAACTAACCCAACAAGATTTTGCACTTGAAGGGGTGGGAAAATGAGCCAAGAATCCCATATAAAGACATAACTTAAATGACAGGTCAGTGAGGAAAATGAGCAATCTTATTCCAAATTCTTTTTAAAAAAAAAAATTTATTCAGGAAAAGTACCCTTAACACCAATAAAAGGGAACAACAGAGTTTATCAAAATAAAAGCAATATGAAAGGACATCTCTAAAGTTCCGACAAATTATATTTGCTGGGAGGGGGATGCAGGGTGAGTATAAAGAAAATAGCTACATGATATTCAAAAGTGCAATCAAAACAAAGCATGGTCCTAATATGATTCTTACCATATTTGAAATAATGATAATCCTTTCAACTGCTGTAATAACACTAGCAATGTACTGTTGAACCAGCAATAACCATCCAAAACAAAGCCATTTTTTAAGACCTTGTGCAGCAAAAGCCATCCAAACAACGCCATTATTGTAAGACCTTGCACAGAGAAAGCCATCTAAACAAGGCCATTATTGTAAGACCTTGCCCAGCAATTACTATCCAAAACAAGGCCATTACTGAAAGACCTTGCTGAGCAATAACAATCCAAAACAAGTCTATTATTACATGACCTTGCCTAGTAAAAACCATCCAAAACAAGGCCATTATTGTAAGACCTTGCCCAGCAATTACCATCCAAAACAATGCCATTATTGAAAGACCTTGCCCAGGAAAAGCCATCCAAACAAGGTCATTATTGTCAGACCTTGCCCAGCAAAAGCCATCCAAACAAACAAGGCCAATATTGTAAGACCTTGCCTAGCAAAAGCCATCTAAACAAGGCCATCATTGTAAGACCTTGCCCAGCAAAAGCCATCCAAACAAGGTCATTATTGTCAGACCTTGCCCAGCAAAAGCCATCCAAACAAACAAGGCCAATATTGTAAGACCTTGCCTAGCAAAAGCCATCTAAACAAGGTCATTATTGTCAGACCTTGCCCAGCAAAAGCCATTCAAACAAGGTCATTATTGTCAGACCTTGCCCAGCAAAAGCCATCCAAACAAGGCCATTATTGTAAGACATTGCCCAGCAAAAGCCATCCAAACAAGGTCATTATTGTCAGACCTTGCCCAGCAAAAGCCATCCAAACAAGGTCATTATTGTCAGACCTTGCCCAGCAAAAGCCATCCAAACAAGGTCATTATTGTAAGACATTGCCAAGCAAAAGCCATTCAAACAAGGCCATTATTGTCAGACCTTGCCCAGCAAAAGCCATCCAAACAAGGCCATTGTAAGACATTGCCCAGCAAAAGCCATCCAAACAAGGTCATTACTGTAAGACCTTGCTAAGCAATAACAATCCAAAACAATGCTATTATTACACAACCTTGCCCAGTAATAACCATCCACACAAAACCATTATTTTAAAACATTGCCCAACAAAAACCATCCAAAACAAGGTAATTATTGTGAGACTCTGCAGAGCAATAACCATCCAGAACAAGGCCATTATTGTAAGATGTTTTCCATAAAATCTATTTAATTCATGAGACACAAGGGTGGATCAAGGTATGTTACCATTTATACTTGCTTATAAGTCAGGCCAATCTGCAAAACAACACAGACTGTGATCTGCCATCATATAATCTGCTACTGCCAGGGTCAATGTGTTTTTTTTTCCTGATTATTCCTAACAAACTGCATAATGGTAAATCCAAACCTAACAGTGCATTATGTGAGAGCAGACCTGGGGATATTCAGCCTGTAGTTGGACCCAAGATCTAAAAGTGTGTGTGTATATATATATATATATATATATATATATATATATATATATATATATATATATATATATATATATATATATAGAGGTACCACAGAAATCCCTAAAGACCTGTTATCACAAGGCCTTCTGTATGCAGTACCATATATACTTGCTTATAAGACAAATCCTACTGTAAAGTGCACAGACCCATATCTGCAAATGCAATATTCACAGACAGAAATGGGTCTGTGCAATGTTTTTTTAGGATAAATCAGTAGAACAAACAGCATAGACCCTGATCTTCAGGCACATCATGCTATGGCTGATCAGGATCTGTAACATTTTTAGTTTGACTTGATTTATTAGCGACTATGTATGGTAATATTAAAATAACAATATTCTGGAGGTAAATAACATTACAATGTATTCATGGCAACAGGGTATACTTGCAAACATTTATTCATCTAATACTGATGCCATATATACCAGTTTGTAAGTCAAGTCAGACTGCAAACAACAGAAAGCTTCATCTGCATACATGCCATGTTTTCTGGAAACAAATCAGGGAGATTGGTGTTCAAAGTCAGGGAGATTGGGTCCAAATCAGGGAGATTAGTGAAACAACTATTTTTCTTATAAGTTTAATCGCGAAAGTGCAGATTGTACTACAACTAAGTAAAATAACTATAATGAATAATAGTTACTTAACTTTATTTTGTTATATGGCTTCTGTTCACAAACTCTGGAGAGGATGGAATTTTTCTTTTCAGTTCCATTATTGCAAATGGGCATAGCCAGGAATTTGGTTGTTATACTGTGACTGACACTGTCAAACAGCCTTACAAGAACTATTACACACTTTTCATCATCACAGTCATTAGACTCATCCATCATCACTAAGAAAGGATTTTCCTTGCATAGTAAAGTTACATGATTGTCTTACATTGGACCCAGTACATTGTTAACAATGTTTGTTACCTTAGTTATTTAGCAGTGAAATTTCTGAGCAATTTTCGAGTTAGGAAGCATAACTTTGCACAGCTCACTAAAATGATCAGCAACCAATAATGGTAAATTATGCTCTGCTACAAAAATGGCAAACAGAACCTCCGCTTTAATGACACTGTCTGCTGATGTTGATGCAAACATTTGCATTACTTTATGCGCATTATGTGACGATTTCTCATTTGCAATGTGCTGCATACTTTTCAGAATCATGTGCCTTGTAAAATCATTTTCCCCCCCTTTAGAAATGTTCAAATGTGTTTTGCAAGCTGATCAGTTTGCAAAGCTTTCTCTCTTTTCGCTACGTTTCACACATTTAAATTCACCTATCCAAGTACTGTTGAAGTTGCAAACATACTATTTTTTTCCGGAGGCATAATTTCCATCAAATCCTTTAGCAGATGTTACGACATGACACCTGAATATTTTCGACATTACACATGAATATTTTTAAATAATTCCCGGAAGTATTTGTAGGAATATGAATCAATTTTTATGAATTTTGTGATTTGCCTTCGGCAGAAATCACTACATATTGTACAACAGCACAGGCCAATGATATTCCTCTTATGATGTGCCTTCTTCCACTGCATATTGCTCCATATGAACAAAAGTAATTCAGAATATAATTTGCAATGTGGACGAATTATATCCAAGGTTTATTTCTCGAGTTGCTGTTTTAGCTAGAAATACCTATGCTAGGCAGGTTTTTTTTATTTCCGGAGATGTTGTAGGCAAATTGGTAGATTAAAAGATGGGTCAAAAATTAAGACTCCCGGACAAATCGACAAATCGACAAATTGGGAGACTTGGCATGTATGCATCTGCCATAGCATGATATGCCTGCAGATCAGGGTCTATGATGTTTTGTTCTACTGATTATTGAAATGCACAGACCAGGATCTGCCAGCACATTACGCAATGGCAGATCTGATTCTGTGCAGTTTGCAGTTGGACTTTTCTGTTATAAGTGAGTATATATGGTTATATGTTAATAGATATAAAAAATCTATATGAACACAGTTAAAATTCAATATTTTGCATGCATTACCTGAGAAGGATGATGTAAAGTGCTAGAAGCTGGAAGAATATGATCATCGTGTTATAATAGCTTCCGATCAAGGTTTATACTGAAGAAATATTCTTTCAATAAAAATCCATCTCTTCACTGAATGTAACTCCTGCATCAGACTGTTAATTTGTCTTAATAAAATAAATTTCATTAATGCAAAAGGAACATGATAATCTTATAGTGCTGATCCCAGCATTTGGCATTATGGAATGCCCATTCCAATCTAGTATGAAAAGCTGCAGTGCATTAGTGGTCAACATGCCAAACTTGAGACCAAAAGCATCCAGGTTTGAATCCTAACATATAATCAACCCAGTCTGCTACTGTTGAATGTCCTTGGGCAAAGAACTCCACTCCATTTTCCCTGGTACTACTTGCATTGTTATGACATAAAGCAGCAAATCATTCAAATCAAGAATGACCTCACATAATATAAAATACTCCATGCAGTTAATTGGACTTCCATGATTCTTCTCTTTTACAAAACACCAATTAACAACACTTTTTATTTAAGCTATTTTGGATATGAATGCTTGTGCAGTTATACTCAATTTTAAAATTTGCAAATATCAGTTTTGCCCAAGCTGATGAACTCCAATCAGCACAAACATTTTATATCTATTTTCCATTCCGAATACATGCAACACACTAAGAACCTCCATCAACTCTCTGTGGATATCATCTAGTAACTATATGAATTAAGTATCCGTCATATAAAACTTCATCAAAAGTGTTTCAGCCATTTTTTATGTGGATATTATGTCCATGAACAAGCACCCATTTTCTCCTTGATTAACTCATTCCTTTATTACTGGTAGAATGGTACACTATGGATCAATACACCGGCATCTCTAATTATTCAAAAGAGAAAATAACTCTTATCTTCTGGTTGACAAATAAAATGAATTCAATTCATGTTCATGTACATCATTTAGTCTGTCAAGCATATGATTGGATTCCTAAAGATGGCATGACTGAGAAAAGCATGACAGAATATTTATCTGTTCTGTGAAGAAGCACTTGACTAACACAGTTCAAAGGACCTTATATCTGTGATTCACTGGACAGCAAACAAAACATCCACTCCTGCATAAAACTTGTGGATACTTTCTGGTAAAGGTATGGCAAGTAAATGAAGTGACCTTATCATCCACAATATACCCCTATTCACAGCCAAACCTTCATGCAGTTATGAGCTTGGTTTCTGATTTTATGGTGACCTGGTTGCAATAGAATTTAGAAAGGAAAATGTCTCAGATTAACAGCATTAGTAATATCATTTCAATAAAAGGTTGTATGTTGTACATTTTAAGTATGAGCTGTAATTGTACATTATAATGACATTAGTACACTTAAGTTGGGTGTTGCATATTTTACTGAAATCAATACAAGTTGTATGTTGTACATCTTACTGACATCAGTACAAGTTGTGTGTTGTACATTTTACTGACATCAGTACAAGTTGTATGTTGTACATTTTACTGACATCAGTACAAGTTGTATGTTGTACATTTTACTGACATTAGTACAAGTTGTGTGTTGTACCAGTATGACTTGTATGTTGTACATTTTATTGACATCTATACAAGTTATATGTGTTGAATAGCTTACTGACATTACTACAAGGCCCTGTTGATACTGTTCAGCCAAATCTACTAAAATAAATCCTCAAATCCTGAAGGATTTAATTTTTTAACATCTTTACAACACATTTTCAATCCAATATATAACTGAAATTTATCAGTCATCAGGTAAAAAGATTTCTACGGATGAATGAACAACATGACTGAATGATTCAGTATCAGCCCCATGCAAAGGTATTTGCAGATATCTCCACAGGACACTTAAATGCACTCTATATTCATAAATTGAATACAATTTTTTTTTTAAAGAGATGAATTTCTTTCCTTTCACACAACAGATGTAGATTACCACCTCATTAAAAAGTTATCAAAGTGATTAATTCCTTTCTTTTCACACAGTACCACATCCTCACAAAAATATCAGTGATGAATTCCTTCCTCTTCACACAATACATGCAGGTATGTATCTTCACAAAATTATCAGAGGTGAATTGCTTTGTTTCAGGTAACATATGCAGATAACCACTGACATCTTCACAGATCTTTTTGAATGAAAAGGGAGCCCCCAAAAATGCCTAGTTATTTTATGCCTGTGTCATTCACATAAAGTGTTTTGCTTTCATGCTTCTTAAAAGAACATCATTTCAAATCCTTTGTTACAGATCAAACATGACATTTCATCATAAAGTAATTTTATTTACTTGTAAATTCCAGTCTCCTCTGCCAACCAGGAAAAGCTACACATAATATTATTATTCCTCAAGTCAACAAATGTAATGCATCAGATAAGATAGGATTAAAATCATTTAACCTGAGATACCCAAAACAACCTGTATGCCAAAGTTTTTACATTACAGTATATGCCCTCATTTGAGTCCTTTCTAATCAAGACTAAGCTTCCTACATTGATTATCATATCACTATCATAGTTTAATCAGGGTCTATCAAGTGTACTTCTTGACACAACTGAAAAGACGGGGACTTCTTCTTCGGACTTGAATAATTGACCTTGACACAATATTGAGCAGTTCTTGGGTCTGCCTTCAAAAGAAAAAAAAGCTAGGTGAAACTTGGTTATCTGTTAAGATCAGCCAACTTCAAAACATTATAACTTTAACTACAAAAAATACGGTTTGGCAGACATGTACACCATCTGTATACCATACATCATTCCAGTAAGTTAACTTACCTGTACAGGTACAACAGGTATGGAACAAAATTTTGAATTCAAATTTTTTTTATACATGCCTCAATTAACAAGAGAGCTTCTTCAAAGAAATATGCTATGTAACCCCTTCTGATATTATGACTTGTTGACATTTGACAATGGTTTTATTGAATTAAAATGTATGCTTTATGGCCAGCATACAAAAATGGATACAGTGAACAACTATTCAAAAAATCATTCTATTCAGTAATGCCTATAGAAGATATCAATACAAGTTTAATTTATCTATTATATATACAAAATGAAAAAAGTAATTTACAAAACAAATTATATACTGCTAATCAGCTAAAGTTTTAATAAACTCAAAGGTCCCACTACAGCACATTTTCACATCTTATGCAAATGTAAAGAAAATTAATAATCTTTGTAAATAAATAAACTAAATTCTGCATTTGTTGATATAATATATACACACTCTCCCCCTTCTCTCTCTCTACTTTATACTTTAAGGGCTAAGGAGAAGCACCATGATATATATATCATGGTGCTTCTCCTTAGCCCTTAAGTTTGAATCTCTTGGGTGGTAAGTACTGTCATGGTGCTTTTCCTTAGCCCTTAAGTTTGAATCTCTTGGGTGGTAAGTACTGTCATGGTGCTTTTCCTTAGCCCTTAAGTTTGAATCTCTTGGGTGGTAAGTACTGTCATGGTGCTTCTCCTTAGCCCTTAAGTTTGAATCTCTTGGGTGGTAAGTACTGTCATGGTGCTTCTCCTTAGCCCTTAAGTTTGAATCTCTTGGGTGGTAAGTACTGTCATGGTGCTTCTCCTTAGCCCTTAAGTTTGAATCTCTTGGGTGGTAAGTACTGTCATGGTGCTTTTCCTTAGCCCTTAAGTTTGAATCTCTTGGGTGGTAAGTACTGTCATGGTGCTTTTCCTTAGCCCTTAAGTTTGAATCTCTTGGGTGGTAAGTACTGTCATGGTGCTTCTCCTTAGCCCTTAAGTTTGAATCTCTTGGGTGGTAAGTACTGTCATGGTGCTTTTCCTTAGCCCTTAAGTTTGAATCTCTTGGGTGGTAAGTACTGTCATGGTGCTTCTCCTTAGCCCTTAAGTTTGAATCTCTTGGGTGGGAAGTACTGTCATGGTGCTTCTCCTTAGCCCTTAAGTTTGAATCTCTTGGGTGGGAAGTACTGTCATGGTGCTTCTCCTTAGCCCTTAAGTTTGAATCTCTTGGGTGGGAAGTACTGCTCCAAAAAGCAAATGTCACTTACATGCATATGCATTTATCCTTTCATGCCAGCATGGTTATATGGGTTCTCAATAGATTTTAAATCATTAAATGATATCAGGGCTGAGTCCCTTAGGGGTTAAGGATAGATCTTAATGCAAATGTCAGTCGCATGAATACACCCCTTCAAGTGTTGATATATAGCCATAGGGAGGGGATTTCAATAGCTTTAGAGTTATGACACAAGGGCTAAATACTTAGGGGTAGAAATGCACCCATGGGTCAAAGTTGCATGTAAAATTTATCTTTTCAGCCCAGTATGTGTTATTGGTAATTGTAATTATTGGGAATGGATCTCAACAGTATCCAAGTTTTGCCCCCAGGGGTTTATTCCATGGAGGTAGGGAGTGACTCCTGAGTCAAAGACAAAGTTTGGCATAAATTTGTCCCTTAATGTCTAGTAAGTGTGTATATTACTACCAAGTTGTGACCCTGGAAATATGTTCAAGCAGGCAGGGACAGACCCAAAGGCTTTATCCAGGACCCCAGTGTAATAAGTGTTCACACCTGTTGAGTAATTGATCATATATGCCAGCTCTCAGACATATTTGATATATGATTCAGAAGGTATTTAAAAAAAAAATTAAAATAAAAATAAATTGGCCAACTGGTCATACCCATGTAAGGAAAGAATATCCCCATGAAATTGTACAAATGAAAGGCTAATAAGAGCTCAGTGTAGTGTACACAAAAGATAGTGTAAAGAATTTTGTCAATCACTTGGAGGGGGGGCTCTGAGGTACAACAGAGGTATTTGGTGAGGCTAGAGTTAAATCACTGCACATGTTTAGCTCCAATTGCTTCTGGGCAATGCACATTACCCCAATTGCCCCCAGGCAAAGCACTTTACTCAGATTATTCTTATTGTCAATAATAGTCATGCAATGCTTTGCTGTAAAATACCAAACCAAATCTTCTGCTAATAAATGAAAACTGAAGATATATTCCTTCATACAGCTCTTAATGATTTTACCCCCATCCAAAAAAAATCAATATATGACCTTGACCTTTGATACCTGGACCTATCACTGCCAAGAATTTTCCAAGGAACTTTTGAATTAGGTTAAAAGTCTAATGTCCATCCAATGGTTTTTCCTCAAAAGATACAAGAAACTGACCACTGTGATATTGGCCTTTAGCAATTTAAATTTCCTTTGTTAATCATCTTCTTTTGATGCCAATTCTTCTATTGCAATAACTAATGGAAATGCCAGATCCCCAAAACAGGAACCACTGACCATTCACCTTCTGTAAATAAGTGCTTCCAGTGAGGCAATCAATCTCTATAAATACCCCCCTCCCCAACAATGATCTCCAACCCAGTGCATCTGTGGTCAAATTCAGATGATGATCCCCTGATAAAAACTGGTGATAATACAATTTTTAAAAAAATGAACAAAGAAACTTGAAGCAAAAGTTAATGATATATAGATGCATAGATGGATGGATGGATGGATGGATGGATGGATGGATGGATGGATGGATGGATGGATGGATGGATGGATGGATGGATGGATGGATGGATGGATGGATGGATGGATGGATGGATGAATGGATGGATGGATGGATGGGCACAGAAACTGCTGTCTTGCCTTTTGTGGCAATTACAGCAGACATGGCAATCAGTTAAATATTTTAATTAGTTTTATTTTGAAATGTATACAATAATGTTCTACAAATCTGCATTATCTGTGCAAAAATTCATATCACTGATATAATGATAAATCTGTATACCTACATGTCTATATGCAGTTTTACCATTATCGTTTTCATTTGCTTGCTCAGTCAGTGCTTAGTTATAAAATATTGTCTATGTTTTATATTGTTTACTAAGTACATGTGATATCATCTCCCACACAGAAGTCCAAGAGGAAAGGCAAAATTGTGTGACACTCCCACAAATGTGGGCAATAATTAACATGCACCATATGCCTTTTAAGTGGATTTGACAGGCATTGTAGAGTTATGATATTTGAAAAACTAATTGCATCATAAGTGGTTTTATTGATTAAATGAAAGAGTCATGCATAACATTCAGTCAATTTCTACAGAGAAGAGCCCTTAATGGATTCTTGTGTGAACTAAGGCATAAGGAGAGGTACAAAATAAAATGAAAATTAGAACTTACTGAATGTAATCAGTTACTTGAATCAGGGCACTTTCTAGCTGATGTATAAATATGATGACACTCATCGATTTCTAATAGTTGATAGCAAGCTGGATAGAATTTCATTTTAATCAAAATCTATGTAACATACAACTGAAAAAAAATCAAACCAACACTAAAATTGACCATATGACATGGTCGCCTGTTTTCTTTAGTGCAAGTAGAAAAGAGCAATAACCCATGTTAAATGTATGTGTGTTTGCATGAACACAAAAAAGAAACTTCTCAATGGATAAGAATCAAAAAATGGTGCTTAAAACATTTTCAAGTTATTATAATAATATCTGCCAACATTTTGAGCAATGTATAAAAAAACAGTAGGTCACAAGAATGGCCATATATATTGCATACATTGAACACTACAAAGGGACACAACTTACAAAAACCCATCAAAACATGAGAACAGAGCAATACATATATGTACACACAACATCAATGATGATTGCCAAGTTTCAAGTTCATTAATCAAAAGCTGTTGGAATAAATTTGCTTATTCACTCCATGTTAATAATGTCTATAAAGTTTTGACAGGCTCCATGTAAAAATGTGGGTCCAGGTGTAGCTGCATACATAAGAATTTTAGTACATGTGTATATGACTGACAGATGGACAAACCTAATACAAAATAACCATGAAATTTGGTCATGGATGGGGCATAACAAAAAAAGGTTGGGAAAAATACCATTTCTATACCTTACATAGGAACATGGTTCCCAGTTCACTGATTTAAATGGCGTTATCTAGATGATAAGTATAACAGTGGAGACAACATTAAAGATTTCATGCATTTATTCTTTAAATAGGAGGCAATCAGAAAGATCACATGACACTGCTCATAACCTTCAATAAGTACCCATATACCTTATTGCTCAATGTGCATATTCAACATCAGAAATCTGATATTGGGAGAAAATATTCAGTAAATACTAACATAACTTTTTTTTATTATTGAGGAAAACTTGCTGAGACTAGAATGTTTAATTTTTTCATATCCTTTTTCATTTCTTTACTCACCTTTGCCATAACTTTTTCATCGCTTAATTCACCCATTATTTTACACACTCAAATACTGTTTACGCCAAATGATATATTGAAATACACATGAGTCTGGGAAATAATTCACATTATCGGTATTCAAAATCATAATACAATCAACACACCAATGTCATGAGCTCTTTAAATTATTCTATATTAATGTCAGCTATCAAAGGCCATATTAATGTAAACAATAACTTTATAGTAGTCAATGTGCCTGGTAATGTAGCCCATTTTATTCATTGCACCAGGGGTGTTCAATATCATATCCAAAAATAGTCCAGTTTAAAGTACCTGTACATTATTTTTATTGAACATTCATTATAAAGTAGGGAAATAAATGCAAAATTGTACCCCCAAAAATTCAAGGTTATAATACCTTTTGTACTTACAATATGGTAGCCCAAAACACATTCAAGTACCTTTCAGATTGAGTGTCTCTGTGTGTGTGTGTGTGTGTGTGATTTGAATTTTTAATGCAGCTTTAAAAACATTTCAGTCATATCACTATGATGTCTGCAGTTTGGTAATGTATAGTCATGTCCAGCACTGGGGCATCATGCCGAAGACATGTAGGTAGGTAGGTAGGTAGGTAGTAGGTAGAGAGGGGGGTAGAGAGTGTGTGTGTGTAATTATTATTTTGATAACTGATTTGTGTATGAAAAAATAAAGGGTACAAAAAAATACATAATATATAGTGTATTAGTGATTTCTCTAACCCTATTAAATATAGCCTACTTTTTTGTTTGTGCAAAACAATGATAACAAGTATGTAGAAAATATTAAAGAATGAAAGCTTATGATGTATTTGAGTGGCTTAAAAGCATTTTTAATGACATACTACTCTGTTTAAGAGGAATGTACAAGCAGAAAAAAAGTATTTTCACAAACTTTCTCTCACATGTGAAAGTCATATTTACAATTACCTTCTTTGTGATAATATCTCACACAAGTCAGGCAATACACGGTAAAATTACAAAGCAAAATCTGCAGCTGTTGCTTATGAATTTAAAAGTCAGGTAACAAGATTCATGAATGTCAGTCATGAGTCTGGCACTCTTAAAGCACTATGATTTGATGCTATGAAAGCCAGTCTATGACATTCACATTCTAAGACATGGTTCACCAGTACATGAAACTCGATTCCATTACTTCAAAAGTCTACCAATGGATCGGCCCTGAATTGTAACAGAGGAACATGATGATATGATGGCACATGTACCATCTGTAAAAAAAAATTTGTATGATGTTAAGAATGCATAAAATTCACCTTCTCTGTGAAAGAGCATGCAATCCCATTCTTTTGTTAGTCTTTGTTTACACTTGTATGTTACATAAAAAAATAAAAATTGTTAAGTACTTTAGTAAATATCATGAGAGACAAAAAGGAAGGTATATGTCCAATTAATTTTCTTATCAAAACTATAGTGATATTACTATTCAAATAAGAATGCCACAACATATATATATAAAATATTGTTAAAATACAAGTACCTTTTTATAGTTATAATATTATTAAAATAAGTGTGTCACAATTTATTTATATTATTAAAACAAGAGTGCCACAAACAACACAGGATTCTTCTGCTATCTGAAGTTCACCTTAGCAATGATGTTTGAGAAAAGTCTACAATATAATAAGATGTGAATCTGGCTAAAGTTTGATCAAAGTATCTTTAGTGGTTTAAAACCTGAAACAGAATATACATCAGAGTTACATTCTGCCTTGCAATAACCTTGACCTTATGCTGGGGCATGGCTATGACATCATCAGTATGGGACATAAGTGAGTTTCATGAAAACATCTTCAGTGGTTTAAATGTTATACTCAAGGTAATGGTATAGGTCACAGAATTATATTTTCTCTTCCTGTGACCTTGAGACAGATGAATGGGCTTTGCTACTGCACATTTCACACTGTCTAGTCTTGATATATACTTGGGCAATGTTTTATTAAAAATACCTTCTGTAGTTCAAATGTCATCCTGCAGATAAAGATACAATGAACTAAATTTTGCCTTGTCATGACCTTGACCTTAAAGCAAGGAACATGGCTATAGCATGCAACACACCATATAATCATGATAATAATAATGAAAATTGCATGAAAACTTTTCCAATTGTTACAAAAGTTTTGCTAATAGACTGATAGATGGACATCATGACATATATGCCAAATTTAAAACTTGTATCCTATTCAACATGAAATTAAAGAATGTTGCATCCACTCTGATACAAAATTCCCCATTTCAATTCATACTTCCAATAGAAGTAGTGAAAAGAATATTTTCAAGATGGCTGCCATGCTGGCCATATTTGAGGTTAGAGTTAATAACCAGATGGACAATGGATGACAGAAAACAGGCATTCCCACAAGTTCTTCTGGTCTATGACCAGTAGCACTAACAATGGTATTATTAAAGCTTGTTAATTCTAAGCAAATGCCATTGTAAACCAGGTATCTGTTAGTTTTATTGGTTTTACTGCACAGTGCAATTTTCCCTAAAGGTACCTACCTTCAGCAATCACCTCTCATATACAGCCAGAAGCTTTTCTTTCCTCAAAAGCCAATTTCTTACATTTACTCTCCCTTCAACTACAACCACCTCTCTTGGCAAAAAAATGTATTACATCCCATAACTGGTTGGTAAAGAATGGTTACACAACAATTCCAAAGTCTTCAAGCCAGTATTCATACTCGAAAAAAAAAGTACCTCCAAGATGAAATGCAAATGCAGGATTGAATGAAATACTTGCCCAGATCAACATGTATGTGGCAGGCCACACACTATCTATATATGGGAATATAGATTAGTACTGTGAGAATATCAGAGGTCTTGGAAACAATCCATTTGGCTCAGTGTAATGTTTTCAGATAAATTTCAGCTTAAACAAACAAAGTAATTCTTATGCAGGAAAAAGCAAGCTGATATTCAAATGAAAGTGATTGTATATGAACTAGGATAAAGATAAATATATACAGTGTGATAAAACTGTATGAAGGTTACCTATAAATGTGCGTATATTTTGGTAACATGCTCATGTTTTGCAGTAAAATATTTTCATGTCACATGCAATAAAAAAGATTGCTATTTTATATTATTTTGGAAATCAAACCTGAAATAACAAATCTGGAGGAAAGTGAAATATTTAACTTATTAAGAGTGTCGGAGCAATAGATTATATTCAATTAAGCTTAACAAATTAATTAAGCAATTAAGCGTAATCATGAAAATTTCATCCATGGATCTTAAATAATTTGAAACATAAAGCAGACTAACTAAGCAGACTAACAGAAGAAAATTAGGAGTCTCTTGATGGGACTAACATTAATACTGACTGAAAAGAATTTCCAGGGATCCAAAATAAAACTTTTTTTTTTATTTTAAGGAGTGTTGAAACATTTTCTAATATCATTCTTGAGTGATATGTGGATATGTAATTTGGATTTTATCACAAAGCTTTAACAATTTCCCAGTCATATTGCTATAATGTTAACAGTGTGGCAATTTTTAGTGAAGTTTAGTAAAGGGGCATTATGATGTAGACATGTAGCATGATGTCCCACCCAGTCACATTATCCTGACACCAAGCCAACAAGTCCTAACACTAACCTCTTAATGCTCAGTGCCAAGCAAGGCAGTTGCATGTGCCATTTTTATCAGTCTTTGGCATATCTAGGTCAGTTTCGAACCTGCATCCTCCTCCTGCATCTGAGGCTGATGCTCTAAAAATTAGATCATCCGAACAACCTCTAGAGTGATAACAAGATCTGTAAACTGGTCACTGCTTTGTCCATACTAGATGTTATATAAGTACCATTTTCATTTAGGAACAACTAGATATCAGAAATATTGGTAAAAAGTACCAATTCAATATGACCATCCACACAGGAGGAGAAGTGACATATTTTCAGAATGACAATCATGGTGGCAGCCATATTGAATGCAAGAATGTCCACCATTTTAATACAGGTACAAACGTATAAGACATGTTTTTGTGAAAACCGAATGTCATGACAAGACCTTCCATCAAGAAGGAGTAAGAATAAATAACTTTTCAAGATGGCCACAATGGTGACCATCTTGGATGTTACATCTGCATCATTTTCATTTAGGATCAGCTAGACATCATTACAATTCTCTTGGTGAAAAACCCGCATTGATAAGATCATCAACCAGGAAGCAATAACAAGATTTGAAGTCAGTTTGGCAACTTTTAGGATCAACATGGCATAATGAGTCATTGCCATGGTTTTTCATTTAGAAGGAGTAACAATAACATGCTTCTTAAAATGGTGACCAAGTTGACCATAAGTTTAGAATGGCAGTTTTTCATTCAGAACCAACAAGATTTAATAAGAAGTTTGTGTGTCTGTGATTTAGATTTTTAACATAGCTTTAACAATTTCTCAGTCATATCACTATGATGTCTGCAGTGTGGCAGTTTATAGTGATGTCTAACACTGGGGCATCGTGCCACAGACATGTAGCATGATGTCCTACCCAGTCACATTTTCCTGACACCTGGGTGACAAGTCCTAACACTAACCTCTTAATGCTGAGCACCAAGTAAGACAGCTGTTAGTACCATTTTTGTAAGTCTTTGGTATGTCTCAGCTGGGGATTGAACCCACAACCTCTCGCTATAATAAAAAGTCTTCTGGTGAAAAATCCATATCAATATGAAAGCTCTCAGAAGAAAAAGTGATATGATTATCATGATGACTGCCACAGTGGTCATATTAGCTGTGGAATCAGCACCATTTTTATCCTGATGTTAACATTGATGGATTTCTTCTGTCCTGTGCAATAAATAATATGTCATCTGAAGCTTAAATATATCTGCTGTAGTTCAACTTAGTCCACTTGGGCAGCCATCTTGGATTACCAAAAATCCTTTGTTTGGAATAGGTTTCCAAAATTCTCTTGAATAACTGAATATGTGCACATTAAATTTCACATACACTAACTCTATATTTTCATAAATCCACTGTATCAATGGCAATGGGTATCCTATACCAGTTATTAAACCAAATCCCTTGAATGTTGAGCTGTAATCACAACTTCCTGATGTTAAATTGCTTAAAAAACAAAAAAAACTAAAAACTCAAACTATCAATTACTAAATATGAATATTAGAGACATCGAAGATATTACTCAATTACTCCCTGAAATTTGGAATGAATACAGCACCACTTATGACATAATTTTTATTATTATTATTATTATTATTATTATTATTATTATTATTATTATTATTATTATTATTATTATTACATGTATTTAGGATCAGCCTGACATCATAAGAAGTCTTTTAGTGAAAACCTCATATTCATTAGACCATCTATTCAGGGTGAGTAGCAATAACCAAGTTTTCAAAATGGCTACGATCCTTGATGTCAGAATGGCACCACATGCTCAGGAGCTGTGCTGGCTCACTGGTTAGTGTGCTGGACTTGCAAGGGTGCAGGTTTAAATCCTACCATCACACCAGCCTGGGTGACAGCTACTATGGTGTTTCCTTGGGCAAGACATTTTCCTGCATTTGCCTCAGCACCAAATTACCTACATACTTGTGCTGATGTGTACCCCCTACCAATTTCAATAATGGCAATCTTTAGTGTGATAAAAAATGCACAGAAATTAGTCGATTCACTCAGTGATTTATAATTTGTAACCTCAATGTGAACAGATTGGCCCTAACACTGGCATTCTCTGTGCCTTTCAATCTTAACAGACTTTCTATACCAAAATGATGCCATGTTATGTACATTATAGACAAGTTGATTTCCTCAGGCAACATTGGGACATAGTTCATCCTATTTGATAACTGCTGGATAATTCCTTAAATTACCATAATGTTGAGAGTTTAGAGTTATATGCTTTGCACACATGAACACATAAGTTTGCAACGCTTGTTACATTCATGTGAAAGGCAAATTTGTACTTGTCATTATTTTTTTTGATTGATTTGACATTGTAATTATTGGAAGCAGACAAAATAGTATTTTCCTTCTATGTACATGCATGTGTAGTCATGTATGCACCTCTTTGCTCAAAATGGACTTGTTCAGAAACTGGAAATGACTGTCGAACAGGCCATCTTTTACACCAAAATCTTCGTTTGGAATGAAATGCGCAGACAATAACAGTATTATGGTCCCACCCAAGCATAATCAGGTTTTAAATTATAATTCAATAAAAAAAACTAAGTTCTGTCCATCTTTTATCTCATTTGTGCTTTTCGTCTTTTAAACTGGTAGGAGGGTACATACAGATCAGAAGGTATATTCACACTATAGACACTGGGAAGAATGTGTGATTCAAACTTCATGCCAATCCTCCAAGTAGTTTAGGCAAAGAAGCAATAGTAAAATTGTACTAACGGATGGATGGGTCTTTGACCAATAGAGCTAACTAGGCCAGGAAATTACAAAGCATGAATGGATATGATAGTAAAATTGTACTAAAGGATGGATGGGTCTTTGACCAATAGAGCTAACTAGGCCAGGAAATTACAAAGCATGAATGGATATGATAGTAAAATTGTACTAATGGATGGATGGGTCTTTGACCAATAGAGCTAACTAGGCCAGGAAATTACAAAGCATGAATGGATAGTAAAATTGTACTAAAGGATGGATGGGTCTTTGACCAATAGAGCTAACTAGGCCAGGAAATTACAAAGCATGAATGGATATGATAGTAAAATTGTACTAAAGGATGGATGGGTCTTTGACCAATAGAGCTAACTAGGCCAGGAAATTACAAAGCATGAATGGATATGATAGTAAAATTGTACTAATGGATGGATGGGTCTTTGACCAATAGAGCTAACTAGGCCAGGAAATTACAAAGCATGAATGGATATGATAGTAAAATTGTACTAATGGATGGATGGGTCTTTGACCAATAGAGCTAACTAGGCCAGGAAATTACAAAGCATGAATGGATATGATAGTAAAATTGTACTAAAGGATGGATGGGTATTTGACCAATAGAGCTAACTAGGCCAGGAAATTACAAAGCATGAATGGATATGATAGTAAAATTGTACTAATGGATGGATGGGTCTTTGACCAATAGAACTAACTAGGCCATGAAATTGCAAAGCATGAATGGATATGATATTCTCTATTATATCTGAATAAATAAATAAATGGTCTAACAAGCAAATTGAACTGTACCCTGCAATCAAATGATTCAACTTCTTGATTAAAAATGGATGTACAAACATGTATAGTACCTTTCAGATTACCACTAGCTACTAGCTGGTTCTCTTCAGTGTTTCCAGAACCCAACACATGTATTTATTTGTTAATACCTAATCTAACAATATATGCATATATATGCATTAACTCCAAACCCAGTCCTTGGGTAAGTGGGAGGTTGCTTTTCCACAAAAGAGTTTAATGTATAATCATTCCAAAAATGGATGAGGGTTCATTTATTTGACAATATTAACTGCATGAACAATGGTTCATAAACTTAATCAAACATATAATTTGATGGGAGTAGTTAGAAATTCTACTGATCCTTGAAGAAACAAACCATGTTAATGGCATGGAAATTGAACAGATTTTCATAATTGGGATTAGGTTAAATAAAACCCATATTTTGAAGTTGCTTATGTCTCAATGAGCCAAACTTACAAGAAGGTTAAAGGAATAAGATTAGATCTTTTAAATATTATTGAGAAAATTAACCTTTAAACATCAAGCTCACATAGAGATGATAACAGTAATTGTATGAATCACTGACAGAAGTCATGGGTAATACACAGTAATTGCATGAATCACTGACAGAAGTCATGGGTAATACACAGAGTAATTGTATGAATCACTGACAGAAGTCATGGGTAATACACAGAGTAACTGCATGAATCACAGACAGAAGTCATGGGTAATACACAGTAATTGCATGAATCACTGACAGAAGTCATGGGTAATGCACAGAGTAATTGTATGAATCACTGACAGAAGTCATGGGTAATACACAGAGTAATTGCATGAATCACTGACAGAAGTCATGGGTAATACACAGAGTAATTGCATGAATCACTGACAGAAGTCATGGGTAATACAGAGTAATTGCATGAATCACTGACAGAAGTCATGGGTAATACACAGAGTAATTGCATGAATCACTGACAGAAGTCATGGGTAATGCACAGAGTAACTGCATGAATCACTGACAGAAGTCATGGGTAATAGAGTAATTGTATGAATCACTGACAGAAGTCATGGGTAATACACTTAATACAGCCTAAATGTGATAAATGATGTTCAACAGAACTCTTGTTGATAAACAAGAGTATAACATTTCATCCCTTAAGCTTTTAAAGAATTAGCTGAGCAGGAAATATGGGCCTTTTTGTGGCTTATAAACTCTCCCCGTCCTAATGAAAAATATTTTAGAATTATATAGGACTCTTAATTTCTGCAATTTTGTCCACAAATTATAGCAAACAGATCAAAACTTTCCACGAACTGGGTCATCTTATGGTGAAAGTAGGTGATAAAGAACTCAAGTTAGCATGCAACAAGTTTTCTTTTTTAAAGTCACTGTTACCGTGACCTTTGACCATGAAGTCAATAAGTTTTTTCCTTATCTCAAATATATGCCATTAACAAGTTAGGTTGAGATATCAGGTTGACAAGTCAAATTAATGAGCATACAGTTTTTCCTTATTAATGCCCAAGTGTGACATTGACCTTTAACCTTTTGAGCATGAAATTAATTGTTTTTTTCCTTATCTCAAATACAAACTACTTACAAAAGTCTTGTAATGGTAGATGCTGAAAACGAGTTATTGTGTGAAACTAAATAGGGAACCAATGAGCAGATGGATAACATCATAATATGATCCATTCATGTAACAATTAGCAGTTATACTAAACAGTTCAAAAACTTGATTGCCCATATCACCATTCTTTTATGCCTTAAAACTTGCCATCGCCAGTAAGTACTGCTAACTGCTATCAAAATACTTCTTTTTCACTAAATTCACACTCCCCAAAACTATGCTAACCAAAATACACCTCTCCCTCGATAACTTGCGCACACTGGGGTCCAAAAATATAGATTACACTATATGCAAGGGTGCAAGTTACTGAGGGAACTCCCAAAAATCCACTAGACAAAAGACATCCAGAGAAACACATGATTATGGAGGGACTGGCCTGTTTTATGACTGAATCTTTGTTTTATAATCCAGTCAAAAATAGTTGTCAATAAAGCACTTTTTCTGATGAAGTTTTTCCTTTTTCTGTATAAATCACATTTATTTTCAAAATGTCCAACAGCTGAAACATTATTAACAACTTTCCAACTGGTTTCAACAACCAACACAGCACGTGAAAAAAGTCTATTACATCATGTCTTTTTGTATTTGTTGTTTAGTCTGGTTCCCAGAATGGTATGAAATAGTTTTCTTGAAACAAGGACTGTATGAAGCCATGAACCAGACTAACTGTTGATACACTACTAAACAAGATTCCTTTTTATAAAAAATATGCAACATTTCTTAAGACATTTGTCTACATTGATACTGAATTTTTGAATTATTCAAATAGTAAAATATTGGTGTCATGATTTCATTGCAAGTAACAGTGAAACATCTTATCATCCTTGAGAATATCCCTGTACGTGAATTCAGGAATTCCCTGAAACCTGTTTTCCCCACAAAGCTCTTTATTTTATGAAGTACTCATTTTGCTTGGTTGCCTTGCTATCTTTAATCAAAGTTATGATTGAGAACATTTATAACAGTGTTTGATTGATCAATTGAAATGAATTACCCGACATACAACCAGAGCTGCTGGTTCATAAGCATGTTGAATTTGTATGCTTCAAATGTTTTTGTTCATTTCACTACCTTTATTTGATTCAAAAGACGTAATTAATGTGATAATAGAAAAGGAGGCCTATTGCTAATTTAGTGCAACAATACAACAAATATTTCCATTTGTCCAATATCAAAACATGGTCAGCACTTAATTATCTTCTCAGAGAAATGCTGGCGGACAGAAATCTTATAATAGATTGACACATTTTACACTTAATTACAACAGGACATATTGCATTTATGATGATTATACTTAAAAGAAACTGAAAGATAGAACTAAAACACAAATTTCAATTGATACAAAAAAGTATTTAATTGGTATCTATTTATCAAAGTACCGCCTCCACTTGACATGACATTTTCATTGATCAAAATTTCCTTGAGCATCATTAATTATGGTGAACTAAGAATGTTGTTTGTAAAGAAAATGTAACAAACTAAGAATGTTGTTTGGAAAGAAAATGTAACAAATGTTATGACTTCATTTTAAAGTTGAGATGTCATAATGATGATTAAAATTTCTAGGTCCTACCTACCATTTTTGACAATGAAACGAGTGATATATCAGTTTCGGTTAACAATTTTTATCATAATTTTCTTCAAGTTCAACAAATAAGAATAAATATTTTTGGTAATCTCTGGTTTAAAAAATGGGATCCACACCTGACCTCCCTCTTTATAAGCAGGTTCACAAGTTATCAAGGTGTGAGTGATTGAGGAAGTGGTGTACATTATTCTTAAGGTCAAGCAGCACTCATTGTATGCTAAACAGAATTATCTAGGAAAAAGGGCAATAACTCTGAGAACAAAGAATGATGGTACCACTGATTATCTTCCCTGAACTCTTAGGTATTTTGTTCTTTCAAGAACATTTCATGTATTTCTTCTTGATTTTTCACATACTGATCTTTCCACATTGGTTAAAATGTTTCTTGTATGTTTTTTCCCCAAGAGATAACAAACTGTTTTGATATGTCACATTTAGTACACTGTACTCTTTTCATTTAAAATGTCACATTTAATACACTTTACTCTTTTCATTCAACATGCCATATTTAGTATACTGTAATCTTTTCATTAACTTGAGTATAGATACTAGCCTTATTACTGATAACAACAATGGCAACATAGTCACACACCTCAACTTGACAATGTTTGAGTGGTTGTATACATACTTGTAAAGAATTGGATGTGCTGTAAGTAGATCTTTTCTAAACAAGTACTGACAAAACTCTCAAGGGGCATCTCAACTTTATTCGATACAAATCCTAAGTCATTTACAAACTGGGCTAAGTGTCTACTGGTTTTATATGAAAAATGCTTACAAACTGGGTAAACTTGCAATTACAATATTATAATGAGTAACCATAATACCAAAGTTTGTCTTTCATGATGATTTATATTCCCAATATACAACAACTTCCTTCATTATTTATCAAGTCATGAGGTTTGAAGAAAATACTTTAATCTCTAAAAATGTTTTTTCATTTTTTTTACATTTCCTTATGCGCAAGCTCCTGCATGAAATGAATAATATAAATCATGAATAGTGTAATTAGGACACATTAGAATGTGTTCTTATTCTTATGAAACAAATATGACGGAATTTAAGCTTCTAATGTAAACAAATTACCTGTGGTTGAGAATTAGAACTACAGTATATACTTTCTTATAAGTCTAACTACAAACTGCAATGACCCTGATCTGCCTTTATATGATGCACCAGTGGATCCCTCCCTATCTATGCAGTTTGTATCTGTGAAACAAACATGATCTTCTGGGACTTTGACATGGCAGTTCAGGATAGATGTTTGCGGTTGGACTCAACTATATGTGAGTATATATGGTTTGTACACTCATATTTCAATAAATAGATGAGATATAATTAGTTCTTGAAATTGATATGGGCGGAAACCCAAAATGAAATGTGTTTTGACCAGAAATACAATGAGCAGGAATCCAAATTGTAATAATGAATCTTTTAATTACATTGCTATCTTGTCCCAACCTGTTAAAGGGCACAAATTGATTACGCTGTAGTCATTATTAAATTTTGGGGATACATTTTATTGCACTTGAATTCATTGAGCTTAATTTCCTCTACACCTTTGAAGAAATAATTAAAATAATTTCTAACAATTGGAAACAAAATATGAGAGGTCTGAGAACATATGTCAAGAATAATATGTCAGTCAAACCATATCCTGCATTCATTTTTTTTCAAACATTGTGTCAGTTATATACCTGATTGTTCATATGGTTCATATGGGCCTGTCATCATTAGCTGGCTCAGAGAGATCTACAGGCCAATGCATGGATGCTGTGTTACCAGGTGGTAAAAAGTAATACAGTGATTCAACTGTAAGGTGGTCTGGAGTCATTTGCACAACTGTTGAAGACCTTGTTAGCAGAAAGCTGTCCTACAAATTGGTTGAAACTGGTCCATCAGCCAATTTTAGTGCAAACACAACAGGCAATGGTCAAGACATGATCAACACACAACCATAAAAAAATCTAATTTAAGTTTGAAAACCAGATAAGCTACAACACACAAAAGTACAGTGAACAGCACATTATGTGCCAACCCTATCTGAGAGTCCACTGTGCAGACATTAGCTGGGCATGGTTGATCTTGAGATTAATGAACACAATTCTTGAACTAACATTATTGTGTAGAAACAATTATTTTCTTATTATATGCAGTGCAAATATGATCTTCGACCTTTGCACTACAAAATCTGTAGGATTATAAGTGTCTTAATATACAAAGTGCAAGCTATTCACAAAGTTTGGTTAAGCAACTAGGTCAAAGGTCTAGTCACACCGAATCAAACTTGTTTCATTCCAAAATCAACATTTTTCTTCCCTACCTTAAGTGCAAGCCCTCCTCAACTTTGGTCAAGGTATGTAGTCTGGAAAAAGGTTATGCTGCAAAGGAGGCTGCTTCCTTCAAACAGTGACCTTGACCTTTGATGAATAGTCTTCTTTCTTAGCCAAAGTGCAAGTCATCCACAAACTTGAAAAAAGGTACATCAATGAAACTTAAATTTGTGCAAAAATCATTTTTCATTTCTCAGACAGTGACTTTGACCTTTGGCCTGTTAATCCCCAAATCAACAAGTATATTCCATACACCAAGTGAATATCATCCACAAACTATCTGCGATGTAGAATTAGTGTTACTACATAAAACAATTTCTTCTTTTAGTCAGAGTGACCTTGATCTTTGACCATGACATTGGTAGGCTTCTTCGATTTCAGTCACAGTGACCTTGATCTTTGACCATGACATTGGTAGGCTTATTCCATTTCAGTCACAGTGACCTTGATCTTTGACCATGACATTAGTAGGCTTATTCCATTTCAGTCATAGTGACCTTCATCTTTGACCATGACACTGATAGGCTTCTTCAATATCCTAAATAAATGCCATCTACAAAGTCTAGCTATGGTGAAGCTGCTGTGCAAAACGAAATACAAACAAATGATCAACATGGATTTTTTTTTTAAAAATTATGCATTATCACAAAATTGTTTTGGGGTGTATACTGATAGACATGTGACCAGTATTATATTCAAGCATGCCTGGATTTGTGAATAAACAAGGTATGGGTTTTGTCCAAGAATGAATCAAACACAAAACCTCACAACCAAATGGCAAGCCACACCTGTCTCTACAAAATTCTACTTTTGACTTACCTGGCATCTTCAATTCTTTCTTGTTCTGTTTGGTATTTCTGCTCAAAGTTTAGGCTAAAAAAGCAGAGATGTCTTTGTTATTACCGTAAATTATACTATTTTACAGGTACAAGATGTCATTGTTATAGCCATAAATTACACTATTCAACAAGTACAAGATGTCTTTGTTATAACCATAAATTATACTATTCTACAGGTACTTCGTCACCTGTATGAGCCACCCCAAACCATTCTCAAAATGCACAAGAAATGTAAAAATACTGCATGATGCATCACATACATTACTGCCTTTCCAGGTAATTCCTGATGATTTTGTCTTTCATGTAATTTTTTGTATCATGACATTAGCAAACCTCTAATCTCTTGTCATAGGTAAAAATACCATAAATGTTTAGAGTCATTCCAATCACACACAAAAATTGTTTATCATGGCATCTACACCATGGGTTTTAATTTGGAATTTTCTTCAGAAAAAAAATATATATATGTATTTGAATTTGCAGATAATTATAATTATATATGTACTAGCCAATATAGTAAATATAGCTTTATATCTAAAGATTTGAAGATAACCAATGATACTAATGTTTTGTTTTTAATGAGACTATAGGTTTTGTTTAATATACATGTATATATATATATATATATATATATATATATATATATATATATATATATATATATATATATATATAAAACAAAACATTAGTATCATTGGTTATCTTCAAATCTTTAGATATAAAGCTATATTTACTATATTGGCTAGTACATGTATAATTATAATTATCTGCAAATTCAAATACATTGCATTATTGAGCACAATTAATAATATAATCTGTGAGCTACAAATACAACAATATTATGCAAGTCAGAAGTATTAAATAAAAGCAGTGTCAGAGCAAATTACACAGGCAAATTAAAAGCTAAATATCTTTAATGCTGTCATACCTTTTACAAATACATTAATTTTCATGGTGTTTTTAACTCGAGCTTCTTTAACTTAACTAAAATCTATTAAGTAAAAAAAAACCCCTAATTTTCAAAGTTATTTTGCCATGAAACCATTGAACAAGTTATTTAGAAGTTTGAATTACTTCTGTTAAAATTTAAATTTAATTCACAGTATGAAAGATTTTCATTATGAAATAAAGCTAAAGCAAGAAGATAAATAAAGGCTTTCAATTTTAGGCCATATAGCAATTGCAATAAAATCTGTTTAACACTAATACAAACATAAAACAACAAAGCAGCAAATAACAGAAGAAAAGGTAAAATGCTGACACCTTCTGGAGTCTCTGTTCTGTATTTATCAAGGACATACAATTGCAAACAACAAAGACCCAATCCTGGAGATCATTAAACTCAGAGCTTGAGTCTGAGTTTCCACCTTCAGCCAATCAGAAGCAATCTTTGAAAAGCAATGTCATTTATGGATGGTCACAGCAAAAGCTCAAAAACTCAAGCTTGAGAGTCTGATGATTTCCAGGCCAGATGAGATATACTTGTTGCAAACTGCTCAGCCCAGATTTGCTGTTGCATAATGCGCCAGCAGATCTATGCAGCTTGTTAGGAGTAATCAGTAGAACAAATAGCATTGACCCTCATCTGCAGACACATTATCCTATGGCAGATCAGGATTTTTGTTGGTTGTAGCTTGACTTGACTTACAAGCAAGTATAAATTGTATCATTTTTATTCTATGAAAAGACATGAAATGATTGACTTTAGATTACTTCAGAGTAAAACTAAGTTGCCTTTTGGTAACAGTGGTTTGATACCAATGTAATTTTTGTATGTGCAAAAAGTCCATTAACCCAAATTCTCTTGCTTATTTATGTTAGTAAGCAAAGTCAAATGTTAATCATAAAGATAATGCCAAATAACACTGCTAAATTGTAAGCAAAATAACATTGTGCTAAATTGTAAGCCAAATAACATTATGCTAAATTACAAGACAAATAACATTGTGCTACATTGTAAGACAAATTATGTTCAGTCTAGCACAAGATTACTTTAACAAACATCAACACATCCAAACACAGATGAGCGAACACGGTTGGGTAACATGCAATCACTCTGCACCTGTGTGTGCATCTATGTGACTTTCAGCATCATGTGTATGACAGAAATATACATGAGGGATTCTTGTATGGTACATATTGTTTTGTATTTCTATCCATGCATTGACATATACAATGTAAACCATACAAAAATCCATTATTGACTTCCATGATACAGGAAAAAATAAACTAGAGGTATGGTTAGTAATTTGTTGATATCTCAATATATCTTTGCCTTCCCCCTGCATCCAACACCTACCCCATGATCAAGATCAGTCTACAGTATTAAAAACAAAATAAACAAAAAAACAGAACTAATCTCTTCTGAAAATAGCACAATTACAAATGATTGTCCTAAATGCATATATAATGATGATCGTGTGTACTTTCTTTCACAGCAATACACACAAAAAACTGCTTGAGTAGTTGTATTTACAAACTTCTGTCATATACTGCACCCCAATGCAATCCAAAAAGACAGTTAATTCTTGACAAAATGTATGACAACACAAAGATCTGTCCATAAAAGAATCTTATGCAACACATAAAAAACACTGGGAGATTAGTTGTGCTAATGAGATTGTATCATAATCTGCATCAGGCAACAAGACAAAATGAGCAATAAGAAATCCTGTGTGACCAAAGTGATCATATATATGCACATCTTGAGTGATTTCCATAATATTTACCAATTTTCAAGTCAATCCATCAACAAGGTCCCTTGAAGGGCCTAACACTCTAATGTCTGAAAAATATTTCCAGGATTGCAAGAGAAGATCAGTTCTCTTTTTTGTGGACACAAGAGTGTTAAAACAATCTTTGATATTCTTGAGTGGTAATATTTTCAAATTAGTTGCCATAATCTATGTAACATCAGCACCATTTTCATTAAGTGCAAATGAAACACCTTTAAATAAGACTTCTGGGGAAAACATTAAAATAATATGACGTCCATGTGACCATCCATACAGGAGGATTAACCACATGATTTTGAAGATGGTCCTGTGTTGACCATACTGGATGTTCAAGCTGAACCATTTTCATTTAAGACCACCTAGATGTTATAAAAAAAAAAAGAATCTTCTGGTGAAAACATATAATTATGATTTCCTGTTCAGAAGGATTAGTGACAACATGATTCTCAGTTGGCTGCTGTCGCAGCCATATTTCATGTCAAATCAGAGTAATTTTCATTTGGAACCAACTAGACCTTGGTATAATAAATGTGTGTGAAAGTTTCATGGCAATCTTCCAAAATCTTCCAAGTAGTTTAGGAGATACAGCAATGACAAACTTGTCCTAACAGATGGGTGCACGTTCAATGTTGCACAATGGACAATAAACAACAAACTATTCCATAAGGTCTTCTTGTCTATGTTCAGAACAGCAACAACAAAAAATATACATAACCAGTTGTACAAATGAAATCTGGGGCCCCGAGTGGCCTAGTGGTCTAAAGCGCTGTCCGTTACGGATCACTGCCATCTCACCTCTGTCTGCGTGGGTTCGAGTCTAGGATTGGGCGAATGTGGATATGTGAGAAAGCTTGCCAGTAGCTTCTCGTGGGTCGGTGGTTCTTTCCGGTGATTTCCCGGTTTCTTCCTCCACCATTAATACTGGCCGCCATGAATAGCCTATCATGTGCTGAAAAATGGCGTTAAGCACAACAACAAACAAACAAACAAATGAAATTGTGTAATATATTGCTACAAGCCAAAAAGGGCAATAAAAAATAACTCTAACAAAAGTTAAAGGAGCATAGTGAAGCATTGATATACACATTTTCAGGTTATAAATATTATAATTATCAAGTTTCAAGGAAATCCTTCAAAACCAATGAGACTAGTTGTGCTCACAAGTGCCATAAAGAAGGACAGACAGCACAAAAATTATTAAATAAATAAATAAATAAATAAATAAATAAATAAATAAATAAATAAATAAAAAAATAAGATTGTTAAGCAAAAGCTACAAGTAGCTTATAATTATAAATAAGCTACCAATCTGCATATAATAAAGTACCAAGAAAAAAGATGTGCAGTGCAAAGGTAAAAATAATTAGATGAAGAAAACAATGACAAGCCAAATGCAGTTAGTAATCTACTACTTACCACAAGTCTGGGGCTGCATAGCTAAACACAAGAACCATGATGTTAGTTTAAAGGAAGATCTTTTAGATGCATACACACATCCAGTCACACAAGCATGCTGAATATCATATACAGTCAAATTTACACACATCCAGTTAAACAAGAATGCCAAAAATGATATGCAAAGTCAAATTTACACACATCCAGTCATACAAGCATGCCATATATCATATACAGTCAAATTTACACACATCCAGTCATACAAGCATGCCATATATCATATACAGTCAAATTTACACACATCCAGTCATACAAGCATGCCATATATCATATACAGTCAAATTTACACACATCCAGTCATACAAGCATGCCATATATCATATACAGTCAAATTTACACACATCCAGTCATACAAGCATGCCATATATCATATACAGTCAAATTTACACACATCCAGTCATACAAGCATGCCATATATCATATACAGTCAAATTTACACACATCCAGTCATACAAGCATGCCATATATCATATACAGTCAAATTTACACACATCCAGTCATACAAGCATGCCATATATCATATACAGTCAAATTTACACACATCCAGTCATACAAGCATGCCATATATCATATACAGTCAAATTTACACACATCCAGTCATACAAGCATGCTGAATATCATACGCTAAGTCAGATTTACACACATCCAGTCATACAAGCATGCCATATATCATATGCAAAGTCAAATTTACACACATCCAGTCATACATGCATGCTGAATATCATATGCAAAGTCAAATTTACACACATCCAGTCATACAAGCATGCTGAATATCATATGCAAAGTCAAATTTACACACATCCAGTCATACATGCATGCTGAATATCATATGCAAAGTCAAATTTACACACATCCAGTCATACAAGCATGCTGAATATCATATGCAAAGTCAAATTTACACACATCCACTCATACGAGCATGCTGAATATCATATGCAAAGTCAAATTTACACACATCCAGTCATACAAGCATGCCATATATCATATGCAAAGTCAGATTTACACACATCCAGTTAAACAAGAATGCCATATATCATATACAGTCAAATTTACACATATCCAGTCATACAAGCATGCCATATATCATATACAGTCAAATTTACACACATCCAGTTAAACAAGAATGCCAAAAATGATATGCAAAGTCAAATTTACACACATCCAGTCATACAAGCATGCCATATATCATATACAGTCAAATTTACACACATCCAGTCATACAAGCATGCTGAATATCATACGCTAAGTCAGATTTACACACATCCAGTCATACAAGCATGCCATATATCATATACAGTCAAATTTACACACATCCAGTCATACAAGCATGCCATATATCATATACAAAGTCAGATTAAGTTTTTTATCATCCAAAAATTCAACATACCTCCTCTGACTGCTATCCATGGTGGTTATAAAATATCATCACATTTTAAATAAAGCTATTTAATATTTCTTTAAATATTGTAAATTCAGAATTATTTATGAGGGTGTAATTTCAGTCTGGGAATTAATAAACAATTTCAAGCACATAACATAGCGAGGTCACATTATTTATTTAAATACCTAATTTCAAAACTGGGTGGTGGATTTAATTTTGTTGACTTTTGATAACTATTAAAAAACAAATAATTTCTCCCATACTATTTTTGACTTTACAATAGACACCTGTCTTCACATCAAAAATATACTGAAAGAACATGGATTATCTTAATACATGGCAATATTAATACAATCTTCAAAATTTTAAAGTGTATAAATAATACAATTCATACAAAACACAAATATTTTACATTTTTATGAATCAAGTAAATATGCAATACTTAATTAGATTTCACTCTATTACAATATATAATCCTATCAAAATAAAGAATACATGAATGATTTAACAGTACATGATGCAGTTTTTGCTTCTAAAACCTGTATGATGTTTAGAATCAATTTTGATGGCTCTCTCAATGAACCTCTTAAGAATTACCATTCCATAATAAAAACATACAAAGAATGTTATAGTGTAGTCTGAGAAGCTTTCTGGCTTGAAGATGCAGTGTTTAACAACCTAAATGATTGTCATAAATGCAATAAAGTAATATCATTGTCACCTCTTTTAGAGTCGATTGAACCAATGTGAAATAGTCTGGTCAGGTGACAAAAAGAAATTATTAGAATTGAAATCAAGGATGTATGCTGAACAACATCAACAAATGGTGCCATCATTCACTATATATTCAGTGACAGGAATTATTTTCACGCAAAAGTAAAGATCTCAGGATAAGCATAAGTAAAGATAACTTTATCAGGAAGTCTTGCTCCACAATTTACAAATGCTGTGGTGGATTCAAAGGGGAGTTTGGGTGAGCAGATTCATTCAAACCCTTGCCCACCTTATTTTACAGCTAAAAGAAACAATTTACAGTGAAATACTTCAAATTGTTTGGTCATTTAAAGCTAAATGAATAACGGTTACTAAAAATCAAACCTTCAATGAAAAAAATGTAACTCATATATGGGATTAGGATAATGGAAGTGGAGACCTGGCAAGCTGAGCAACAACTATTAGTGATAACAAGGTTTTTTAAAGACTGTTGCCATGGCTATCATGTTGGAGGTCTAATTGGTCCCATTTTCATTTACGACCAACTGGACATCAAAATCCCTCATCGATATGATCATTTGTTCAGGAGTTGTAGTGAAAACATGATTTTCCATATTTCCACAATTATGTCCATGTTGGAGGCACAAACTACACCATTTTCAATTTGAACCAATTAGACATCATATGGAGGCTTTAAGTGAAAACCCCATGTCGATTTGGCCATGAATTCTGGAGAACTAGCAGTAACAATATTTTGAAGATGGCCAACACGGCAGTCAGATTTTCATTAAGGGCTAATTAGATTTCACAAGAGTCTTTTAGTGAAAACCCCTTGTCAACATGATTAGGCATTCAAGAGGAGTAGTGTTAACACGGATTTTCAACATACTGAATATTGAATCATAACCTTTTCATTTTGGACCAAGTAAAGCTCACGATGAAAGTGTACACTAAGTTTCATGTCTTTCAATCAATAAGTAGTTTAGTAGTAGCAATAACACAGAACTGCCAAGGACAATGCAAGGGCAGATACAGACCAAACACAGGATATTCTGGTCTTTGATCTAAAAACTGACAAATATGAGCTAAGAATATATGGCAACTTACTTAAAGAAACGATTAATGGCAATACAAGGATCCTACTAAACACACTACTGTTTTGGACCTCATCCTACATTCTTTGTTAGTTACTACAAAGAGAGTTAATTTACTCAAAATGTTCACGATTATCTTACATAAAAGCTACAACACTGAGCTGACATTGTTGCTACTGCCAATAGAATAATCTGCATTGTTTCATATTTTTCTCCATGGAAACAAATTATTTACATGAAATATTTATCCAGCTGACCGAGACTTTATATGTACATGGGTTCAGAGTTTACTGTACTAATGGTCATCACATGATCTCAGTTGATGATGTAAAGATATAGCACCCTTTTTTGCTGGACAAATGGAATGGGAATATTTGCAATTACATGACAAATTAAATTTAGAAAGCCCTATCAAATGTCATTTTGCTGCTAGAGTCTGGACAACCTGGTCCAAATATCAGTATCACAGGTAAGTCACCTGTGGTTTTGTGTGAAGGTCCTTTAATTCCAAGTCAAAGAAACTATGTTTAACTGCAATGAATACTGTAAGGCTTTATCCATGACCCTTGTATTGTCATTTCACCTAACCATATACCAACTTGCTGTAACAATGGTACCCATGTTTTAAGGCTAGCCTTTCTGCAATAAAAATGTGGCCTATTTTCATTTGAATACCTCATTTATGACATTGACAGTTACAGTTCTTTTGCTTCTGCTAACAATATAAATCGGATACTTACTTGGGGTAAAACTTCATCATCTGAGAGTGAGGGCTGAGGTAAGTTCTGCCAGAGTCATCTCCCCCTATTGAACTAAAGCTACTTGTCCGTGATAATGCATCTAATGCTAAACTGCCCTGACTCTAAAAAAGAAAAATCATGTGATTTAAAAAAAATAATTACAAATCTTGTTTGATTTCTGCATGTACTCTACCATACAAATGGAGTACATTTATTATACGTTATTGCCTTTGTATGGGAAAATATGAACAAGTATTTTTCTGAGTAATACTACATGAACTTGGGAGTGCAGCGAGTTAATATTTTCCCATACAAGGGCAGTAACAGTTTTTATATACTTATTTTGTTTTCTAACCTAAGGCTTATTAATAAAGAAATACACTGCCAGAACAAAGTAATTAAATTTATGCTCTATTTCAAAAAAAATATATACACAATCATAGATTTATCAATACACAGTAACAATATTAATGCGCAAATAGCACTGTCCAGTGACCTTTGAAATTGCTGAGTGCTCAATATTAGTTGAATGAACACACTGAAAAACTATCAGTCAGTTGGTTAGAATAGATGAAGTTTGTTTTTCTATTTATCCAAGATAATTCTGCTTTTCTACTTATGATGAACTTGATTTACTAAGTCAATATTAGTGCAGTAAAGAGAATTTGATTTCACTTGGAAATGTAGTGGAATTTAAAGTACAATTTCAGTGTGTCTCAGGTTTTCCATGACATGGGTCATGTCAGATTTGCAGAACTAAGAAAGTGTATTTTGAGAAAATTCAAGGTACATAAAATGTAAGAATATTTATTATCATTCTTATTACCAGCTAAGACATATTTATGCCTGTCACTTGCATGCTTGCTGTTGGAGGGATTCCAGCTATGATCATACAGTCTATGTTTTATTGTTAGCCTAACATTGTATCAAATTTGTTGAAAGGGAGGAAAATTGCAAAGTAGCTGTTGTGTAGACATTCTATTTAGCCAACAGAAATAATACTTTGTCATTGTCTTGGCAAATTGGCTCTGAGACTATTAGTTATCTACCAAAACCTTCAGTTGCATTTTACTGAATTTTATAAAAGTTGCATTTTATCTAATAGATATGCAATAACCTTTTACCTCAATATGTTTTCTATGTTTTTTTTATAGACCATAGTCTGAATTATCCTATTTGTAAAATAAAGTTATGAATATTTTTCCTAAAAAAATCATTTCAATGATCAGAATGAAACTTTTTGATTACTGCATCTCTCACACTTGTTGTTGATATTGCAAATATCATGTTCATTCATTTGTTTGAAAGTTTTGTCTGTGACTCACTGAACGTGTCCACATTATAAACTTTATCATCTCTACATTCAAATGGACAATTTAACAGCTTGTTTAGTTCATTCACAAACAAATCTAATCAATCAAAAAATTTCTGTCTCTTAGTAGTGTCATATCTGACATTTTTCGCCATCATGGATTGTTGCTTATGTCTCTTTGGAGAAATAGCTATTGCACACTCATTATCCATCTTGTGTTTTATCCCTCCATTTTCAAACAAATTTCCCTTCTCTAAATTGCCTTTATTACTTTCCTTGTGAAAATAGTTTAACAAACTCATTTTATCCAAGAGTATCTATCAGCTTGCTTGATAAGTACTTCTAAAGTGATTATAACATCAATTTTATCTTTTAAATATGAACTGAAACCGCTCATTAATTAGCGTACTTGTTTCACTTCAAACACAATATCACACATGGAAGTTAATCATCTGTATAATCAATTATAAATTAAAGAATCTTTACTGTCATTTAGTCAGATCATAAAGGAAACTGACACTGATGTAGTTAAAATACCTTTTTAATAATTTAATTACACTGACTCACTGGATTAAAATCCTAGTGAGTCCCTTGTTATAATCTAGATGAGTAAACTCATTGCAACAAAACCATGTACAACACTGTTAATTGATCATACTGGCATTTTTGTTTGACATATTTTGATTTGCCACTTAGCCCAATATGCAGTCAAGTGGTAACAGGGTGTAAATGTATACATGAAGAGAGGCTAGATTCAAGTATTCAGTATGCCCAGAGGGTATGATTGGCCAAATAAAGGTAGATATATTGATTAAAATACAAAAAGAAGGGCTAGGGTGACTTTTTTTTAAAAAAGCACTCCTCCTTGATTAGCAACTTGGAAAATTTTACTTGCCCAACTTCAATAATGACCACCTAAGACATGTTTATGCCTGTCGATTGCATTTTTGCTTGAGAGCTTCTGAGACCCTAATTAAAACCAAATGTACTTTGATCTTCAATCTGCAGAACTGTTGTATTGTAACATTAAGTTGAAAGTAGACCTACTTTGTATTATCACTTAAATTAAATCTTTCGACTTAAATCAAATAAAGGATTGGAACTATAAAAAAAAAATAAGAGGCATGCCAATCCAAAATGCATACAAGCTAACTGTTACAATACTGAATCCGAGAACTCATTTCAATTGAACAACTGCACACCATTATAAATATTATATTGTATATAACATAATTGAAGTATCTAACATTATCAGTGATTTATGCTAATTATTCACAAATGTGGTTAATGAAAGCATGAAAAGCAAGTGAAAAGTGCATGAAAAACTTTTTCTTCACAGATCTGGCTGACCATGAAGTAGGTTCTGAAGTTTGTGGTGAACTTAAATTCCTAAATTGGCACCCAGCGGTTTTCTCAAGAATTAATAATATTTTACTAACTGAACAATTATTGATTATAAATGCTGATGGTTGTTGTTTCATGAATTAAATGTCCCTAGTTTATGAGAAAAGGAAATGCTGTTTTGTTCTGAATCAGCACTTGAATACATCCACATTCATACGCAAAAGCAGTGTGAAAAATTTGGTCATATTTATATGCAAGTATATATGGTACACAAATTCTGAAATTCAGAATCATCTGATGCATAATAGAGCATTATTATATTTGTATGGTAAGAGTAAGAAGTTCTGACTCTTAGTTGTCATTCCTTTGTATACATAGAGTTTCATTTCCAAAGCATGATTCATGGCAACCTAAATAAATTATTGTTTATCGGTACCTGCATAATAACAGGTGACCTGCAAGGCAGGTGTAACTTTGGTTGAAAGTCTTACCTGTCTGTGTTCCCTGAGTTTTGCTGCCTCTGATGGATTATTAAACCGGAAAATCTGAGTCCCACCTAGGACAATTATATCACCTGAAATGAAATGAAAAAAAAAAAAGATTTTAAAAGTTTGTTCAAATAAAGCATTGAATGATTTTACATGAATAGTACAACATGCAATATTTTATTTTTTAGTACAAGATGCAAAACTTTGTGTACAATATGCTGGTTATGCAAGAAAAGGTCAAACAATAAAACCCGACATTCATATGATGGTAAAATGAATATAAAGGGCATTTATTAATCCATTCTTTAAGTTTATTTAATATCTCACATTTGTACAATGGACACCTCTTCATGAAAGACAAAATTAGGTCCCCTGAGTGTCTGTTCAAGACAGGTTTCAATGTGGATAGGATTCAAGATTTACGACAAAGAAAGCATGGCATAATTGAAAAATATGAGAGATGTAAGCAATTTACTGAACACTATTTGTCATTATGCTATTTCTATCAACTTTATTCTGCATAGTAACTGTGGTGGAAGGAATCATTAATTATCATACAAACTGGCAAAATTGAAAATAAACGGACATAGAGTGGGACAGAGTCATCTTCCCTAGCCATGGTTTCGATATGTCAACCGTATAAGATATTTTAGTGCTTTGTTCTAGTGACATCAAATAGATTACACGAGTTGCCTCCCTTAATATGTGATGCATTTAACAGCAGTGCATTGTAATCAGCAGAAAATGGTGGAGGCACTTGACTTCAAAAAGATATATTCTAAATTTAACACTGAAAGTATGCTTACATAACACAGAAAAATAAGCCCAGACTGGCAGTAGAAAATCGATTATTTGAGTCCATTCCAGCTGTGTTTTTTACTTGTCTTGATTGTGTAGTGTTCAAATCTGAACAACTTTATTTTGATTGGATGCAGCTTGCCACTGCACCCATCAAAATACATGGACCTGAAACACTGAAATATCTAATCAATCTGCCAAGGTGTAGATAGGGTTAACATATTGGAACCTTGGCCATATAAAATAGGACTGAGTAAGAAAAACAATAATATATAGCAACAGGCTAGAACAAAGAGAGGAGCACATAAGGGTAAACAGACAAACAGGAATATGGGCAGTAAATTATGGGGTGATATTTTGTTACCTACCTTGGGTGAGTTTGGTGGGTTTTTGTACTTCAATGCCCTGGACAGTGCAATGCGCACCAGCTAGTGGATAAAGAGTGACTTGGCCATCTCTATGCTCAATTATACAGTGTTCATTCAATATATTTGGTCCTGTCAAAACTAGAAATGAAATTTTCATACTGTGAACTATATATAAGAATAAACACAAACTTGACATATGCAATTTTCCACTTACAAATACAGAGCAGAATTTTAACAAGATTTCCACATACTTCCCAAAATTAACCCCAAAAAAAGAAAATTATTAAGATATATCTTCAATCTCATTAAGATTACACTAATATTAAATGGAAGAATAGTTGCTTTCATGATTGTACGATCCTAGTCTAAAAACCAATTGAATATTCCAAGATACTATATATCCAATAAATAACAAAATGCAAGGGATCAGAGGTAAAACTTTTTAAACAGTCTTTATATTTCTCTCTAAATGAAGAAAGAGACTGAAGTTATCTTCAGAGAATGACTGACAGTGCAAAGGATGGTTGACTATTCGCTGAAGAGCCTCTGACAATTTTAGAGTTGGTCAAAATAATATAGAAAACAAATTAATACATTAATAAAACAATGAGAACATTCATAATTCCAGACTATAAAATATCAGTCTAAATTCATTGAGGATTTAACATATTAAATATGAAATTTGTGGAAAAAAATAATATCACATAAGCTGCTGGCTGAGATACCATCCCATGTACATGCTAATCAGGAATCCAAGCATCAATATCTGGGAGGTAAGCAAGGTAACCAATCTGGAATGGACATTTTAGTAACAAACTTCTTTGTATAACATGTCTTCCTACAAGTCTATACAAAATTAGGGTTTAATGAGTAAATACTGCGACCATTTTGCAAATACCAGAACCTTGAATTTCTTCAACATTTTCAGACTCAAAGATAAACATAACTGTTAATTACTTTTTTGAATGATATATCTGCATCTTTCATCTGCTGCCATTTTTCACCTATTTTATGTTGTTTATTTCAATGAAAAGCCATATTCTATGTACCAGTCTAACATGTTGGTTCTGAAGTACTTCTTTCTTTATCTTTGTCCACATAGAAACTCCAATTAAAAAATATATCCCTTTAAATTGCAAAGGTTTCTCTAAAAATGCATCACTCTTCAAATATGAAGAATAGCTGACATCTCTTTGTCATAGAGAGTTCTTAAAGTTTAATTTTTTTTGTCCTTACCGACAAGGAGTTCTGAGCTTCTATTTTTTATAACTGTCAAAGACTTGACCACTAAGGCACCTTATTTTGTATACTGCTGTGCATTTCTCAAACACGAAGGCATGGAAAACAGACTTGGGTGTGCAGACCTTGCATTTCTCAAACACAAAGGCATGGAAAACAGACTTGGGTGTGCAGACCTTGCATTTCTCAAACACGAAGGCATGGAAAACAGACTTGGGTGTGCAGACCTTGCTTTTCTCAAACATGAAAGTATGACAAGCTGTTAGGTGTTATGAAACATTGTCATACAATATTTATGACATGTCATGATGATACTACACATAGGAATGATGTAATGTTATGATAAAATCTTTCCTTGAATTTTTCTTACCTATGTCAGGCTCTTTGTCTGACTCTTCATTCCCTATCACAGTCTTGCCCTCCTGGAATAATGTAAAGGATTAAATTATGCTAGGTTTTTTTACTTCCTCTAATGTGGCAATAAACAATGTATTGCAGTGCAGAGATATGAATATGGCATGTATTAAATAAATACCTTGTACAACATTCCTGTGTGCTAATCTATAAACATAATTAAAACAACCATCTATCACCCATCTAAACACTTGCTATCCAACAAATTGAATAAACATGCAGTTTTTCATTGTCAAAACAATCTATAGATGACATGAAAAAATGAAGAGAAAAAAAAATGAATATAGAATGTAAATATTAAATCTACAAATCCAAACAGACTTATCTGCTTGTAAGTATCAAAACTGTACAAAATTATACAACATTTAGTTCTCATGTTATATTGTGTGTATTTTAATGCAGGGGTGGCTGTACCACAATATGTTATCATTACTGTGTTGTTTGTATTGTGATACAAGGATGGTACTGGCAAAAGCAAATGGTGTTTTCATCCTGTATCATGTGTATTGTCATATTGGACTGGCAATACTGTACACTTTGTTCATGCTGTATAATGTGTATAGGCATCCTGGACTGGCAATATTGTACACTGTTTTCATCCTTATCATGTGTATTGTCATATTGGACTGGCAATACTGTACACTTTGTTCATGCTGTATCATGTGTATTGGCATACTGGACTGGCAATACTGTACACTGTTTTCATTGTGTATCATGTGTATTGTCATATTGGACTGGCAATACTGTACACTTTGTTCATGCTGTATCATGTGTATTGGCATACTGGACTGGCAATACTGTACACTGTTTTCATCCTGTATCATGTGTATTGTCACACTGGGGTGGCAATACTGTACACTGTTTTCATCCTGTATCATGTGTATTGTCACACTGGGGTGGAAATACCATACAGTTGTTTGTATTAAATTGTATATATTTACAGTGTATTGCTGTATCATTAATATTTTTCTAAATGATAGGGTCACATGGTTGTTGCAAATATTATTGATGATAGAAATAAAATGCATCTGACACAGCAAGCTATCTTCAAACTGCAAGTCGAGTACTAAACTATAATTGCAATAGGTCTAGCCAAGCACGACACAGGCATTGAAACTTAATAAACTTCATAACCATAAATATTCTAGAGTACAATCCCTGTGTGTGTGGTTTCCTACCATCTACACAACTCTTTATATGAAGAAACTATATTTTCTTGTGTGAAAATATCACACTTCATGGGATCACCTGGGAGTTCCTTCACAAAGGCAGGGTGATGAAAGTGATGTGGTTCGGGTAACAAAATCTGAAGACCCTCTGACATGAATGGTTGGTCCAAGTCTGACAAGAAAATCTAGTAGTCTGTAACCTCAGGTAGGTTTTTAAATGGTGTGAGTGATGGTGTGTCACTAATGATTGACAGAAGACCTGGGGAAGGTGAGAATATTCTTCTTTCTCCCCTCCTGCCTACATTTAAAAATAGGGGCATATAATATGCTTGGCCAGGAAAAAAAAACAAACCTATTGTTGTTGAGAACCACTACTGTATATTCTCTGGAGGCACCACCAATGTGAATTCTCTGTAGTCAATCATTCGATCTCATAACTTACAAGATAAAAATGAATATTTGAATACAAATTTTTTATATGAATATTCACAATAAAGTATTCTAATTCAACTATTCAGATTTTCATTTCAGATCTGTAAAAATAAAAACAATACCAGATACAAAACTGCAGTACATGATAAATTACGTGCTTTAACTTACTACATTCAATGAAATGAAATTACCTTGAGATGATACATGTGGACTCCAGTACTCAGTATGTCATCACCCATGCCGATAAGGTATGGTAGTTGGGAATCTATAAGAACCCCCATGGAACTGGAACGATTCCCAAGACCACGGATGCTCATGTCAGATTCCTATAGAAAAAATATTAATTTTTTTAACGTTACAATCCATCCAGACCAAAACATCATAAGTATGAAGCACTTTTGTACACAGGAAAGCTATTACAATACCAAATATTGCAAACAAAACAGGAACATTACAAGTTTCACAAATATTATAAATTCATCATACTCATTAATCTATCATTAGCTTTTAGAAATACCAATCCTATGTCCGAATAAACTGCTTGTAAAAATCTTGTAGCACTATTCTGATCCTTATGATAAATCAATGGCCAGTTTTGTCATCTAGTTTCCAAACTCACTATATTTTATAAAAATTTCCTTTTGATACAAACTCCATAAATGTTCTGATTCATCCATTTTCTGCTAAGTTTTCCAAGCTCTTAGGAGCCATATATTGTATCACTGAAAATATTGATTTAGTATCTATATTTACATCAATATTACCTACATCATTACTACAGAGTGAAAAATAAAACACTGAAAACAAATTTTTGCCTATGATTAACTAGAAATTTAATGAAAAACACCAGTGCACTTGCAATTTTTTTTCTTAGTTATTTACTTGCCCTTGTAACCTAACACACATCTAGCCTCTGTCTTTTCTGCTATTAACTCCCTATCTAACCCATCAGTAATTTACTTGCCCTTCTAATCAGCCTGGCAACTAACTCATCTTACCCATGTTAATTACTTGCCCTTCTAATCAGCCTGACAACTAACTCATCTTACCCATGTTAATTACTTGCCCTTTTAATCAGCCTGATAACTCATCTTACCTAAGTTAATTACTTGCCATTCTAAGCATCCATACCACTAATTCTTGTCTTGTCTCAGCTATTTACTTGCCCTTCTAACCAAACACACAATTAACTCATTTTTCTTCTCTTGTACTTGCCCTTCTAAACAGTCACACCAGTTATTTACTTCAACTTTTAACAATTGCTAACCACATAACAAACACATCATTTTTCCATCATTACTTGCCCTTTTAATCAACCATACCAATAACCAATTTTTCCTTTAGTTATGTGCTTGCTCTTCTAACCACCATACCACTAACTATGATCATCTTTGTTACTCACCCTATATACTTATTAATAAGTGGAGACTTACTTGCCCTTTTAATCAACCATACCAATAACCAATTTTTCCTTTAGTTATGTGCTTGCTCTTCTAACCACCATACCACTAACTCTGATCTACTATGTTACTCACCCTATATACTTATTAATAAGTGGAGACTTACTTGCCCTTTTAATCAACCATACCAATAACCAATTTTTCCTTTAGTTATGTGCTTGCTCTTCTAACCACCATACCACTAACTCTGATCTACTATGTTACTCACCCTATATACTTATTAATAAGTGGAGACCAACTGCAAACTTTGCAGACCTAGACTTGCAGTTGCAAAATGTACTGGTATATCCAGTTATGTGTAGTTTGGTAGGAGTAAACAGTTCTGGTATAAAAGATACATTTTACTACAGACAGACAGACAGACAGGTACATGAGCATGAATATTAAAAACAAGATAAAATCCAATTTGATGCTGATGTTAACTGCTGTAAACCTACCATTATTAGGTCATGTGTTTCTGTCCACTTGGTCATCCAGGATTTGGTCAATTGATTGGCCTGAAATTGTACACTAAAATATTGAACATGAATGCAGAGCAAGAAATCAGAAGTTGAAAATGATAGTATATTTATGACAGAAGTTCCCAGAAGAAGGGTATGACCTTCTACTTACCAACAAAAAAAAATTCCAGGAATTTAAGATGAGACCATTTATTCATGCAACTGCTGAGTGTTCAAACTATCTCTGAAAATTCTGATCAATAATAACATTTTAAAATTAGCTGCTGTTGTGGTCATATTAAATGCAACATTGGTATAATTTTCAATTAGGACCAACTAGACACCATCTGAAGTCTTTTGGTTTAAACCCATATAAATATGACCATCTATTCAGAAGTAATTATAATAAAATTTCCAACATGCCAACGATGGTGACCATATTGGATTTCAAAATGGCATCATTTTCATTAGACCCAACTAAACATCATAAGTCTTTCATTAGACCCAACTAAACATCATAAGTCTTTCATTAGACCCAACTAAACATCTCAATAAGACTTTCCTTATCAGACAAGTTGTGATAATATGATTTTCAACATGACTGCCATGCTATAATGGATGTCAGAGAGGTACCAATTTCATTAACATCATGCAGATATGCAAAAGCCCAATATCAAAATGACTTTCTGTTTTTTAGGAGTGGTGATTATAAGATTTTCAAAATGGTTTCTGTGTTGGCCATACTGGACATTGGAGCCAATTTTATTCAGAACAATTAAATATGAAAAGAAGTCTTTTAGTGAAATTTCCATGCTAATATGTCCATCCATTCCTGAGTAGTAACAATAACAAGATTCTTAAGATGACCACTGGGGCTGCCATATTGGATGTATGAACAGTGCCATTTTCATTTAGGGAGCAACCAAGCATCATAAGAAATTGTTTGGTGGAAACTCAATTTGTTGTTAACAGCAAGATATCTATGACCTGTAGATGCATTTTATTTTCTAAGAATTCAGCTTAATAATTTAGACTAAAATTTTGAATTTGTATTTATTTTCTCACTGTGACTCATATAATAAAAAGTCAGCATATATATAGATTGTGCTTCTTAATTCTTAATAATTTTCATCAATTTGTTTTATTTTTCTCTATCAATCTATAAAAGACCATATTGTTTATTTCATCTATTTTAAATTTCTTACACTATAAGGTCAGTGGTTCTCAAGCTGTGTGCCATGGACCATTGAGGGTTTGTGGGGCTATTGCATGGAGTTAATGAATGACTAAATAATATCTCCCATATATACTGCTATTTTTCAAATGTACATGTATATATTATTGTTGTTGTGATGAATATAAATGTGAATTCATTTACAACAGTTACAGAGTTCATACAAATTTTGTCTTGTATTTTCTCAATTAAAGGTACATTATTTATCAACAATGCAATATAAATTTATAACAAAAATGAATATTGTTGTTTCATGTGTGGAAGATAAAAGATGAGATCCTCAGTAGAGAACTGATGCTAAAGACAGGAACATTTCTTCCATTTAACTATTTAATGCTAAAACCATCTTCGATATTCTTCAAGTTCACTGCTGTGGCAGACATAATGGATGTCTGACTGGAACCATTTTCATTTAGGTCCAGCAAAACATTATAAGAAGTCTTCTGGCAGAAACATCCATGTTGATATGACTTTCTGTTCTGGAGAACTAATGATCACAACATGTTCAAGATGGCTGTCATGGTGGCCATATCAGATAACAGCGGGCCATGAAGGCCCAACTTGACATGATAAAGGTCTTTTAGTGAAAGCACAACGATGATATGAGCAGCCATGTAGGAAAAGTAGTGATAACAAGATTTTCAAAATGGCTATTATCTCAGCTATAATGGAAGTCAGATCAGCACAATTTTACTTTATGACCAACTTTCAGTGCAATCACATAGTGTGATAAGCTATTCAAGATGGCTACTGTGATGGCCATATTGAATGTCGGCACAGCAATATTTTCATTTAGAAATTATAAAAAAAACCTTGTTGATATGACTATCCAATCAGGAGGAGCAGTGACAGCAATATTTTCTAGATAATTAATCTGGTGGCCATATGGCCGTGATGGGACAATTTTCATTTAGTATCAACAAGGCACCATAGGTACTATATTATCAGTGCATGCTCAGCCATTTAACAGTGTCATTATCAGCAACATACAGAGCCTGCAGTCCACTGGGGAACTTTGTCAGTGGACAGTTGTTCACAATGTGTGACATGGTCTGAAGAGCTCCACAGCAACAGTAAGAATTAGCAGCCTGGACCCATTGGACAAGGTTGACTGCACAATGAGCCTATTCTGTCTGAAAGTGGTTCAGTGTGGTCCACAGATGACGTGGAAGGTTGAAGCCAGGAGGGCAGATAGATGGCTCAGCTATGAAGGAGTGGATTACAACATCTGCTGAAGGGCACCCAACACTCCAAGCTGAGATAACTGTCATATTCTCTGACAATTGATCTAACTAGATTGGTCGTCTTGAAGTCAAGTGGACTGCTGGATGTGAGGTAATGTCCAAGTACAGTAGAAGTTTCTCACTGGTATAGACCTTAGCCAACACTATTACATCCTGGCAACTCAGATGTGGAGGAGGAATACTGCTGAGTACTGGCAGCAATGGTAAATGAGTAGGATATAGTTTCCAGAGATTAGTGTAGGATGATTGAGCCCAGACAAGAGTGCAATACTCAGCTGTTTAATAACAAAGGGTCAGTGCTGATGTCTTGAGTGTATGAGCACTAGAGCCCCAGGATGAGCCAACCATTTTGTGGAGTAGGTTGTTTTGAGTGCTAAGTTTTGCTGCAGTTTTCTTCAGGTGGTTGTAGAATGTAAGTGATCTGTCCAGTCACACCAAAGTATAGTGGTGTTGGGTCATGTTTTTTTTGCTGCCCACTGAGGAGGATGTGAAGCTCAAGGTTGACATTTTCATTGTTAAAGTGGAAGACACTGGAGACTGTCTTTGTTATGCTTGGCTTTAGACGCCATTTCTTGAGAAGAAGTCCATCATATCCTTCATGTCCTTGTTCAGTACCCTCTCAAGCTCAGCAAACAAGCGACTTTACGCACCGGAGAGCAAAGTCATCTGCATATATGAACTTGAGGTGACTTTTGGTGACAATCCCATGGCAATAGATTTTGTTGAGGAGTAGTAACAACAAGATTGTTAAGATGGTCACTTTGACAAAGATGGTCACTGTAACAAAGATGGTCACTGTGACAAAGATGGACTCTGTGACAAATATGGTCACTGTGACAAAGATGGTCACTGTGACAAAGATGATCACTGTAACAAAGATGGTCACTGTGACAAATATGGTCACTGTAACAAAGATGGACTCTGTGACAAATATGGTCACTGTGGCAAAGATGGTCACTGTGACAAATATGGTCACTGTGGCAAAGATGGACTCTGTGACAAATATGGTCACTGTGACAAAGATGGTCACTGTGACAAAGATGGTCACTGTGACAAATATGGTCACTGTGACAAAGATGGTCACTGTGACAAAGATGGTCACTGTGACAAAGATGGTCACTGTGACAAAGATGGACTCTGTGACAAAGATGGTCACTGTGACAAAGATGGTCACTGTGACAAAGATGGTCACTGTGACAAAGATGGTCACTGTGACAAAGATGGACTCTGTGACAAATATGGTCACTGTGACAAAGATGGTCACTGTGACAAAGATGGTCACTGTGACAAAGATGCTCACTGTGACAAACATATCTGACATCAGATCAGCCTTTCAGGACCACCTAAAAACTATAACAAGTCTTTTAGAGAAAGCCCCAGGTTGATACTACTATCCATTCAAGATTAGTAGCTTGATTTTCAAGATGGCCACTGTGGCAACCATGCTGGACATCAGACCAGCACCATTTCATTAAGAATCAACTAGACATTAAAAAAAGTCTTCTAATGAAAACCACATGACAACACAACTTTCTAATGAGTACTGGTAACAAGCAGTGATGGCCATGGAGAAGATTGGCTCAATTTTGTATGGACCAACTAGGTATCATAAGAAGTTTTCTGATGAAAACTCATGTCAATATGACTTTCTGTTCAAGAAGAAGTTGCAATAACAAGATTTTCAAGATGGCTGATGTGGTGGCCATATTGGCAACGAGACTGGCACCATTTCTGTTTAGGGCTAAATGTGAAAATCCCTGCTGATATGATCATCCATTCAGGAGAAGCAGTTATAACACAGAGGTGGTCATATTGTATGCCAAAGTTATGCCATTTTTATTTAGGTGCATGGGATGAATGCTTGTGCAAAGTGTTATGGCAATCCTCTACGTACTTTAGGAGAGGAAGCAATAAGAAACTTGTACTAATGGAGAGACAGACAGGAGGACAGGTGATAAATTATCATCAAAGAATTATAATCATATAATGTTTATTATTTGCAAATATTTGCTGGAACATCATGGATAGACTTGGAACAGCAAGCTCAAGAAATTGTTGCACATATAACCTGTGTATGATCCTTATTAAAAACAGTCATACCATGACTTCATTCTCTTGAAGTTTCTCTGCTATCTGTGAACCAGTCTCTTGTATAGATATTAAGCTGCCAGCCTGAAATGAAACATAATAATAAGTGATGAACATTTGGTGACAAGAAAAATCTAAAATCCAAAATCCAATGTTTACATCAGGTGAGATTTTTCAGGATTGCAACAAATTATTCCTTCATCATCATCTACCATTGAATTTAATTTTGCATTAGCTCCTAAATTATATCATTGGTAGGAAAAACATAATTTCACAGTGAAGTGTAAAAAAGTATAACCTACTACATACATGTAATACTTAAATGGAGTTAGTGTGACTTTGGTCTTTGTATTTCTTTTACAACATTTTGTGAAGTCTACACTGAATTTACATCTACTTTCCAAAATATACGTCACTGACAAAGTACTATATTTGAATATATTTCATACATACTTTCATATTAACAAACTCAAAACAAATCATGGATGCAATTTTACAAATTTTACAATCTTTCATTGGAATCTTTGTGTAATAATACATTTTGTATTGATGTTAATCTTAGTTGAACAAAGAAGACTCCAAAGTTGAAAAAAGTATTAATAATTAGTTTAGTTATAATGGAGTGATAATTTTATACATGCATTACAATGTTGTTAGAAAAAAGAGAAGCACTGAGTGCATCACAGGGACCCCACTCTCTACAATTTACTCAGCCGGTCTTGTTAACAGAAGAACTTTTGTTGGAAAACTAAAGTCTGGAGAAAACTAGCATTCAGGAGCCATAATTTTTTCAAAATGATGATGCAAAATGTTGATAATCCACTTCAGTTTCATCAATACAAAGAAGCTGAAATACAACATTCCTTATTATTGTTGTGCACAGGAATATCAGATAGGATAGGAAATCAAGGGCTATAACTCTTCTAAATGATAATGTGGAATACTTAATATTAAACTCATTTAGGGTTTCATCAATGCAACTCTGCAAGAAAAATTGGCTTTAAATTTTAAAAAGTTAAATTGTGCTGCAGAAGCTTAAGTCAGTGGGATGATCATCACTAGTGCAAATGATGTGGAATGTTAAAAATGAACTCACTCAAGATCTGATCAGTCTGAAGCCACATGCTAAGGCCATTTGAATCCATACAATTTTGGTGAAGTTATGTTGCAAAAATAACAGACTGGTGGAGCAATCTGGGAGCCACAACTCTTCTACCTAAGGCTTAATCCATATTAATACACATACAAGTCTTTGAAACAAAGATGAGATATAATATCATCACAATATATTGAATACATCTTGGGCTATGCAGGTTACAAGAAGCCTTCTATTTGAAGACATAAACTTAATTATCAAGGAACCATAACTCTAACCCAAATGGAGCTGAGGTGGCAGTGCACAGTTTTGTAAATTGGCAAATTTCTTAACTTAAGGCTACGGTGTGACTTTTTCAGCTATTTTTTTATTAATTAAAGTAATGGATATATTTGTGAACTAGGTGTTTTGGGTTTGGGTTGTTATTGAAATTGATGTCAGGCATGTACACCTTCCATAGTTACTCTGCAGTATGTTGGTAGTGAAATACCAATAGTTGGCTAGGAAGAAAAGAGCTAGCCTCCCATAGCAGTAAAAACATGGATTTGGGAAAAGTAGAATATCTCAAAAACAACTTGGATGACAACTATTTTCAACTGCATCAGCCTGTTTAGTACACACTATTTTGCAGAATTGTCATCTAGGAAAAGGGATTGTGTTTGCACTGTGAGCATCACATGGAGTCAAAAATGATCTTCGAACACAAAAATTGCAGGTATAAACTTGGGGTTGGGGTGCATAAACATCTTTTGCTATGAACAGTGACTGACTTCTCTGGTCAAAAGAATAATATTTTTATGTTTTGTTTTAATATAGGTATCTAAAAATATGGACCTTCTTGACCTCACTTGTGTATTGGATTTTTTATGATTTTTTTTGTACTAGGTCACCGATTGCGGCATTAAATTTGTACATAAAAACTGATGGAATGAAATTCTAAACAGGCATATCTAGGCCAGAGACAATGTATGCAAACAATAAAATACTGAATAATTCTTGATCTAGGCTAGTTACAGTGATAACTGTAAAAAAAAGGGCAACAAATTGATCACCAATGGACCTTAAAAAGGTATGTCTGATTGTAACTGGCAATTCCTCTACTAAATGGCATCAAGCTATGAGTAAGAGCTGTAGAGTTATGCTGGTTATGAACCATACACCATGTGAAGATACAAAGTTAATTTTCAAGGGCCATAACTCTTTTCAAAATGGATTTTAAGAGACAAAACCAAAAAGGTACAAATAGGACTTCGAGACAATGGCATCTGCTGAATGGTTCCTGAATGATGCTGGTCAGAAGGATCTACTGCAGAGGAAAGAGGCAATATTGATCGAAAAAGCGTAATAACAGGTGTAAAATTGGATCTGAAAAGAGAAAGCCTTTAAAAAGTAGATCCTCATCTAACAGGTAAGACACCTACCAAATTGCACAGAATTATGTTAAGGGTTACGGAATAGTGCAAAAAGTGTGAACAGACAGATGGAAAGATGGAAAAAGGTGATTAATATAGGGCTCAATCATTTTGATGTGGGGCACTAATTAGACACTCAATCATTTTGATGTAGGGCACTAATTAGACACTCAATCATTTTGATGTGGGGCACTAATTAGACACTCAATCATTTTGATGTGGGGCACTAATTAGACACTCAATCATTTTGATGTAGGGCACTAATTAGACACTCAATCATTTTGATGTGGGGTAATAATTAGACAATCTATATGAAACTAGAAGTTTTGAACTATTTCAGATACAGCATCATGCAAGTTACAACAACTAATTTTTGTCTTTTTATCGAAATAAAGAACTCTGAGTAGTGGTTGTTAGTATGTAAATTAACAGTCTGTATGATACATATCTTAAAAAGCAATTAAATATGCTTGTAAAATATTTATCAAGAAACAGTTTAAAATATACAGTGTAAAGTTTTAGTAGTTTACAAAAATGTATTCTACAATGCATCAGCAAAATGAAGTCTCAAGCATTCACCAAGTAAAAGATACAATAAGAAAACAGGTAAAACTGAGATGCATTTTTTGTCCTTTGCAATAAATTTTTGTTTTCAAATGTACAGTATATATAATATTTCTACAAGGATACAATAAACATGCAATTTCAGGCATGCACATTATAATTTCATAACCAAAGCATGCTGCTAAATAGCAATTGTAATATCAAATTTATTGCACATTTAAGAACAAATAATCTTCTCCTGTTGTAAGCAATTGTTAACATAAATAGGGTACAGACAAGAATTAAATGTAAACAGAAGCAGACCCAATATTGCATAATTAAGCAAGTACCTGCTCCGACCCACCAGATGAATGTAAGGATGCAGTTTTCTTTGAGAAAGGCACCAGGTAAAATATATCATTTGCTTGAGCTGCTTGCTGAAAACGAACAAGGCACACAACAAAATTTAACACAAGGACAAGACACTCTCATCAGTGCAAGCTTTAACATGCTTGTTGCTGGTATAGTAGAATTGGTTTTGGAAGACAACCCTGTCTGCCAACAAAATGACGACTCTCAAGACAGGTGGTTACTCAATGGATGTCATTCCTCTACATAACGGATTAGTTTTTACATGGAGTAGCTGGTCTTTCAAGACAGGTCATCTTTCATGGCTGTGGTTTTTCAAGGCACATCAATGTTAGTAATGACAGGTGGGGGGGGTATTTGTCATTGCATATGGGAATTTTTCACTATGAATATAAAAAAATCCTTTCAAACTAGCACTCATGTAAATTTGTATTGAAACAACAAATCTGTAATGGCGACTGATTAAAATCAACTATTTAATTAGGCAGAAAAACCAATATTTCTGGTCAGTTGACCATCCCTTTCTCATTGCCAATGTTAGTACTCTTTCCACAATTGCAAAAAGAAAAATGAAATGTCCAAAAAATACAAAAATAAAAAACCTGATCTGCCTACCCTAATTTTAAAAACAATGCAACAGGAAACACCTTTCTTTTACCTTATGAGGTAAGCTACATAACTATATTTTTGTACCAAGCAGTCAACAAACACAATATACTCCACAAGAAAAACACAATTCTTAATAATTTCCATATATATTCAACTACCAGCAAATCAGATATTCTTTTGAACAATGTTCAGCAAGTTTTTACCCATCAAGGTTTGCCCATCTCACTCATCATTAACTAGATCTTTTGTCAGTAAAACATTACAAACTCCAAATTCCTGCCAACCTCATTTTTCTGCCACTTTCCAACATGTATGAAAGTTAACAAAAATAGAGTGAGTATCTGTATATTCATCGTGGCACTTTAAAGTTTTTAATAAAAACAAAAGCCCCATGCTGGCCTGATATTGCTCAAGTGCCCAATGCTGTATTCAGCAGGATTCTGTAGTATTGCACGAATGAAACCCTAAGTAAACTATTAGTATCACCCCCCCTTTATATTACATTGATTCTATCAACTATACTTAAAAATTGAATCTCCAAGGAATACCTGGTAAGGCATAATCAGTATGCATACTTCCTTGCTTATAATCAAACTAGTTAAAAATCTTTATAAATATAAACCATTGAATCAAGTTTTCTCAAAGAAATATAGTTTTCAGACCAAGCAAGGAAACAAGCTCAAATAATAAGAGACAAGATCAATTCATTAAAAAGTGCCAATCTAACTTGTCTAAGACACTGATGATATTAGCTTAATTACTAAGTTGCATAAAAAAAAACTCTGATAAAAAAAATTTCTCTAGAACTATAACAATACTAGCCAATCAGGTACAAATTTACCTCATTAAAAATATGTGTCAAAACAATCTGAATCACTTTCAAATTATGAAAACTGTGTTTCCATTAGCTAATTAGAAGGTTACCAGAACAAGACACCTAAGTGGTCAGATCTTCATGAAGGAGAGTGGAGATCCAATTTTAATCAGATTGAGCTTTTGATTCACCTCCAAATATAATAAGATAGTACATACATATACCATGAATCATATATTTCTTGGAATAATATAAGATCTCAAATTTGTTCTGATAAATCATAAAATCTGAGCGGAAACTAAATATCTGGACCAGGTTTTTATGGCTAAACCTACTGGGAATGTAACTGAGTACAATACCTTGTTAAAATTAGACCCCATTAAAAACAGATCCATGCTGTTTTCTTTGCTTCAGGCAAAAACTATTGACATTTTAAAAGCATTACTCAAAATAGCTATTAATACTATATGTCTGATTTTGTTAATTTTAGTCAAAGGAACTGTTTGTCCCTCCAAAGTACATTTCATGAGGCACACCTAATGCAAGTTTTTCAAAACAAATAACTGACTGTTATTACTGGGCCCTGCAAAAGCACATACCTACATCTTTAATTCTTTCTTTTGTGAAGGAAACAGGATAACATTGTTTTGATAGAATTCCCACATCACAAAGAACAGCAAACACACCTTTATGACACAGTGAAACCAAATGCCAGTTGCAAAAATTTAAAATGTACATGATATAAGTAAGAGAACACCTTAAGTACATTTGCCATTAATCTTGGTGAAAGCAGGATGAAAGAAGAACAGGAACTATCAATTGAACAGACCTCCACATGTAAAGATAAGCAAACCAATTTTGGCTGGTACTGTAATTACATTTGAGAAGTATGTCAACAGATAGTAAAGTCACAAAAAGGCTGTACACCATTGAATTTTATATTTACTGATATATTTACTTGAGACCCACCTTTGAAATAAGAGTTTACAATAAAAAAAAAGGTTTATCCTAAAATTAAACACTTCAAATCGCTTCATTGTGATATATTTAATTCAAAATTTAGTACAACGGAATGAGGCCTTGAACATCTTTGAAGCATGGGTGATATTTTTCTTACTCCTACCTAACATGATCCCTAATTATAATTTTGTAGTTTATGTTTTAACAGAAAAATATTTTTTTGCAAACTTGATTATTTTTAAAACAAGCTTCAATAGGACTTCAATACCAAATTTATAAAACAAATATTTTTTGTATAAATGCATGTTTATTTTTTGTATAAATGCATGCACATGTTGGCATTTGTAAAATATCTCTAAATGCAGTTATTTTACACAAGACATCTCTAAGGTAACAAAAGACATCTCTAATTGCAGTAACTGTACACAAAACATCTGTAAATGCAGTTATTGTACACAAAACAAAATTATCTAAATGCAGTCATTGTAAACAAAACATATCTAAATGCAGTTATTGTAAAGAAGACATCTCTAAATGTAGTTACTGTACACAAAAGATTTGTAAGTGCAGTTACTGTACACAGAAGATATGTAAGTGCAGTTGATGTACACTAGACATTTGTAAGTGCAGTTACAAAAAACAACTGTAAGTGCAGTTACTGTACACAAAAGATCTGTAAATGCAAGTTTGGTAAAATCTATAATTAATATTTTAATGTTTTGGGGACTAAACTGAAATTCTAAAATGAAGTTAATTGAGTGGTATTATCCAAGATATTCGTAAAACATACAGTATAAGATCAAATTAGGTTAACTGATAAAAATCCATTCAAAACTCTTTATAAGTCAGTACAACCAAAACTCCAAATCATGACCTTTGACCTTAAAATCACTGTCTGAGTGCTGACAATCAGATTGTTAAAAGTAATATAACTACCAAATATACTTGCTTATAAGAGTCCAATTGCAAACTACACAGACCCAGATATGTCATCACATAAAGCACCGTCAGATCTGGGTCTGTGGTGCTTGTGAGGTGTAAGTAGTAGAAAAAACAACACAGACCCTAATTGGCAGGTGCATTATACTATGGCAAATCTGGATCTTTGAAGTTTAACTTGTCTAACAAGCAAGTAAAAATGGTAAATACTGTCTAGTCAAACTTTGTATACATATAATAAAATAAATAATGCAAATAATGACTTTTGACTCGACAAGCAGTTATTTTCAGTTATTGACTTGTCTAACAAGCAAGTAAAAATGGTAAATACTGTCTAGTCAAACTTTGTATACATATAATAAAATAAATAATGCAAATAATGACTTTTGACTCCACAAGCAGTTATTTTCATCTCGAACCAGCAATATATTGTTATAGTAGTAACTTAGTGAAACATTAATGTTTTTAAGACCTTCTGTTCTGAAAAAGAAGCCATATAAAAATTTTATCTGCAATGTTTAGTCCATGTTTGTCCTGCTTAAGCAATGTTATTGTCTAAAAAAGAACATTGCCCATCTTTCAATTAGTGACCTTGACCTATGGTCGCTTGACCTTCAAATCAATAAGCTAATTCCTTATCTAAAGTGCAAGCTATTGACACAGTTTTGCCCATTTATATGATGTAGAACTAATGTTATTGTGCAGAAACTATTTTTCTTCTTTCAGTCATGATGCCTTTGAACTTTGACCTTTTGACCATGAAATTAATAGCCTTCAACATTATCCTAAATACAAAGCTATCCGAAAAGATTGGTCCTAGTCTCTGATATAGAACTACTGCTGTTGTGCAGAAACCATTTTTCTTTTGTCACCGTGAACCTGACCTTTCAACTTCTGATGCCAAAATCAAACTGCTTGTTTCTTAACTTAAGTGCAACCTATCCACAATGTTTGGTCCAGATATCTGATGCAGAACTAATGTTATTCTGCAGACACAATCTTTTGTTCTTAGGTCACAGTGACCTTGACCTTTGACTTCAAAATAAATAGGTTTCCTTCATACCCGAGTACAAGCTATAAAGAAGGTTTGATGAACATATGTAATAACTGAGGCTAGAATGCAGAAAAGGAAATGTTAATGGACAAACAAACAAGATAACAGCATAATATGCTCCACCAACATGACAGACTTATAAAAAGTTAATCATTATTTATTTTTATGTCACTCTTACAATTAACAGAGTGCTTGAGGAACAAAACCTCTATATACTAAAGCAAGATGATAATAGGAGTTCTCAATATTGGTTCCTACCTGGAATTGATTTCAGGTAAAAGGTTTGTGTTTCTGAGTAATTAATTTTTAACTGGAATTTATATATATATATATATATATATATATATATATATATATATATATATATATATATATATATACCTTTGATCAGGGAGCTGTAAAATTAGTTATGAATTATCTTCACTAATAAATTATTTGACAGCTATGCCATGCTTTTTTCAATCAGCATCCAAGGCACAATCTTTGGCAACTCACTGTTTACTAGACAAATGTATAACTACTAAACATGCAAACTTTCTTTTCTCTTACCTCCTGAGCTGATGCCAGCAATTTGTGCAACCGATCTATTTCTTGCCGCAGCTGACGAATAATGGAAACATTTGGATCCTGTCAAAAAAATACACAAAAAGTGATATGGGAAGAAAAGCTAAGTTTCATAAAGAAATATGAATGAAGATGTTTGTTCTGCTCTATTATAATATGCTCATTTTTCCTCCATTAATTTTACATTGTAAAAATCGTTCAGTATTCCCAATATTACACACCTTCATACTCGATCGCAAGAATGATCTGGGATAAATCTGATGTTTCATGGACTGCAACATATCCTTAAGCTTTGGCTTTGTCACATTCCATGTTAACATTTATGACACAATGTTTCAGATTTAGGCTAGCTATATACGCCAGACTGCGTCCTGACAATAACATGCAAGATATAAGACATAAACTGCCTTCTCTAGCTGGTAAAAAAATGGCAAAAATATACTTGAAATTTTACATCCTGAAATTTCCTCAAAATATACTTTTGTAGTTCTGCAAATCTGAATTACATGAGCCATGTCATGGGTTATCAAGGTTAATTAAACATTTTGAAATTGTACTGTAATTTTGACTACATTCCAAGTGCAGTTGCATCCTCCTTACTGCACTCAAAATGAAATAAAGATAAAATTCCACAGCATCTTTTTAGTAATTGCAACTGAAAGACTTCATAATTTTTCCACATTATGATTTGAATCATTGAATGACAACAGAAACATGAATGTCGATGTCAGCACTTCAATACAATTAAAATAGCAGATGCTGTTGAAATCTGATGCAAGTTACTTCATGTACTTAAATCCAGACCATAATCACAAAATTGCATATTCATTCCAGATCAAATGGAAAAGTTGTCGCAATATATATTCATTAACAATGTTACTCCAAATTTCAATTTTAAATATATCAAACACCATTTTCTTTCTAAACTTAGTACTTTTTTTATTGCAGTGTACTTTTGTTTACAGTATATATTTAAGCATTGGGAAGAATAAGAAAATGAGCATATAATAAAAAGTTTACTGCATTTGTATGGAAACATATGAACTTGTTTTGTAGGGTGGATATACTACTACCATGGTCGTGCAGTATAACCACCCAAAAAACTCATTCATATTTTCCTATACAAATGTAGTAACCTATAATTACCATTCATGCATACAGAATTTATTTTTATATAAAAGGTCAAAATACAAATATTCATACAGAATATATTCAGAACCTATTTACTAAAACAAGGGTGGCTGCAAAACTACATTTCCTAAATTAATTGGAGTATGGTTAACAATTATTTTTCCAACAGTTCAAATTTTAAGCACAAAACTACCTAAATATTATTCTGAGAATTTGATACTGTATATACTCACTTAAAGTCTAGTAAAACTGCAAACAACTCTGCTATAGCTTAATGCACCTGCAGATCAGGGTCTATATTGTTTGTTCTACTAATTATTCCTAACAAACCACACAGACCTAAATCTGCCAGCACAATAAGCAAACGCAGATCTGGGTCTGTGCAGTTTGGAGTTGGACTCATCTTACAAGCAAATACATACGGTATTCTATCATTTATTCTTCCTTCAATAATATTATTGCAAATACAGGTAAACAAAATCAAGTAAATTATAAACTGTACATAACCAAACTGACATTTTACAAACTTGCAGATTTTGATCAATTTGTAATTTAATACTTTGCAAACATGCATTATACTGTATTTAAAGGCCTTAAGAATTTTAGACAGATCAAATGTACGCATTTAATAGATAAAATGACAACCCTACAAAAGCAACATGGAAAAAATTATCAGCTGTGATATGAACAAGCTGTGACAGTAATTATTGATTTCATTAATGGTAACAAAGATACCAGATGGTAAAGATGGGTTATGTTGAATGCCAAAGACTTGCCTATGACATGTACAATCTACCCTTGCATCTGACAGGGGCAAACTTTAACACAAAACACAATATTAATGTTACCCCAATTCTGCCCATGCCAATGATTAAAAAATGCTGCACTTATATCTAACCATACTGCAGTAGTGGAAGCAAAAAAAACAGTCATAAACAGTTTAATCTCATTAATCTGTCTTCTGTTTATGGGATTATTTTTATGACACTATAACAGGAACAATGTGTGTACATATGTGTGTCATTCAAAAGCTTATAGGTGAATGCACCAGTTTGGTTTGGTTGTGCTTGGTGTTTTATTGTACATCAACATATGCAGAAAATTAATGCTAAGGAAAAGCTGAAGTACCAAAATTAGGTTGATCTGATGATAGTACTCAAACCTGCCTCTTTTTGGTTAAAACTCCACTGCATTAACTACCAGGCAGCCACTGAAACTCCTCTCATCGCCAGGATAATCATTTCATTTTATCTCATTTCCATTTGAAGAGACAAAACAGTGTATAAGATGCAAGTGGCTTTTTACAAAGATATTATGCTACAAAATTTAGGGTAACTTCTAAGCCTAACATGATATGGTTATTCAAAGCAAAATTTAACGTTTAGCAGACTAATATGTGTTCCACTGAGGTAAGTCTCAAGAAAATTGGATATGATGTATCATTGAATCATTAGGATATCCAGCACATCAGAGTAGAAAACCAAATGAAAAGAATCAACAAGAGGCACAAGTGGGCTTGATATCATTCATCTGGCTTAATATAACTTAAAAGTTGACCATATTATTAAGCAAGCTTATGATTTTAAGAACATACCCTTTGTCAACAGTTTTTCAACCTTATATTATGCAAATATTATCTAACTGACTGTAGTCTGACAAAATTCCTCAGAAGATAATGGCATAATTAATATGCTTTGTTTGATTTGTTTTTCTGGGGATGAACACTATTTTTCAGCACATGATAGGCTATGTATGGAGCATATTTAGTGGAGGTGGAGGAAGAACCCGGAAAGAACAAATGACCTATGAAAAGTTACTGACAAGCTTTCTCACAAGAGATCCCACTCATTATTAAAAATCATTAAACAAGACAATACAAGCCTATGTAACAAATATAATCCTAAACTGTATCTCACTAACAAAAAAAAACCCACACTGGACGTTACAATGAAATCCTATTTACCAAATGTGATACTAAACTGGCTCTCACTCATGAAAAAACTCAATGGACATCACAATACAAACTTATTTACCAAATAGTGTTAATAAACTCAAAATCAAATTCATGATACCTCATTAATTAGCACTGATTTTGCAAACTAGAGAATGTGACAGATCTTGATAAAAACAATCTTGTATTTCATATCTGATCCAACATGACCACACAGCATAAGAAATGTCTTGGTACATCTTAACATGTGACCAGCCATCTAGGGAAAGTAGTGATAACTTTTTCAAGATGGCCATTGTGGGAGCAATACTTGTATTAAAGGAAAGATGGATGGATGACAGATGACAAACAGTCCATTTCATAATCCCAAACGTTCTCCCAATCCATGACCAGTTAAGCTAAAAATGACTGAAAAACATGCTAGATTAACCAATGTCAGTGCATTCTCTTGTGCTGATACACAATTGACTGAAAACATATATCCTCAATAATTCGACTGATAGGGTCAGTGTATTGGATGGGTTTAAATGGACTATGAAAAGCTCACTGGTAGCAATAAAACCTTTTCATATCTAATCCATTTTTTAATTTGGTACATCTGTCTGGATTGGCTTTGTGATAGCAGCCTTTTCAAAAGTCAAGATTTTGGATCAGATCAATGTTTCAAACAAGAAACTGATTTGTTTTCAATTTGTCACTGTAAAGATCTTTTCTTTAGTTTGATTTACTTATAGTAACAGTAAATAAGAGTCCCTTGAAGGGAATGATGCTCAACTATCCAAACTTTTTTTCTTCTGGAATTAAAGAAAATGAAATTGCTGTTAATAAGACATTTCACACTAAAACATTAGTCTCTATTCCCAAACCCTCTGGCATCGTCATGTCTAAAAAAAAAATTTAAGTAGAGAGGCGTCTTGGCCACAATCATATATATATGGTAAACAATCCTGCTTAGAGCTCCTGTAAAACTACTCTTGGGGCAGTTTATACAGCAAATTGTCACAGAGGCTAATTTGCATTGGTAAAATTCTCAAATTAGAAAAACCTAATCTACTTTAAGTTTGGTAAATGAAAGAAATGCATGCTGAAGAATAATTACACATCATTGCCTTGTGTAAGATTGTCTATTTAATATTATTGACAAATTCATGAACAGCAGCAACATTTCTTTTAAGTTGCATTAAACTTAAACTCCATATATAAAATGAAAAACATTATTTCAGTAGTCTGAAAAATAAAAAAGAGTGATTCATATTTTAAAGCAAAATGTCAACCCCAAAAATCCAGCTATGATGTTGGGTTGGATAAGCCATCTCCAAAGCAAACAAAGCCCAACAAAACTAATTTTAAGAACTCTTGATTGACAGAGTTTGACTTTGTGAAATATCATCTGACTTTGTGAAACATCATAGCAAGGGAGAGCATTTTATTATTTACACATACATTCTGGATTTAATATATCTGTCGACAAAGAGACACCAACTGTACTATTGGGACATTCCAGAACAAATCTGATAGACCAAATTTAACATTCAGGTTTCTTGTATTTATTATTACAATAGAACAGGTCTTGTAAGAGCACCCCTTCTACTAAAATATAAAGGTTTTCAAGACAAATGGTATCTCATATCAAATCACAGCATAGTAAACCTATCCACAATGACCCAGTTCTCTGAAGACAAGTGGTCTCTCATAGAAGTGGTCTTTCTTGACAGGTATTACTGTACAATGTGACCCCGCTATAGCATGCCCTGTTATAATATGAATTTGGATATAAAATGTTTGTGGTGTGGCTCCCAAAATTATATATACATGTATTATTTTCATACACAAAAAAAAAATTCTTAAAAGTACAACAACAAAAAATAAGTTTATCATTTGGAGAAGAGATCGCGTATGAATAATAAATGATGATCATGGAATGGCTCTTAAAATTTTACATGCATTTTTCTCATACATAAATAGTGTTTCCTTCATAAAAAGTATGAAAAATAATGTGTAAAACATTTATTCAGGAATTGCACAGGGCTTTTTTCCTTACTGAATGCAAAATATACCATCTGTCGATTATTTTTATTGGCGACATTGTTGGCTGTTTAAACATGTATATGCAACTATTGGTTTGGAGAGGAGAAATTCTGAGGTCTCATGAACAAAAGCCGCAAAGTTGATATAAAATGCACTGAAATTTATCTGTTGTTACATAAACAAATTCTTTGTCCATATTGACAAACCATCTTAACAGTGCATTGTTATATCATAATCCACTTATGTTGACATCTAGCATGAGTACTGTGTTTTGAGATATCTGCCTTTTTTTTTGCAAATTTGCATTACTGGTAGCAGAGATCAACTGGACAAGGCATTATCTCATAATCTATCTTTTGTAGGATTTTTGGCCTCCTGCTAGTAATTAATAAATTGACAGACTGACATTTGTATGTGAATGGTAAGTAAAACTCCTTTTCTTTTCACTCAGAATTAAATCCTTCAGAACATTCACACATTCTGTAGTAGTCCCTGTCTCCAGACCAGAACACCAACATCTCTATCGTCGATTGATCCTTTCTTTATATTTCTGATGCATGCGTGGAAGGCTGCATCATTCCACTACCATGAATGTAAAAAAAAAAACACCCCCCAAAACAAACTTTCACTTGCCTATTCAATATGCAGGGATGATAAGTAACTACAATTGACCATAGGATGCCCAATTCATTTATTTTAAAAATGTACTCAGATAAAATAGTAGCTGAAATTTCAAAGAAAACATTACCTTTGAAGCACTGACTGTTATGAAAATGTACTAAGCAAATGGAAAAAATAAGTCTCAATCATGCAATACAATTTTTTTTATTTTGCCACCACAACAAGATACCGGCATTTATTTGGTTTTTCAATGCTGTCCTTTAGCGGTGACTTCAATAACACATGCACCCTTCATCAAAGAAAGCCAACTGCAATCTTTAATAAAAACAAAGAACCTTTCTTCAAAGGAAGTCAGTACCAAACTTAAATAAAAGCAATGGAATCTGATGGATTGTTTCATTTTGCAACGGGACTGGAACATTTTTACTGTGCTGTAAAAGTTCCTTTTTACCGGAATATAATTATGCTTACAAACTCTACTGACAGTGCTTAAAATGAAAATTTTAATGACTTGGGAAAAGTAAATATGCTTCATCATTCATTACATGATTATGCTAATTTTTTCCACTGAATTCAGACCTACATGACCATTGAAAAATTATTGAATATTTTAAATCAGTGTGTGCTTTTTTTTCATGGAATTACTTGTATTGTGGATTAAATGTATGTGACATGATTTGTGTGTGCTTTTTTTCATGGAATTACTTGTATTGTGGATTAAATGTATGTGACATGATTTGTGGGTGAGTACACAGTGTTGATACTTTATTCATTGCTATACATTAAACATGTATATATAAACACCATATGTACCAATGTAAGGTTCTCTGAATAAAGTAAAATATTATATATGCCTTCTCTGTTTTCACTAAGATGATTGTGCAAATGAAGCACATATTTTTGTGCTCATATTTAATATCTACTGCTCCCTGCACATTTTTTTGGTACATGCATCATTTTCTTCAGCTAACTGACCTGGATGCTTATAACACAGTTTGATCTATAACATGGTAGGGTTATATGGTTCCCAATTACCGTGTTTTAGTGGGGTCACATTGTGTTGTTCATATTTATCTTGTTAAACTCCCAATTACATATTGAAGCTTTTTAGGATGACTTTAGCCATAAAAAATATTAGACCATAAAAAGCCCATGTATGTTTACACTCTTGATATGTGATTGTGCTGACATCCTTACTAGACAGAAGCATTTATTACCTCTGTATTAACTATAAGCCTCCAACCCCTCTCACCCACATGGTCCATCACTAATGTAATTTATATTTTCTTTCTTCTATAGAGGCAAGTATATATTGTGGTCAAACTGCATCAGATACAGTTTCAACGATGCCAGCATGTTGGTCAGCAAGAAAAACTTAATTCTGATTTGCTCAGATAATCCAGATGGGAGTTTGAACAACAGTACCATCCTGTCTCTAATGAGTACAAATATGAACCCAAATAACACTTGCATTACCTTTAAACACACCCCAACCCCACTGACATATTGAAAAGAGCAAAGACAGCATCTAATTATATATCTAAGTATATTTCACTGTCCAATGGATTTTAAAGACTGAAAATTGGTGTATTTTTTTAAAAGTAATTAATACATGTTTATGATTATCCAGGTATATGCATAAATGTGTTTGTATGTGTGTGTGTGTGTGGTGATAATATTTAACAATGCTATGTTTACCAACCATTTCTTTCTAAGTGTATTCAATGCTTTAAAAAAAACCCAATATATTACTTTCATTTATTGAAATTTTAATTTTTAGTCATATTCTATAGGCTCATATACAATGAAAGCTTATTTTCGATTAGAAGTTACTTTTTGGGGGTGTTAATACACTCCCCCACTTCCAGGAACACATTTTTTTTTAGATAAGACCATTTATTCTTTTTAATTGCTTGAGAGATAATACTTTCAAATTAGTCACCATAGCAGGCAAACTGGTTGTAAGATCCTGACCATTTTCGTTTTGGAAAAACTAGGAACCATTAGATGATTTTGGTGATTTTACCATCCTGATACGACCCTGTATCAATTCAATAAGGACAAGACTTTCAGTATGTTCATTGTGGCAGCCATATTAGATGTCAGAGTGACACAGATTTCTTTGATAATCAACTAATTCATCTTCTGGTGAAACCCCATCTTGATAAGATTTTCCATTTATTAGGAGTAGCAACAGAGAGATTTTCAAAATGGCTGCCATGTTGGCCATACTGGATATTAGATTGACACCATTTTCTTTCATTACCAACCAGATATCAGAAGAAGTCTTCTGGTGAAAAGCTATGTTAATATGATGAGTAGCAATACAAACATTTTAATGACGATCATTGTAGAGATCATACTGGATATCCAAACTTCACCATTTTTATGACCTTAAGATGAATGTGTGTGTACAGTTCCAAGGTAACCCCCCAAGTAGTTTATGAGCAATTGTAACAAAAACTAATGGATGGAATGATGACAAATGAGGGATGCCAGACCATTCCATAAAAAGCACGTCCTAGTCTTTCAAAGCCATTTTTCAAATGAGCAGTGGTAAAGCATAATTGTAAAAACAATCAAGGATGTAAATATAATGAAATATAAATGGCAGAAGTGAAAGAGGCATTTCAGTGAAAAATGTGCCCTTCTTTACATACCTCATTAATGTGTGGTTTGTTGATGATAATTTTGGCTCTCTGTGCATACCGTAGTGTATTGATTGTCTCTGAGTAATACAAGCTGGATGGAGTTATAGCTGAAAATAAAAAATGATGATAACACTGCATTAATTTCAAACACAAATCATTGCTGGACTGGTTTTATGTAATCATTTGTCCTGGGCATTATTCAAGAGATAAACAATGTGTACCATTCCACTATTTATGACCTGCTCCTCAATTGTAACAACATTTTAAAAAAGTGACCATTAATGAATTATCATCACAAATTATTACATGAGAATGTTATAAATTGATATAATTTGTTTTAAAAGTCAATAAATATATTTAATTTTCATCTATTTTCTTTATATTTCTATGCAATTCAAATGCATATAATTTGATCGATATCAAGTGTTGAACATTAGTGGGTTTCCGTAAGCATTTACAACAGTAACCTATCCCTTTTGCCTTCAGTTCATTATTCTTTGTTTAAGCATTAATGTGTCAGAATATTGTATCAATGCACCAGTAATTACATTTTATTTTGTGTTGAAAATGTAAATACCTACTTTGTGAAAACTGTGCTCTTGGCATGACAAGAACAAAAAAACAGCATTTGTTTCAAAGCTCACATTAAAGTTACATCACACTATTACTGCAGATTTTGACTTACACTAATTGAAGTACATCCCTTGAATCAGAACTATAGGCATAACTGTGCTAAAATTAAATAATACCTCCAAAATACAATAAAGAAATTTCAGAAATAATTCTTTTAAAATAATTGTTATACCTTAAACATTCAGATGTAGTTTGCTTTGATGTAAGCAACCATAACTAAGCACATTAACTTGGCTGTGGTAATCATGCTACTTAACTGAGTAAGTGTTTATATTTGAATTGATTGACAATACTATTGGTGTCAATGACTAGTCAGTCCAATATAATGGGAGGGGGGGCAAATAATACAGTAGTGCTATCATGCAAGACATCTCATCTTGCTCAACACTTTTAGATTTTCCAACAGTTAATTCATGCAGAGTAACATTGTAGACAAACAGTTACCAGCATTGCTGCCAGACAAAAATTGCCATTATCAGATGCCATTTTCATGTATCAAACAATTACTTGGTCTCTTGTCGGAAACCAAAAGACAAATTAACCGATTAAAAAGAAAATGAAATGCCAAGGTAACCACCAGTCCAAAATCAAAGGTTGAATGAGTACTGTTGAAAGTTACTAATTTGTGTTACAGTAAGCCAAAACACAAAACTTAAATGTCTACTCATTGATCAGTTATGTGAATATACTATAGACTGGTTATGTGACTTGAATAATTAAAGATGTGTGTTATTTCATATGATTTACATCACGTTGTTGGATCACTTACATCTCTGAAAAAAGGTAACCTTTGAGCATATGGGTCAAAATAAATAAAATAGCAATTGACATCTTTTTTAAATGTGATTTGGAAGAATGAGATCTGGTAAAAATGATGAATAAAGCAAAAATCTGCATCTAGTATTTTTGGGAATAAACAAGGATATACAATCTGCATTGTGTAAATACTGGTCTAGACATTATATTATAGTACTGGGTCATTGCCCAGTAAACTCCAAGCACCATATCAATAATGGAGTTTTTATCTACTTTTATTTTATGTTGGAATAATCAGAAAATATGCACATGCAAAATAACGTATGTACAATCACTATGATATTTTTAAACTATTCATGGTAAATGAACAAGAGCTGGTCACTGCTGTGTACAGTATGGCGATCTTGCCAAATTTGTGTAAGTATTTTTTTATGTCTATAAGAGTTAGGACATCAAAATTACTATAATTTTTAAATACACATACGTCTTGGGACTTTATCAGAAAATATGGATGAATTCTTTTACTTTGTACTAAATGACATAGTGACATTTATAGAATACTGTGAAAAAAAATTGTCTTAACTTTCACCATTTTATTTGGTAAGCTTTCACTGTTTATTTGTAAGATGTGTGGAATTAACATATTATGTGACAATGTTAATTGGATGATTCTGAACTGCTGTTTCTAAATTTGTATATGACCTATAACTGAATTAATGGATTTATCATATACATGGATTAAAAATGTCCAATTATTGATTTTAATTTATTTATTCAGGACAAGTTATTAAGTTATTAGTTTATATATATACTATACCACATATAATTACGTATCAGCCAACCCCTCACCTTGACTTGGTAAAAATAAGAACAATTGCATGACCCGCATATAAGCTGACTCCCCCCTTCTTCAAGACTTTATTTTTTCCTAAATTGTTCCGCTTATACACGAGTATTTATGCTAATTGTACATTACACTGGTTTTGTCTTTTTTTCCCCCATCTATCTATCCAGTTTGGCTTGTTCATTTTTCCAACTTTCAACACTGACTTGCTGACAACACTCACTGAGATGGATCTGGCTTGCAACACTGACTTGCTGACAACATTCACTGAGATGGATCTGGCTTGCAACACTGACTTGCTGACAACACTCACTGAGATGGATCTGGCTTGCAAAATACACTTAGGACAATCAAAGAAAAATTGGCTTTAAGTAGTCCTAAAAATGGAGTAGTCCACTTATAATCAAGCATATAAGGTACCATAAGACCAATAACAAATATTTACCCCACCCCCAAATGATATTAAACTTGTATCAGCTGATGAGATTGTAAGGTCTTGTAACTCACTAGCAATCATGATAGTTTTGGAGTTGCCCCCAAGGCTGTCTTTGAGAAGCCATGTAAGGACGGAATCACGGTACGGAATATAGGGTGTATGCTGCTTCCTATGCCCTGATTCTGGTGATGCCAGTGTCTCACCACCACTACTGCTGTAGAAGCTTTGCATAGATCCCATGTTGTTGGAACTCCATGACAATAAGGACCGCTCAGCTGTAAAAAGAAAATTTGTTAATAGATAATGTCTTAGAGCCATTCATGCAAAAATACTAAATATTCATGCTCACTATTAATATAAAAGAAACACAAAGTATATAATTTTTAACACAGCCAAATTAATCATATATAAAACAGCAGTAAACCGTATATACCTGCTTATAAGTAGAGTCCAACTGTAAACTGCACAGACTGTGATCTACCATCCCTTATTGTGCCTGTAGCTCTGGGTCTGTGCAGTCTGCTAGGAGTAGCTAGTAGTACAAACAACACTGACCCTGATCTGCAGGTACAACATGCTACAGCAGGTCAACATTTTTTTATAAGTTTCGTCAAATTGCAAACAACAAAGAACCTGAACATCCCTATCATAATTCGCCTGCCGATTTGGATCCATGTTATTTCTTCCATTGATTACTCCTTACAACCAGCACAAAACCACATCTGTCACTGTATTAAGTGATGACAGATCTGTCTGTTCAGTTTGCTTGGACTTGTCTTGCAAGTATGTATGATATATGATTATGAAGACATAACAACCTTAATATGTATTATTTAGAACATAATGGCTTCATGACAATATCAATATGTCATTTTAATGATTCGAAGCAATATGTTAACTATTTATGGCCCAATAATGATCCCAACTCATGTAACTCCACCTGTATCATCACATGTAAAAACTCTCAACAAACATCTAAAAGGAATGTTCCAAAAGTAAATATATTTATTCTAACAAAAGTAACGCATTTATAAAGTGTAGAATAAACCCCAACCCCATGTAACAGAGCTTTTCCTCTAGACTGGATTGATATTTTGGTCCCAATGTAGCTATTCCCTTCTTAAACACCCACTTAATCTGCCATAAAAAGGTGGCCTTATATAAATGGTAGTTCATGTTACTATTATATATGACTATTTTACATTGGACTGTTCCTATTAAATTGTGGTGGCTCTGTGCTTATCACACCAGACTCATGACCATAAGGGGTTTGAATCCAGCCTAACAAGGCTGGGTCACTTGCTAGAGTGTGGCCTGTGGGAAGGTACTTTACACAAATCGTCTCATACTGATCAACCATATTAGGTATAGCTGTGCCACAAATAATGAAACAAACCTTTCTAGTTAAATGTGTCGATCAAGCACTGGTCACTTTCAATATCTTTGGTTGAAATTCATTTTGATCATTTTGATACCATTACTGCTGATTTGAAACTCTAGTATTATGAAGAAAAAAAAAGAGACCTGGCATGTGGAAAAATTACTTGGATAATAATTAATAATCAACCAGTTAGCACAAATTAATGATCAAGTATGAAATCTGATCAATTCATAACTTAAGTTGTGTGTAAATTACAAGCTACCCACAACAAAGTGTTACCAGCTCCATGTGCAACACTAGGTACATGTTAATGCTTTTATTTGTGTGCAATGGATAAAAAAGACTACCCCTTGTTTGTGTCCTTTCACCTGTCTGTTCATCTGTCTGTCTACTACAATCAAATCAATATGATCTTTAAATACAACACTTATAAATGAAATTTGTTTTTCTCTGAACAAATGGTTGAATGGCAAAACTTGGAAAAAGTGCTTGAATAAAGCCTTTTAAAAAGGTAAATTTTGTATAAAATATATATAGTATACCCCTTTGTATACTAGTAGAACATTATACCTGTGTATTGAAAAATAATTACAATGGGTATAATGGGCAGATTCAATTCTTAAAAGTTTATGGCTAAAGATTATTTCAATTCAGCAATTACCAATAAATTGATTATTGTACCTACTCAGTATATATCTTTATCACTCCTTACAAGAATACATTAATCTAATGTTACACTTCAACTTGTGGATTATATTGTAATTTGACTAAGGGATTTAGATGCTATCTCAAAAGGTTTGTCAGCTCATGCAAAAATGATAATATCGATACTTTTACCACTTTAGTCAATAGTCAATTAAACTGCATTATCATGCCCCTAGGTCACTTTAGTAGAGAATTTTTAACTTAATATAATATTATCAGGTAGCCTATCTAGCATAAAGTTTGTGTAACTCTTAGAACACTATACAAGTCTTGACCAAATCGATATTGAATTTGGTAAAAGCTTGTAAATGTGCACATGAAAGAAAATTATTTGTTCACATTTCAAAAATGAAAAGATATAAATATGTTCACTAGAATCTTGGTACTGAAACAAAATCATGTCTAGATATCAGCTTGTAACTATTAATTTTACTCACATATATTAAACTCTGATTTACAATAATCTGGCCTGCAAAGTATGCCATGATCTTCATTTAACTCCCTGATTTAAATATAGTCTGGTTGTTGTTATTGTTGTTATTGTTGTTGTTCTGGGGCTTAATGCCATTTTTCAGCACACGATAAACTACACATGGCGGCCAGTTTTAATGGTGGAGGAACAAACTGGGAAATCTGCAGAAAGAACCACTGACCAATGAGAAGCTACTGACAAGCTTTCTCACATATCCAAATTTGTTGAATCTTAGACTATGCAGTCAGAGGTCAGATGGCAGTGATCTGAGAGTACTTTAGACCACACAGCCACACCATGGGGCCCCACAATATGGTCTGGAATGTAATTAGCAAAGTGTGCCATGATTTTCATGTAACTCCCTAATTTGCAATATAGTCTGGAATACAAAGTGTGCCATGATCTTCATTTAACTCCCTAATTTGCAATATAGTCTGGAATGCAAAGTGTGCCATGATCTTCATTTAACTCCCTAATTTGCAATATAGTCTGGAATGCAAAGTGTGCCATGATCTTCATTTAACTCCCTAATTTGCAATATAGTCTGGAATGCAAAGTGTGCCATGATCTTCATTTAACTCCCTAATTTGCAATATAGTCTGGAATGCAAAGTGTGCCTTATTTCTTCATAATTAACTCCCTAATTTGCAATATAGTCTGGAATGCAAAGTGTGCCATGATCTTCATTTAACTCCCTAATTTGCAATATAGTCTGGAATGCAAAGTGTGCCATGATCTTCATTTAACTCCCTAATTTGCAATATAGTCTGGAATGCAAAGTGTGCCATAATCTTCAATTAACTCCCTAATTTGCAATATAGTCTGGAATGCAAAGTGTGCCATGATCTTCATAATTAACTCCCTAATTTGCAATATAGTCTGGAATGCAAAGTGTGCCATGATCTTCATTAAGTCCCTCATTTGCATTAGAGCACTGCAGGCAAAATGTGCCATGATCTTTATTTAAATGATTGGTGTTTTCTTTTTGTCTGTTACTAGGAATAAGTACATTTTTTAGAACTAGAAATGTGTTCATATGACAGTGATGCCATCACCAGTATGACAAGCTTGAAGGGCAAAAATCTGTCAAACTATGTGAAAATGGAATGTGTGTGTAGTTTGGGATATGGGATTCTTGGATGGAATGTTGATCATCATATGTTTCTACAGAAGAATCTGAGTATGTTAGGTCTTTAATTTTATTGGGGGAGGGGTAGCAAACACAAAATCAATGAATCTGGTCCACCATGAAAAAACTGCAAATTCAATGGATCTAACTTCAGTAACATCAGTAATGTGCATCTGACAAAACAATCATTTCATCATTTGATCTTAAAAATTCTATATGATACAAGTTAATGACAAACTTAAAAGTGAGTAACTTGAAATAACTGATGTTTCATGCACAAAAATGTCTGGCTCTTTGAATCAATGTTTATTCTTTTTTAAAAATGCAGCAAGTAAAATCTTATTTCATAAAAATCCTTCTAAGGAGATAATATATATATATATATATATATATATATATATATATATATATATATATATATATATATATATATATATATATATATATATATATATATATATATATACATACACACACACACATATATACACACACAGAGGAATTTCAACATAGATTACACACACACACACACCCAGCATTACCAACCAAAACCATTTAACTATAGCATTTTATGACCTTGACCTCTGAACTGCTTTAGCTTATAATCTCCAGTCAAGGATGTTTCTTGTTCCCTTGTGTTCCAATGGGCAAATTCTAAAAATATGACCCTCATTTGCAAACACGAGTTGATGTTGGCCAGGTGGACAGTGACCACTATGTTTTATCTTTTGAAACATTTGTTGCAGGCAAATAAAATATATCAATGTGACTACCATTTTATCGCATTTGCCGACCCACTAAAAATTCCAGGAATTCAAGACAGGGTAATTCTTTTTAACTCCTGAGTGGTGAAACCACCTCTGATATTCATCAACCAAAAAATTTTCAAATCAGTTTTTGTGGTGAACACACTGGATATCAGATGACCCCATGTTTGCTTAAGAACATTAAAACATATAAGAAGTCTTCTGGCGAAAACCTCAGTTGAATTTACTTTCTGTTGTTCCTGATTTTTAATATGGCTGTTATGGTGGCCATATTGCTCAGATTAGCACAATTTCCATGTAGGGCCAACTAGACATAACAATAATTCATTTGGTAAACGACATTTTGACACAAACTGATTCATAATGTGTGTGAGATTTGGATTTATAAAATAGCTTTAACAATTTTATATACAGTGTGGCAGTTTAGAATGATGTCAACACTGGTACATCATGCTGCAGACATGTATCATCATGTCCCACCCATTCACATTATCTTGACACCAGATCTACTAGTCCTAACATTAGGTAACCTCTTAAAGCTGAGCACATAGTGATGTAGCTGTTTGTATAATTTTTATGTTTTTTTTGGTAGGACTTGGTCAGGATTCAAATCCATGACCTCCATCCAAGGGGGATGCTTACTGATACTGTAACAATTGATGCAAGTGTCTGACTTGGCTTTGCATTTGTTGCTTTTTAAATGCCATGGAGAAAATAAAAGAAAAACCAGTCCCTACTGCTGCCTGCCACTGGGGTTGTATAAAATCCAGCTATATCTTCAATCTCTTCCATCAACTAACAGTGCATAACAAATTTAAAAAAAAGTTTGTCATAATTTTCAATGTCAGTTAGGGAGTCAGAAGCACAATTTTTTTCAGTTCCAGGCTAAAGCATCTATATTTACTGCCCTTTTCCAATATATATATATATATATATATATATATATATATATATATATATATATATATATATATATATATATATGAATAGCCCTAAGAGGAAAAATCATAAGTGCTTTACATCAAAACTTAATTCAACTGTTACTAACACTGTTGTTAATATCTCAAAGATAGAACTTATGGAGGCAGAAATAAACCTTTTATCGAAGGGTTTGAGTCTCTGTCCTTGCCCAAAGACATAAGACAGAGGAGAGCTGAAATGGACACAGAATTGTTCAGCCGAAGACAACGATTCAAGACCCATTTCGCCCTGCATCCAATAAATAAATCAGAGGAAAATATAAGCTGTGATCAACCCATATTCAGAAAGAAAATTAATTGGACCCTACCAAAAAGTTAAATTCCAAATCTAGATGCTTTTATCAACTCAGTTGAAAATGACACTTCCAAAAATATTAACCATATTAACAGATACTCTAACTTGACAAAAGAAGCAAAAGATGCCCTACAATCGTTGAAAAGCAAAACAGAATTAAGTCTGTAGATAAGGGTTCCACTGTGGTTGTTATGAATTGGGAAGAATACATTAGCGAAGCAAATAGACAACTAAGTGATGCTATGTTCTACCGAAAACTAGACCATATGCAACACTAGAATATGCAAAAACTATCACATATATTATTGTTCAGGTGTACCAAATTGAGCATATAAACAAACAAAGAACTACTTAAGCCCAGAAAACCCAAGGGAATGTAGATTTTATCTTCTACCTAAAATCCACAGACAAGGAAACCCTGGCAGACTATAATCTCCAGTAATGAACATGCCACAAAAGAATATCAGAATATTTGAATCATTTCATGAGACTACATGTCCATAATTACCATTATATCTTCATGACACACCAGATTACCTCATATAAAGCAAAGCAAGCAAACCATTACTGCCTGATACATTGCTTATTTCCTTAGATGTCACATCTTTGTATTCTAACATACTGCACAACAAAGGGATACAGGTGTGAAAAGATGCATGTGAAACGAAAATTTTAAACATTCCACCCACTCACTTCCTAGTCCAACTCCTGGAGCCTGTCCTAAAACTTAATAACTTTTAATTTAATGAAGAAAACTACCTACAAATAAATGGAACCACAATGGGTACTAAAATGGCCCCTTTGCATGCTAATATTTGTATGGGCAAACTGGAGGATCAACTTTAAGCATCGGTGGAACTTACACCATACCAGTGGGTATGCTTCATCGATGATATAAAATGAAGTAACAACATATAAGAGAAAATCTGGATGATTTGATATCTAAGGCAAACAACTTTCATCCTTCAATCAAATTCATGGCAGAAGTCACCAACTCAAACCACGTGTTCCTGGACACAGCAACCAGACTGGTAGAAAGCAATCTCCATATGGACATTTACTGAAAACCAACCAACAAACACCAATATCTCCTCCCAACAAACACCAATATCTCCTCCCAACATACACCAATATCTCCTCCCAACACCAATATCTCCTCCCAACATACACCAATATCTCCTCCCAACAAACACCAATATCTCCTCCCAACAAACACCAATATCTCCTCCCAACATACACCAATATCTCCTCCCAACAAACACCAATATCTCCTCCCAACAAACACCAATTTCTCCTCCCAAAAAACACCAATATCTCCTCCCAACAAACACCAATAACTCCTACCAACATACACCAATATCTCCTCCAAACAAACACCAATATCTCCTCCCAACACCAATATCTCCTCCCAACAAACACCAATATCTCCTCCCAACATACACCAATATCTCCTCCCACCAAACACCAATATCTCCTCCCACCAAACACCAATAACTCCTACCAACAAACACCAATATCTCCTCCCAACAAATGCCAATATCCCCTCCCAACAAACACCAATATCCCCTCCCAACAAACACCAATATCTCCTCCCAACATACACCAATATATCCTCCCAACAAACACCAATATCTCCTCCCAACAAACACCAATATCTCCTCCCAACAAACACCAATTTCTCCTCCCAACAAACACCAATATATCCTCCCAAAAAACTCCAATATCTCCTCCCAACAAACACCAATATCTCCTCCCAACATACACCAATATCTCCTCCCAACAAACACCAATATCTCCTCCCAACAAACACCAATAACTCCTCCCAACAAACACCAATATCTCCTCCCAACAAACACCAATATCTCCTCCCAACAAACACCAATTTCTCCTCCCAACAAACACCAATATCTCCTCCCAACAAACACCAATATCTCCTCCCATCAAACACCAATTTCTCCTCCCAACAAACACCGATAACTCCTCCCAACAAACACCAATATCTCCTCCTAACAAACACCAATATCCCCTCCCAACAAACACCAATTTCTCCTCCCAACATACACCAATATCTCCTCCCAACAAACACCAATATCTCCTATCACCAAACACCAATATCTCCTCCCAACAAACACCAATATCTCCTCCCAACAAACACTAATAACTCCTCCCACCAAACACCAATATCTCCTCCCAACAAACACCAATATCTCCTCCCAACAAACACCAATTTCTCCTCCAACAAACGCCAATATCTCCTCCCAACAAACACCAATATCTCCTCCCAACAAACACCAATATCTCCTCCAAACATACACCAATATCTCCTCCCAACAAACACCAATAACTCCTCCCAACAAACACCAATATCTCCTCCCAACAAACACCAATATCTCCTCCCAACAAACACCAATTTCTCCTCCCAACATACACCAATATCTCCTCCCAACAAACACCAATATCTCCTCCCAACAAACACCAATATCTCCTCCCAACAAACACCAATATCTCCTCCCACCAAACAAAAATATCTCCTCCCAACAAACACCAATATCTCCTCCCAACAAACACCAATATCTCCTCCCAACAAACACCAATATCTCCTCCCAACATACACCAATATCTCCTCCCAACATACACCAATATCTCCTCCCAACATATACCAATATCTCCTCCCAACAAACACCAATATCTCCTCCAAACAAACACCAATATCTCCTCCCAACAAACACCAATAACTCCTCGCAACAAACACCAATATCTCCTCTCAACAAACACCAATTTCTCCTCCCAACATACACCAATTTCTCCTCCCAACATACACCAATTTCTCCTCCCAACAAACACCAATAACTCCTCCCAACATACACCAATATCTCCTCCAAATAAACACCAATATCTCCTCCCAACAAATGCCAATTTCTCCTCCCAACACCAATATCTCCTCCCAACATAAACCAATATCTCCTCCCAACACCAATATCTCCTTCCAACATACACCAATATCTCCTCCCAACAAACACCAATATCTCCTCCCAACAAACACCAATATCTCCTCCCAACAAACACCAATTTCTCCTCCCAACAAACAACAATATCTCCTCCCAACAAACACCAATATCTCCTCCCAACAAACACCAATATCTCCTCCCAACATACACCAATATCTCCTCCCAACAAACACCAATATCTCCTCCCAACAAACACCAATATCTCCTCCCAACAAACACCAATTTCTCCTCCCAACATACACCAATATCTCCTCCCAACAAACACCAGTATCTCCTCCCAACAAACACCAATTTCTCCTCCCAACAAACACCAATTTCTCCTCCCAACAAACACCAATAACTCCTCCCAACAAACACCAATATCTCCTCCCAACAAACACCAATATCTCCTCCCAACAAACACCAATATCTCATCCCAACAAACACCAATATCTCCTCCCAACAAACACCAATATCTCCTCCCAACAAACACCAATATCTCCTCCCAACATACACCAATATCTCCTCCCAACAAACACCAATATCTCCTCCCAACAAACACCAATTTCTCCTCCCAACATACACCAATATCTCCTCCCAACAAACACCAATATCTCCTCCCAACAAACACCAATAACTCCTCCCAACAAACACCAATATCTCCTCCCAACAAACACCAATATCTCCTCCCAACAAACACCAATATCTCCTCCCAACAAACACCAATATCTCCTCCCAACAAACACCAATATCTCCTCCCAACAAACACCAATATCTCCTCCCAACAAACACCAATATCTCCTCCCAACAAACACCAATAACTCCTCCCAACAAACACCAATATCTCCTCCCAACAAACACCAATATCTCCTCCCAACAAACACCAATATCTCCTCCCAACAAACATCAATAACTCCTCCCAACAAACACCAATATCTCCTCCCAACAAACACCAATATCTCCTCCCAACAAACACCAATATCTCCTCCCAACAAACACCAATATCTCCTCCCAACAAACACCAATATCTCCTCCCAACAAACACCAATATATCCTCCCAACAAACACCAATAACTCCTCCCAACAAACACCAATATCTCCTCCCAACAAACACCAATATCTCCTCCCAACAAACACCAATATCTCCTCCCAACATACACCAATATCTCCTCCCAACAAACACCAATAACTCCTCCCAACAAACACCAATATCTCCTCCCAACAAACACCAATATCTCCTCCCAACAAACACCAATATCTCCTCCCAACAAACACCAATATCTCCTCCCAACAAACACCAATATCTCCTCCCAACAAACACCAATATCTCCTCCCAACCAGGTGTCATCCAAAACACTGCATTAGGAACATTCCATATAGCCAGACACTGAGGATATGCAGAATTTGCTCTGATGATGACACATTCCAAGAAAGGTCTGAAGAATTTTCAAAACATTTAATTAACTGAGGCTATAACAATGACCTGATAGTGGAGGCCAAACAAACTGCAATGACCTGCTAAAATATAGAGAAAAGGAAAAGACTGATAAGATACCATTTATCCTAACCTACCATCCAGAAAACCCCAAAATAGATAAAATCATTGGAAAACAATGACCCAATGTGGAATCATGTTAATCCTTCCCAACAAGCCTGTAGTAGCCTACCCAAAACCAAGAAACTTCAAGGACATCATAGTTAGGATGAAGCTAACGCCAATCACATAAAATAATAGATGTCATTATAGCAAATCGTTTTCTAGGTCAAATGAAATATTTTTCAACATCTAAAACAAGTTGAAAAAAATTCTTGAAACAAAATAAATTTAAAGGTTTTATTCCTGTAGAAATAGTCATGTAACGTTTTGCAAACACAACAGTTTTTCTGTTTTATTTGTCTGTCTTGTCCATGTTTTGTATTTACATTTGAAAAAGATTTGTTAAGAGTCATAAATGCTCAGACTAGATAATATTTTGCGCTGTTATATATAAGTAAGGAAATACACTGGCTACAGCAAGGTCTTACACTGTATGGACTTCTTCCAAAAGCAAGAATCTTTATCATAACCCAAATTATAAACGGTGAAAAGATTATGCATTTTAGTGTACTGACCTGACCACCATAACCAGGGTATCAACTTACTGAGATAAACAGAATGCTGACCTTTAACTTTCTTTGGGCAAATACAAGACATATAAGGTACAATACAATGGCTGTTGGATCAGACTGGCTGATTAAAAAACTTGTCCATGTCAAAGACAAGTACATAAATATGCTTAACGGACAATATATGCAAAGGAAAGACACATACATTGAAAATGCACATTTTGACTTAGATCAAGGTGTTTGTCAAGAACGAACGAACAAACGAACGAACGAACGAACGAACGAACGAACGAACGAACGAACGAACGAACGAACGATAGATAGATAGATAGATAGATAGATAGATAGATAGATAGATAGATAGATAGATAGATAGATAGATAGATAGATAGATAGATAGATAGATAGATAGATAGATAGATGCACACAACCTGAGTGACTTGTATATGGCAATAACTTTTCATCTTTTGGGACTTAACACATGGCAAATTTGGCTAAAAGGAACACTCTAGTCCAAAAATACATGTTGAAGTTATTGTGGCAATTATATATGGGATGTAGATCAAGAATCAAATAAGAATGCAATGCTATGGATAGCACCTTATTGAGGGCAATCTCCTTACAATAACTAGGTCATGCCAAGCAGTACAACATTATCCAGTTGAAAGCTTTTTTCAAAATGTCATTTACCTTATTTATTGATAACAGATCCATTCCACTACATGTAATCTATTGTTATTTTCTTCATTTTCTTGGAACTTTTTCTTCATTTTCTTGGATCTCTCTCTCTCTCCCTCTCCCTCTCTCCCTCCACTCACTCTCTCCCTCCCCCCTCTCTCTCTCTCACACACACACACACACATACAAACACACACACTAGGTTGCAGCATAAAAATATTCATACCAAAACAGCATTATAACATGCTGAATGGTTCTAGTTACAAGCAACATATTGTGAAAAGGTATGAATTTAACTTTCAAGGGCAATAACTCAATATACACGCCAAAATGCAATATAATGTAAAATAGTAAAAAAAACTATGCTGGTTACAAGAATCTGCTGTAGGTGAAATGGAGTTCTTATTAAAAAAGGCCAATAATTACATCAAACTGAACCTGACCCGATCAAGCCTTTACAGGACAGAGTTATGCATAAAAGGAAATTCATCAATGAATGGCATCTAAATATGTACAAGAGTTGCAATTCTATAGTAGTTAAATAACACTGAATAGACAGACTGACAAGACAGGCAGACAACTCAATGCAGGGTCCTATAAAAGTAAACACTAACCATTTATGTGCAAATAAAAGCCATTGGTCTTGATGACTTCAAGGACTAAAGCAGAGACACAACAGGCAATAAAATGAGTATTGATACAACTCAATCCAACAAAGAATTATTTACAGCAATTTTCTTTCAAGCTTGAACCTCCTCATGTGTAAAGTAAATACTGATCTTTTGTCAAATCATTTTGACAAACAAATAAATGACAGCAGTGATTGAAATCAATATATATTGAAACTAAACATCCACAAACTCTATATGCTGCAGTCCTTTAACTTTTCAGACATTAAGAATTCCCTATGGATATGATATGAGTTATCTCCATTATACTGGATATATGAATTTTTTCATTGTCAAAAACACTTACTCATGACTGAACATGAACATTTAAATGGGCCATATAAAAAAAAACTTAACTACCAAATATACTCACTAATAAATTGGATCTAAAAGCAAATTGCAGACCCAGATCTGTCATCTCACAATGCACTGGCAGATCTGGTTCTATGCAGCTTGTTAGGAAAACTGGCAGAACAAACTACATAGACTCTGATCTACCAACATGTCATGTGAATGCAGATTAGGGTCTATGTTGTTTGCAATTAGACCAGACTTATGAGTGATTATAGATGGTATTACAGCATATATAACAAACCTACAGGTAATGTTCTAAGCAAAATTTTTTTTTCAGGTAATTCATATGGAAATCTGCTTATAGAGGATGGTCAAGTGAAAAGGAGATTACATAAATGGACTTGAATAAAACAGATGTCTATCAGATGTACATGAATTATAGGTTTTTCCATGGACTATAGGCTTTTATATGGACTATCAGTTTTTATATATGAATTATGGGCTTTTGCATAGACTACAGGCTTTTACATGGATTATGGGCATTTACATGGACATAGGCTTTAACATGGACTATGGGTTTTTACATGGACTATGGGCTTTTACATGAATTATAGGTTTTTCCATGGACTATAGGCTTTTACATGGACTATAGGTTTTTACATTGACTATAGGCTTTCACTTCAACTTTAGGCTATTACATGGAAATTACATGGTTTTACATAAATAATAAGTTTTCCATGGACTATAGGCTTTTACTACGACTCTAGGCTTTTACATGGACATAGGCTTTTACATGGACATAGGCTTTTAAATGGACTATAGGCTTTTACATGGACATAGGCTTTTACATGGACAGTGGCTTTTAAATGGACTATAGGCTTTTACATGGACATAGGCTTTTACATGGACATAGGCTTTTACATGGACATAGGCTTTTAAATGGACTATAGGCTTTTACATGGACATAGGCTTTTACATGGACATAGGCTTTTACATGGACAGTGGCTTTTAAATGGACTATAGGCTTTTACATGGACATAGGCTTTTACATGGACATAGGCTTTTACATGGACATAGGCTTTTACATGGACATGGTTTTTACACTGATATAGGCTTACAAAACCTTTGCATGTTGATACAACTCCATGTACAATTTTGCAGATGGGTTTTAAATTTCAACTTCTGACCTTACAACACTTTTACCAACATTCATTTTTGTGTTCCCATCAGTCAGACATCACTTTTTATTGCTTATTTATTAACAACAATAAAACTTTCATTCTGACAAATGATTTTGTTTTTGCTTAAGAATAGCTGATTAAAAAAAATGTATTAAAAATACAATCCCTACAAAGATAAACCATTATAAAACAACCAATTTATTTTATAACCATGATTTACTAATCTTTCTTTAATGAATTGCACTGATTAAAATTACAAAAAATTTATAATGACACAAGTGCAAATTAGAGTTAGGCTTTTAATAAATGAAGTTCACATATATTTAGTGACAATGATGAACTTTAAATACATTCGAAATGAACATTAGAAACAATGTGCAATGTATTGTCCAATTTATCAAGAATTAAGAATTACATTAAGAATTCCATTTGAGAATCCTGCAAATGAACTAATGCCATTTATATCCCATAATTACTTGCTTATAAGTCATGTCCAACTGTAAACTGCATTGATCCAGATCTACCATTGTGTAATGTACCAGCAGATCTGGGTCTCTGCAGTGTGTTAAAAGTAATTAGTAGAACATACAACACAGACCATGATGTGCCAGTGTATTATCTAATGGTAGATTAGAATCTATGTTGTTTAAAGTTGAACTCAGCCTGTACATGATTATATTGCCAGATGTTTAACTTGAGCCAAGTGCAAATCTAAACATAAAGTAACTTTGTAACTCTTTCTTTGATAGACTTGATTGATCTCCCAATTAAGTAATAAATGATAATTATTGCTAAGACAAAGCTGTTCATTGTCAATTCAGGTCCTCATTTTTTTCCACCTAGGTATCAATAATCAATTGCAAGGTAATTATTTTAACTCTTCTATATTAAGAGCTGATATTCAATGTACTGTAATTAGCTGAATTACTCTTAAGTAGTTGAAGTAATTATCTCACTAACATTTTGAGCAGTGTTGAAACATAGAATTAAAAACATGCATGTATACTGCAATTTGGCTGATAAAAAATTTAGTGACTGGACTTAAGGGTAAAAATGTATCATCCTAAAAAAAAAGCTAACAATACAGCCCTAGATTAAATCATTTATTTTCAAAACTACTTCTAATTCTTCAATTTTCTGTAACTATTAAATATAAAAAATAAATAAGGCTGATAAAATTTCATGTGGATTAAATAACTTGTCCATGTATGTTTAAATAGTAATCAGAGATATCATAGAACTAAAAGGGACAACCATTCACAAAGTACATATTTGTACTAATATTCCAGACATGAGCTACCTCTAATAATTTTCATTCACTAAAATATCGACTCAGAAACTACTGAAATAGGTCACAGAAATTCAACAAAGGTATTTTGATTTGTGTGTGGGTCTACCTATTTATGGCTCATTGATTTTCACCTGATAATGAACTGTTAATGTAATTGCCCACAATAATTATAGGACATTGCATATGTAAATGTGATATTTGTTAGTCAGTCATGTTTCCAAAACAAACAAGATTTACTACCATAAATTATGCTTGCAGCTACTGATCCATTCACTTAGAATACCACTCTGCTGGTTGAAAAATATAAAAACCAGGAATACTTTATAAGTTTATTTACATTCATTTTTTATAAGATATATTATACATGCTTTGAAGAAACATATATATGAAAGACTGTATGTATGTATGTATGTATGTATGTATGTATGTATGTATGTATGTATGTATGTATGTATGTATGTATGTATGTATGTATGTATGTATGTATGTATGTATGTATGTATGTATGTATGTATGCATGCATGCATGCATGCATGGATGTATGTATGTATGTATGTATGTATGTATGTATGTATGCATGCATGCATGCATGCATGCATGCATGTATGTATGTATGTATGTATGTATGTATGTATGAAAACATTTTTACATAACAGCTGTTTCTATTATTTTATATATAGTATTTATACTTATATTAATACTAGTCTGTTAATGGACTAGCATGTATACACACACACACACACACACACAATGGCAGAAAAAAAATGTAAACTCCAGTCATCCCAGTGTAACCAGTAAATTACTGTACTGTAATTTTTCTCAAGACTGTTGTAATCTGCATTTTTCTCCAACTTTTGTGATAGATATAGTTAGTCCCACTTACATACAATACTAGTAATTCATTATCACGCATGGCAATCAAAACTCCTACAAGTTACATATTTAATCAGAGATCAACAAATGAAATGATAATCTAACAATTTTCTCCTTTTTTTTATTTGATTATGTCATCATGCCCATCAGCTTTCTAGCAGATGGCCATCCTTGATCAGAAATGTATCCATATTTCTGTGTTTATCTGAGTTTCCATCGTTATTATTCACTGTATCATTATCTACTAATCCTATTAAATTTCCACAAAAGATTATTCTTTAGCTACAACCCCACAAATCAATGTAATAGTGCAACAACAATTGTGAAAGAAAAGCATCAAATTTATAGATTTCAAAATTTTAGCAAATAGATATATTTTTTACTGATGTAATGTTTACTTGTTTTAATAGGATGGTAAACAAAAGTACATATTTTGTCATTTGTATTTTCAATAATGACATTAAACTTCTGAATAATACATATAATTTTAATTTTTCTGTCCCATTTGGGAAGGGATGGCCATGACAAGATTGTCAAAATAGTCCATGTGGCAGCCATATTTAATGTCTGAAGAGCAACATTTTCCTTTAGAACCCAACTAGATATTATAAGAAGTCCTAGTGGTTTTCTGTTCTAGAGGAGAAGGATTATATGTTTCAAGATGGCTGCAGAAGTAAAGGGACATCCAAGAAGCACCATTTTCACTGCAGACCCAACTATACATATATTTAGATGTCTTGCAGTGAAAACCTAATGTCAGGATGATTTTCTGTTTCAAAATGGCAACTGTGGTGACTATAATAGATGTTCAAGTGGCACCATTTTTGTGTAGGAACAAGTAGACCATAGATCACTACTTTTTTTTGGTAAAGTTTCATAGCAATCCTTAAAATGTTTAGAAGGAGAGCTGAAAACAAAGTTTGTTAATGAACACATGGACAACTGATCGATGATGGACAACAAGCCATCCCATAACCCCTTTTGGTCTATGACCAGTAGAGATGAAAATTAACGGACAACTGATTATTATGAATTAACTGAGAATTCCAACCAAAATTATCCACAAATTGTCAAAGTAACCAGCCTATGAATCATGACTTATACATATACCTACCAAGTGCCTTGATGACGTATCCCAGGGTCACTAGAGATTTGTTTATATTTGATCCTTCTTTTAATCTCTCCCTGAAGTTGGTGTTGAAGTGTGGATCAGCCCTCTCACTGAAATTCACAAAGAAACAAGAAAATAATTTTTTTTTTCAAGAATTGCTCTTACAAGAGTGTCAGGGGGGTGGATGGTGGCAATTTTTTAAAATAAAGACTTCAGAACGTGAGTACTGAAAACAGCATATAATACAACCTTCTTGTGGCAATGTCCAAGCTAATAATGACCATGGAGTTACCAGGGGCTTAATTGTATGGATAAAGTTTAATCAAAATATCGGTAGTGGTTAAAGGTTAAAAAGTGTGTGTATGTGTGTGTGTGTGTATGTAAGTGTGTGTGTGTGTGTGTGTGTGTGTGTGTGTGTGTGTGTGTGTGTGTGCCAATAAATCAGGATCTATGCCTATTCTACTGATTACTCCTAATAAAATGAATACCAGTAGCCGCAGATCTGCCATCACATTTTGTGATGGGAAATCTGGGTCTATGCAGTTTGAAATTTGGATCCAAATTATTTGTGAGTATATATGGTACATACTGAAGCATATAATTTTATAACTTCCCCAGCATATAATTTTATAACTTCCCCAGCATATTATTTTATAACTTCCCCAACATATTATTTTATAACTTCCCCAACATATTATTTTATAACTTCCCCAGCATATAATTTTATAACTTCCCCAGCATATTATTTTATAACTTCCCCAACATATTATTTTATAACTTACCCAACATATTATTTTATAACTTCCCCAACATATTATTTTATAACTTCCCCAGCATATTATTTTATAACTTCCCCAGCATATTATTTTATAACTTCCCCAACATATTATTTTATAACTTCCCCAGCATATTATTTTATAACTTCCCCAACATATTATTTTATAACTTCCCCAGCATATCATTTGATAACTTCCCCCATCTCAAATATGTATTGTTGTTAATGCATTTGTTCTGACAATCAAATACCTTTCAGCTATCAGAATTCTAAATCAACTTGATGCTTTATTTTCCTTATAGCTAGAAATTTGCTGAAGCAGTTCAAAGAAGCTATACAATGTGAAGGAATCCTATCATACAGTTTAACATGGTAAACTATCCTTTAGAGATAGTCCTGAACTATGACCAATCCATTCCTAACTTTAAAGGCACAGCAAATTTCCATTATAGGTAAAATGCACTAATATTGTTTTGTCTGACTAAACTTTGGAATAGTACAATAGTGTAAGTATAGTATAACACAATATACATGCTAGTCCACTTACAGACTAGTATTAATATAAGTAACAGACTAGTATTAATATAAGTATAAATACTATATATAAATAATAGAAACAGCTGTTAAGTAAAAATGTTTATAAAAACTATAAAAGTGTGGTGAAATGCATGCCACCTTAATGAAAAATGTATGTATGTATGTATGTATGTATGTATGTATGTATGTATGTATGTATGTATGTATGTATGTATGTATGTATGTATGTATGTATGTATGTATGTATGTATGTATGTAATCATGCATGCATATATATATATATATATATATATATATATATATATATATATATATATATATATATATATATATATATATGTGTGTGATAAATCTGTCAGTCGAGAAAACAAATTTAATGGAGTGATAGTCAATCTCAACAAACACATGGCATTATTGCTTTCCATACAAATCGTAATGAACTCCATGAATGAAGTAATCTATTAATATCCCTGTAAAAGATGAATGCTTCTCCATATATCATATATCCTTTCATCCTATATTTTCACTGATACCCTTGACAAAGAACTTTCTTGACTGTCAACAAGACAATAACAAACACAAATTATTTTCCAATGTTTGACTAAGCGTGTAAAGCTGGTTAATTGACTATGTTAACACCTCTATAAAGTATATTATGAACACCTTTCTGCCCAACCTTTATTGATATTTGAATGTCTGAGGAACATTAATATTTTGATTGAGCTACTTACATTTTCTTGTGTACAGAAGGTGTACTCATTGAACTGTTAACCATGGAGACTGAGATCTACCATTAAATAGCAAGCCACAGCTCAGGGTATGCAATATTAGTTTAACAAAGTCTACTTTTTTAAACAAATGCTTACTTGTAAATCGAAATGATGTGATCATTACAATATTATGTCATTGATATCACAATCAAAATGATGTAATCATTATATTATCATGTCACTGATTTCACAATCAAAATGTCATCATTACATTATCATGCCATTGATATCACAATCAAAATGATGTAATCATTGCATTATCATGTCATTGATATCACAATCAAAATGATGTAATCATTACATTATCATGTCATTGTTATCACAATCAAAATGATGTGATCATTGCATTATCATGTCATTGATATCACAATCAAAATGATGTAATCATTACATTATGATGTCATTGATATCACAATCAAAATGATAAATCATTACATTATCATGTCATTGATATCACAATCAAAATGATGTGATCATTATATCATTGATATCACATCACAATAAAAAAAATTTGATTATTACATTATGTTATTGATATCACATTGAATCAATGTGCTGGTCTGTTGCTGATGGCCATACCAATATTCTGGACTGTAAGTATAAACATCAAAATGTGCACAAAATTTTATCCAGTAAATAAAATTAGGTATGCAGATCTCTGAGGTGACCTTGTCAAGATGATTGAAAGAAATTCTGTCAAAAGGTAGAACTGAATGGAAGTATCTGGATTAAATAAGTCTAATAGTCACATGTCTGAATGATGTCAATAACTGTGAATGGAAATATCTGGATTAAATGAGTCTAACAGTCACATGTTTGAATGATGTCAATAACTGAATGGAAATATCTGGATTAAATGAGTCCAACAGTCACATGTTTGAATGATGTCAATAACTGTGAATGAAAATATTTGGATTAAATGGGTCTAACAGTCACATGTTTGAATGATGTCAATAACTGTGAATGAAAATAACTGGATTAAATGGGTCTAACAGTCACATGTTTGAATGATGTCAATAACAGTGAATGAAAATATCTGGATTAAATGGGTCTAACAGTCACATGTTTGGATGATGTCTGTCACAGTCTACCTAGGTGGATGGATGTTTATCCAACTGACACTAATTCGGTGTTTGATCTGTGGACAAAATGCTGTGAGCAAGAAACCAAAAGAGACATAGTCTCCAAAAGGCTCTTTGTGCAGAACAGGGCATCGTAAATTACACCTGGGTGCTAATCCTTTAAAAGGACATCAAAAGAGCCATTTGTAATAAAATGGTAGGCAACTTATATTGACAGTTCCGCTGATTTACAACTTGGGAATGGTTAGTCCACCGAATCAAATCAGAATTAAGCTAGTGGGTGGGCATACCTCTAAGTTTCGAGGATATCAGACTGACTCCATCCCAGAATTATTTAGTAGACCAAGGCAGATTACTAGGTGATTGAACGATTAAGGCTACTCCGAGATACTTGTAAATTTGTCGTGAATGCAGGAAAAAGATTGCAAACAAAAAGAAAGCTTCAAGAAGGTAGATATTCATTTGATTTTTGACTCACACATTGCAACGCCGTAACTGTAAGTACTAATATTATGTTTACGAAATTACTAATAGTATTGTTAGAATGAAGAATTACTTTGTAGAGTTTCATTTGTGTACTTATTTGAGATTTGTATTGGAGTTAGGAAATGATTGATGTAAGCAAGATTATGAATGTATGTTTGAATATGTTCAGAGCATAGATAGTTACATATTTATATATTTATATGATTTGTGATGCAAAATAGATGTGTTGGTTATTATGTATTGATGTGAATCAATTATCGTTGCCTGTATAGAGTAATTGATATTGTGCTTTATGATGTGTTATTATGTTATGATTTTACATTGTGTTTACCATTCATGAATGTATGAGTATTTCGGTGGGAATGGATGAGTGACCCATGAAATTTGATAGCCTTATCTGATGATAAGTTATCTGGGTAGCATGAGTGTATGTGCCAAGCAAAATAGTACACACTCTTTGTGTTTTACAGGAAGTTTTCTGGGTGGGATAACTTCAGTTAGAAGGAGAGTCCCGAGAGTCTGAGAGAGAAGACTGAAGTAAGACTGTCAATACAGTCAGGGTCGACAGATTGGAGTCGACGGTTCAACAAGGAAGTTGACGGAAAGGGAAGTGGAGGTGGAGAGGAAATTCGAAGGAGAAAAGGAGGAGTGCCGGAGAAATTTAGAGAGACAGATGAGTAGAACCAAGGACAGGGCGAAATTCTCACACTGATTCAGATGATGAAATAGGCACAAAAGGGTCAAGCGATTGGGAAGCTCGAATGTTGAAGTTTTATTACTAATTAAATTGTTTTTATTTAATTCACCCTTTGTACTTTTGTATTTAACTGTTTAATTTCACCCTTTAGTACTTTTGTATTTAACTGTCGGCATTGCTGACTGGGGGCTCATAACCATATTCACGTACTTAACTTCTGAACCATAATCGAGCTTGGGTGGGTGTTATACCTAAATAAATATTGGAAACACCTACCCCACCCCATTTTCTTATAACCAAAACCATAAACGGGTATAAAAATAATTAATTAAACCTTGTAACACTCAAGGTTATAACTAAACCCACCCACCCCCTAACAATGTCAATAACTGTGAATGGAAATATTTTGATTAAATACGTATAACAGTCTCATGTTTGGATGATGTCAATAACTGTGAATGGAAATATCTGGATTAAATAAGTCTAATAGTCACATGCTTGAATGATGTCAAGAACCATGTCAAACTGTAAGAAATTCACTCATCAACATACCCTGTTCTTAGTGTCTTTTATATGCAGAGTCTATGACTTTATTCCAAATCTGGAGAATTTTAAATTTCTCATTCTGCTAAAAATTTATGGGCAATTTGTACCAAAGTTCTTGTGTTTTACTACCTTTCTATGTGATGACCCCTAACTGGAAAAAGATATTCATCTGGGAGTATCACCAGATAATCCACACCAACCTATTAATTTATTTTTTTGTTGAGATTTTGGATTGCTTCAACTGCTAGCTATGTGAAAATACTGATTTTTAATAAGTTTAAAACTCCAACATTTTATAAATGAACATCCTTGAATTATGATTTCAGGCAAATTACATAGATCATGATCTTCCAATGCATGATGTGCAAGTAAATGCAGTAATTAAACTTTTAGTTTCAACTGACCATACATCAAAACTATACCTTCCCTGAAGATAAAATGAGTTACCAGCTGGAGTGTGATAGTTTTGATACCGATAAGTTACTCTTGCCATGTTAGGTGTACATCCAAATACCAATTCTCATGTGTGCATGTGAAATAGCATAATGTATTGAGGGTGTAACTAAGGAATAGCAAATAATACAATGGTCACTCAAGCATGCAAAGTATGTTACAGTGACCTAGTTTTTACATGGTCAGGTTATTCTCCCGAAGATGTAACAGGATAAAAAATTTCAGGAGTTTAGGATATAATAAATGTGCAACTAAAAATGAAAAAGCCAATCAAGCACTGAAATTGGGCTGTAATGACTTATATTTTAATCTGGTTAAGATATTCTTGCTGAAATGCATTCATATGCCGATTTTTCATTAGTGAGGACAAAATGGGGTTTCATATACTGATGCTATAATGCACATATGGCTGAAAGTTACTCAAGTATGAAAATTAATTCAGTAACCTACTTTTTATATGGTTGATTTACTATTGTTGATTTTCAAGATGGCTGAATATACAATGATTAAGATATTATAGGTGTAATGAATGAATGACTCAAAAAGTCAATCAAACATGAAAACTAAATCCTTGTGACCTTTTCTGATATGGTTTCTGCAATAGAAAATCATAGTGGACAGTTTGCTGCTGGTCATAAATTTCTTAAGACTTCCCAAGATCTTGTATACCTTTTTGAAGTCATTATCATTTTTTCACAGGACCGACACTGCAATTATTAAAATTGTATAAGCATTAAAAAATGTTCATTATTTAATGAAACAAAAGTCAAGTAATTTTATGTCCTTTATCCCCCATATTACATAGTGTTATGATGAACCAAGACAACAGCAAAATGTAATGATCATTAACATTTCAAGCTACACAGTAAATGTTGCTTTCAAAAAACTAATTATCTTAATTCTTATCTTGCATTCAAGCTTGAAAAAAACTGCACCACCTCAAAAAATTACATTTATGTCTGATACATCAAATTCCTGTTATCATACAGTCATGTAAGCTTCCCAAACTTGCAGACAAGTCTCCCAGTATTATTTATATTTCTGTCCCTACCACCAATACTGCATGCTTCAATCTTCCATTTAAAATATAAATATAATGGTTCTGAGAGCATTCAATATCTATCTTTACCACAAATACTGACTGGTTGTTAGTACTAAATAATTAATTGTATGCTTGCATGTAACACAGGAAAGAAATTAATTCAGCATGTTAGAGAAATGGTATTTCTAAAATGGTTTGTGTTATAGGTTTCCAAAATGGCAAGTGTAGATAGGTATAAGTGAATTCTTGTTCAGTTTGCCCCTCTAAAAGGCGAAGAAATTATGACTGGAGTGACAATATGTGATGCTTGATAATTCCATAAATGGCATTTCTATGTAGGATGCTATGACATATTTAATTAGATATCAATGAAAATTGTAAACAGATTTCTATGATATTTCTATATAGATTTCTGATATCTCTATATAGACTTCTATGACAATATAAATAGATTTCAAGGGCATTTCTATATAGATTTCTATCACATTTCGCTATAGATTTCTATGACATGTACATAGATCTCTGACATTTCGGCATAAATTTCAATGACATTTCTATATAGATTTCTACAACATCTGTACACAAATTTTAATGATATTGTGGCGTAGATTTCTATGACATTTCTATGAAATTTCTAAATAGACTTTTATGACATCTGTTAATAGATTTCAGTGACATTTCTACACAGATTTAACAATGCTGATGGGTTACTAAAGAATTTTTTATCATCTCTGTGCATCTCAGTTTTTGAAACACATGATAGCAAATCAACCATTTACTTCCATAGTAACAAACTTTATTATTTGTATCAGTATCCAATGATAAAAGCCAGTGATTTATACATCAGTAATTACATAGCTTGCCAGTATATAGCTTCAAGTACTCTCCAGAAGCCAATGTAAACAGTAATTATCATGCAAAAAAGTAAGTGAAACTATATTAACCATGACTATAAAATCCTTGATTCTTTCCTTCAAATTTTTTCAATAATTCTTTTTACATGTGAATTTATTGTTTTAAAAATTTTCATTGGCATGGTATAGCCAGTACGTACCTACTCACACACCCACTTATCACAGAATTATGCATACGGAATTACCTTTTTATTATGGACAAAAATGTGTATTGACTTCATTTCCCTGTTTAGCAGTATGCAATTTAGAAATACTTATTACAGCATATACAGCATGCACAAAGCATCCCATTTACCTTCAGTTCTTTGGCCATGGATTTGACCACAGTACTTATAGAGATATTTTTCTACATATCATCACAATGTGGATAAGTCTTTTCAGGAAGCTATTCACTTTATTGAAGCTATCTTCAGCTGCAGAGGAATGTCAAAATGAATATTTATCTTTCTTGCTATTTTTTTTTATTTATAGAATTATTTTATATACTGAAAGTTTTTGAGTTTATCCTGAATTTTCTGGAAAGTCGGACCTATGACACATAATGCCATGTGATATGGCTCTAATATAAAGAGCCTGTTTCAGGTTAGATATTTTATAACAGAAAAGAGACAGTAAATTTTAAAGATAAATATGCTGAAATCTGTATCATTATTGCAGTTTTTCATCTTCCATCATTCGATAAATTGGGTCAATGAAAATCATCCTGACATGAAATAAAAACTCATATCAATTTTATTTACATCACAATTGGACTGCTGGTTTTATATATGGCAAATCTATCAGATCATATGGTCTGTTTATTTTTTGATGTTAGTGAAATCAGTCAGATGGAATAAAATATATTCATTCAAACCAAAAGTTAACCCACATTGTTCAGCTGTATATAATTTTTTTTATCACTGCAGTTTATCTTTATGGTCCAAATTATATTGAGCTATTTAAGAGAATCTACCATGCTACTACCTTAAGTCTACTGTTAGACTCACTAGGCCATTCTATTCAAACAATATTATGTCTTTATCAAATCATAGATCCACTCATCTTCTCAATCAGCCACCCTGTACATCATAAAGGTATTGTGAACCCTCTCCTCAAGCCCCTCTCAAGACAGGTCCACTCCTTATCAAAAGCCAATCTGACTGACAATATAATTATATATGCTTACCATTTTGTTCCCTCAAGTGACACCAACCATTTTATAATGCCAGCTTTGCAATTCAGAAGAGGAGGCTGTGTTAGAGAGTGACTAATGTATTTAGAAATGAGCAGTTACACTGAAAAGCTTTCCAAAACACTTGTATCAAAAAGGCAATTTAACAGCTCTTTGCCTCTCCTCTTCAAACAAAGCATAAGTATTTCATACAGTTCATTTGCAGGTCTCTCACTGCAAAACTAAACCCTTTTTTATGTGTTTATGCTAAAATGGAGCAATGGAATATCAGTATATTGTCTGATGTAAGGCATGTTGCTATGATAGGCATACTTTTGAAGGTATTTGCAGACTGCATTGAGAAACACTTCAATTTGAAAAGTATATTTTATAATTAAACAAATACGAGTACATTATGTTACACGTTAAGAAGGACAAAATAAAAAGAAGTGACAGCTTATGGTTAAATACACCCAAATATATCACATACTGCCAAATGTTTAATAACAACAAATTGAATATTTACAATAGGCAATTATAACAAATGTTAAAGAAAGATGCAAATATATTCACAGAAAATCGAATCATCAAGAATAGTGTGAGAATTGATGCATGCATAATACTTCTACCAACTACACAAGTACTTTATTAGAGTTTTTAAAATAATTTTAAATGGAAAACAAACTTAAAATATGTATTGATTTACTTGGCAGTAAAAGAAAGAAAAGTGTCAGCAGGCAAGTGTCTAGAGATTCCACATGATTACTCAAAATCTTTTCTCATTATTCTGAGTTCAGAAAACAATCTTTGAACAATCTTTCTACTCCTGTATACCTGAAGCTATGTAACAGTATATGATCATGAGTATGGAATCACTAAATGGAACAAGTAAGAAAGTCTTAAATTAAAAAAACAATCTATTTGCTGATTAAATTTTATAGAACATATAACAGCTTTTGACCTTCAAAACCTAACATCCTGATTTCTGAATTATAAGCTCTTTCTACACTTGAATACTGGATAAAAATCGTGCAGTAATGGCCGAATAATCATTTGCTGGGTCTGGCTTTTGGCCATCAAAGCAATAAACCACTCAAAAACACAAATGAATAACATTGTAAACTACTTTCAAATATTTTTTACATAATGGAATAATTTTTCCAGCAAAACAGTGTATATCTAATTTAATGTATAAAAACTGGAGCATTTAAATTTTTGCTTACCTCCCACCAAAAATCCCACTAAAGTCTGAAGGACTTGATAAAAATTCATCCACCCAATCAAAGCCAAATGAGCCTTCTTTACATCAATTACAGCTTTTCATGGATCAATGCTTACACAAATATTTTAATTTTAGAAGAATTGTGCCTGCCAAAATCTGCTATTTGCATGGGGTGGGGTATACAGGGGTAGAGAGATTGTTCCAAGATTGTTTGCTGAACTCAGAATGATGAGGAAAGATTTTGAGTAATAATGTGGAATTACCAGTCACTTGCCTGCTTAACAAACAAACACTTTTATATTTCTTTCATTTGGGAAATTTAAGTAGAAATTTGACTGGAGCATTAGCTAAATCTAAACCATTATCACAATTGCTGACCTAAATCAGAATTTTAAAAAAAGATAAGCATGATTTACAAGCCTTTAAGGATACATGCACAGCAATGGCTACAGTACTTGTCACCCTCAATCATACTCATAAAATGTGCCATCTTGCATTTTGCTGAATCATATCTGCAGTTTAGACTTGTGCTCTTTGTCATACATATAAGAATATATATGACTTTCTTTCCACTTAAGTAAACATATTGCTTTCTCAATTGCTATGAGACAAAACAGTTTACTTTGTACAAAGCAGCACAATTTACTTTTAATTAAAAAATCATTCATTAAGTAAATTAATTATATCCCCTCAGTGATACAAGATTTACACACACACACACACAAATTTAATCTTTTAACTCGGCTACCTTTACCATTGTCCCTCACAACAAAGCCCTTCAGTATACCACTGTCCCTCACTCTAAACCTCCATGATGTGATGTGATTTAGACTTTTTAATGTAGCTTAAGTTTTTCAGTCATATCGATATGATGTTTGCAGTGTGACAGTTTATAGTGATGTCTATCACTGGGGCATCATGCTGCAGACATGCAGCATCATGTCCCATCCAGTCACATTATCCTGACACCAGTCTGACCAGTCCTAACACTAACGTCTTAATGCTGAGCATCAAATAAAGCAGTTATTAGTAAAATGTTTAAAGACTTTGCTATGACTCGGCTGGGGTTAGAACCCACAACCTCGCACATCCAAGGCAGACACTCTAACCACTAGGCCACCAGAGCGGTGTAAAGCTCATGATAATAATGTCCCTAATGAAAAAGACCAATAGTGTACCACTGCCCCTAACTAAAAAGCCCTTCAGTATACCACCTTTCCTCATTTTAAGCCCCTTAGTGCATGTCTCTCACTATTAAGCTCCTAAGTGTGACAATGTCTCTCATAATAAAGCCATTCAGTATACCACCTTTCCTCATTTTAAGCCCCTTAGTGCATGTCTCTTACTATTAAGCTCCTAAGTGTAACAATGTCCCTCACAATAAAGCCATTCAGTATACCACTGTCCCTCACAATAAAGCCTTTAGTATACCATTGTCCATCATAATAAAGCTCTGCAACATAATTCTGTCTTTCACTTTAAAGCTTCAGTATACCAATGTAACTTGCCATAAAGCCGTTCAGTATACCATTCTTCCTCACAATAAAGTTATTCAGTATACCAGTCATTCACTTTAAAGCCCACAGTATACCAATATCCAAAGTTGGAGAATACCACTGTCCCTCACTTTAAATCCCCAGTATACCAAACTCCATCAATATAAAGCCACCTAATTGTACCACTGTCCCTCATAATAAAGTCTTTCAGTACACCACTATCCCGTGTATACCAATATCCCTTACAATAGAGCCATTCAGTATACCAATGTCCCTCACTATAAAGCTACCCACAGTATTCCATTGTTCCTCACAATAAAGTCCTTTAGTATACTAGTCATTCACTTTAAAGACCCCAGTATATGAATGTCCCTCACTTTAAATCCCCAGTATGCCAAACTATCTCAATATAAAGCCATCTTACTGTAATACTGCCCCAACCATAAACTTAGCACCTTAGTGTCCCTAATAATAAAGTCCTTCAGTACACTACTCTCCCTTACTTTAATTCCCCAGTATATCAAACTCTCTCAATATAAAGCCGCCTTACTGTATTATGTTTCATTAGTGTACCACTGTTCCTCATAATAAAGTCCTTCAGTATACCACTGTCCCTCACTTTAAAGCCCCCAGGATACCAATATCTCTTACTATAAAGCCATTTAGTATACCAATATCCCTCTTTGAAAAGAGACAAGGTCTAGAACTTCAGTTTTCAAAGACTTATAAAAGTGTTAACTCGTTAATTCCTGGAGATTCTTGTAATTTTTGCGTGAAATGGTGGTAGGAAATGTGTTTTAGGGTTCTTGTAATTTTTGCGTGAAATGGTGGTAGGAAATGTGTTTTAGGGTTTACTTCTGAATATGTCCAAATACATCTGGTTCTAAGAGATTTTCCTTTAGTTGGATGCCTAGATCTGATAAAGACATTAAGATTTGTTATTTCTCTTGCACGGGTGCAAAGATAAAAAATGGAAAATGACTTTTTTTGCTTATCAGACCCATCATTCTCATGTCCTGGTCACTTTTTACTCCAAATCTCAGATTATCCTATTTCTTGCAAAGAATCACCTATCCATGTGCAGTTTTTAGATATCAGGCCAAAATAATCTAAAATATACAGTTTGAACCAGTCTGATATAGATATAAGGCCAAAATAATCTAAAATTCAGACAGAGACTCTGGCCTCAATATTGAGCCTAAAAAATCGGTTTTCAAAAATTATGTTTTGAATTTTGTAATGCATGTAGAAAGTCTAAATTATTTGGCATCATTGTAGAGCTAGATCTGTCTATATTTCTGTAATACAATAACTTTGGCTTTCTTTTAAAAAAAGATGTTGATGGTGCAGAGCTCAGAAGTAGAGAACCTCATGATGCAAAAACATTGCACACTTTTAAATAAGTTAAAGGATTAAACTAATGTAAACTGAACTTTCTCCATAAATTACTCAGTTATCACTTCATAAATAAATTAAAAAAGCAACTGAAAAAGCACAACAATGCAACCACAATAAAGACACACAACTCCATCTGGGAACTACAAGTGTCATGCCACTCTTGATCCACCAAGCTTAATTTGTTTATTGATGTTTTTGAAAAACAAGTAAATAACAATAGTTCTGGATTAAAAATGTTATATATTTTATTAAGTTTTTACAATTTATACTGGCTCAAATGAATTTTGAGTTTTTGTCAAAGTTCAAAGATTGCATCAACAAATTAATGAAAGTTTCCTGAAGAAAAAAAACATCTTTTTTACAAATGCAAGGTGATTTCAACGTAACACCTCAAATTCAAGGATTTTTCCAAACTGTACAAAACCATGGATCTCATTTAATTGATCATACTTTATCATTGCTAAATAATTTTATTCACATTATTCAAGGAATCAATTATAATGTGATTTCACATTATTAAAAACCTTTTTTATGTTTTAATGCAATATAATGATAGAGCCATGTTAGAACATCCCTCAGTATGTGGGTTTCTGATTATAAAACTGGTCACCTGCATGGATTTCATGAAAAGCGCTATACTGAGGCAGCAGCACATAAATGTATGCAGTATAACTGCTTAGGAGACCACATGCAAACAACATAAACCCAGATCTGCTGTTACATAATGCACTGGCAAAATAGGGCCTGTGTTGTTTGCTCTACTGCTTACACTCAACAAACTGCATAGAAAATGCAATGGCAAGCCTGGGTCTACAAAGTCTGCAATTTGACCAGACTTGGATGTGAATATACAAATTAAATAAAGCATACGCCTACACAAAGCTGTTGGAAGAAGACAACATACCAACAATGACAATCTTGGTCAGGATGGCACTGAATTAAAGCCTCCAGAAGAGAGGAGTTTAACAGATAAGAAAGCCGAAATGACAGCAAATGGCTGTTAGCAGACAGCTTTTATCTGGAAAATATCAGAACATGGACCAGACTGCCCAACACCTATCTGTGCCAGGTCATTGTAGGAATTAACCATAATCCTTTCAATGTTTCAAGGATTTACTGAGATTAAATACATAATAAATACATTTTATCAGTACTAAGCATAAATGGTTTCTTAACAAACATCTCAACCTCTAGGGCACAATTTAAATATTTTAATAGCAAAAGTAAAGACTACAAGAATATCCAAGATTGATCAAGAAAGATTATATTTTGGGTTGAACAATGGAAAGTGCTTCATCATTCATGACATTCAAATAATTTTGGCTTTGAAAATCCATAAGGATGAAAATCTACATTATATGGGACACATGTCCATTTTCTGCCTTCACAATACATTAATAATGCAATACATCTCTGTTGTATTCGTCACCAACAGTTCTGTATAAGAAAAATGGAGCCGTACTATGGTACTCTTGGTAATCTGAATTAAACCCAATTTCATTTTTCTCTTCTAAGTAATAACTTCTTGATTGTGATAATTTTATCTAATCTTGGCAATATATAGAAGATTTACACATTTCCCTGACTTCTTTGAAAAATAAGTTTTTAGAATTCTGAAACTGCTGAAAATCTTTTCAGCACCAATTTTCCATGTCATTCCAAGAGGCCCCACACTCCTCCAAGGTTTCAAGTACTGCTTACAATACTTCAGAAATCTGTGGAGCATCATAACCATGGGCTCAACCACCCACCAAAACCACCTGGTGAAGACAGTATGTATGTATGTATGTATGTATGTATGTATGTATGTATGTATGTATGTATGTATGTATGTATGTATGTATGTATGTATGTATGTATGTATGTATGTATGTATGTATGTATGTATGTATGTATGTATGTATGTATGTATGTATGTATGTATGTATGTATGTATGTATGTATGTATGTATGTATGTATGTATGTATGTATGTATGTATGTATGTATGTATGTATGTATGTATGTATGTATGTATGTATGTATGTATGTATGTATGTATGTATGTATGTATGTATGTATGTATGTATGTATGTATGTATGTATGTATGTATGTATGTATGTATGTATGTATGTATGTATGTATGTATGTATGTATGTATGTATGTATGTATGTATGTATGTATGTATGTATGTATGTATGTATGTATGTATGTATGTATGTATGTATGTATGTATGTATGTATGTATGTATGTATGTATGTATGTATGTATGTATGTATGTATGTATGTATGTATGTATGTATGTATGTATGTATGTATGTATGTATGTATGTATGTATGTATGTATGTATGTATGTATGTATGTATGTATGTATGTATGTATGTATGTATGTATGTATGTATGTATGTATGTATGTATGTATGTATGTATGTATGTATGTATGTATGTATGTATGTATGTATGTATGTATGCATGCATGCATGCATGCATGCATGCATGCATGCATGCATGCATGCATATATATATATATATATATATATATATATATATATATATATATATATATATATATATATATATATATATATTGTGTGTGTGTGAAAGATGTCATTCAAGGTGCTACTTGTCCATTCTCCCATAATGAAGATCTCTTTTATTAGTTATTATAGAACACAAGATAAATACAATTAGTCATAAAGTACTATAAAAATAGTCCAGATCATAGGTTTCATTTGAAGCCAGTAGCCAGCAATTCTTCACTGTTTATTTGTACAGGAATGACTTCTTATAATTCCAGAATTTTAAAAGTGTCTGTTAAAAATTGCATATATCACCATATTTTGTCAGAGATGATTCATCTAAGATTAGTATAGTTTTTCATTCAATACAAACCAGTCTAATTCTAGAAGATACTTGTCCTTTTTGGCATCACTGTAAATGCTTTTGTTCAATACAGACCAGTCTAATTCTAGAAGATGCTTAGATTTTTGGCATCACTGGAAGTGCATTTTTTTAAAAAACAGTTCAATCGATGTCAAAGATGACCACAAACATTCAATCCAATTTATGCTCAATCAAAAATGACCAGGAGTAGTGATCAAGTGCTAGTAATATGTGCTCGAGTTTGGTTAAATAAATAAAACGCACAATTGTTTGCAACAAATTATATCATAATTATATAAGTTATGCAGCAAACAGTGGATGGCATCAAACTGTGATTAAACAAGACAGTGTAGAGGCAAATACTATGATACCAGTGATTACTGAGTTGTTGAAATATTTTGATTTTAACAGATAAAAACACATGATGAACACAAGGTACCACATGACTACAACACACATGTTGTGACATTTATGAAACATTTATTCAACATATTCTACTGGCTTCAGTCTTTAAGAAACAAACCTGTGGTTCATATAAAATATGTAACAGTTTTTACAAATATAGAAGATATCTGAAGTATGTTATGCCCAGACAAGAGATCATCTTTATCTTAAGTTGATTTTTTTGTATGGTTGATTTTTTGTTAGTGTATTATAATAAAGTCTCTATAAACCTTATTTTCTTTTACTACACATCACCTTGCAACAAGAATTTTCAATACAACCGATGATGCTATATACCTGTCTTATTCTATCACCTTATAACTTGAATTTTCAGTATATCCACAGAATCATATCTTTCTTATTCTATCACCTTGTAGCTTGAAATGTCAATGAACCTAATGATTCTGCATATCTTTCTTATTCTATCACCTTGTAACTTAAAATGTCAGTCAACCTGATGATTTTGCATATCTTTCTTATTCTATCACCTTGTAACTTGAATTTTCAGTATATCCACAGAATCATATCTTTCTTATTCTATCACCTTGTAACTTGAATTTTCAGTATATCCACAGAATCATATCTTTCTTATTCTATCACCTTGTAACTTGAATTTTCAGTATATCCACAGAATCATATCTTTCTTATTCTATCACCTTGTAAATTGAATTTTCAGTATATCCACAGAATCATATCTTTCTTATTCTATCACCTTATAACTTGAATTTTCAGTATATCGACAGAATCATATCTTTCTTATTCTATCACCTTGTAACTTGAATTTTCAGTATATCCACAGAATCATATCTTTCTTATTCTATCACCTTGTAACTTGAATTTTCAGTATATCCACAGAATCATATCTTTCTTATTCTATCACCTTGTAACTTGAAATGTCAATGAACCTAATGATTCTGCATATCTTTCTTATTCTATCACCTTGTAACTTAAAATGTCAATGAACCTAATGATTCTGCATATCTTCTTATTCTATCACCTTGCAACTTGAAATGTCAATGAACCTAATGATTCTGCATATCTTTCTTATTCTATCACCTTGTAACTTTAAATGTCAATCAACCTGATGAGTTTGCATATCTTTCTTATTCTATCACCTTGTAACTTAAAATGTCAATCAACCTGATGATTTTGCATATCTTTCTTATTCTATCACCTTGTAACTTGAAATGTCAATGAACCTAATGATTCTGCATATCTTTCTTATTCTATCACCTTGTAACTTGAAATGTCAATGAACCTAATGATTTTGCATATCTTTCTTATTCTATCACCTTGTAACTTGAAATGTCAATGAACCTAATGATTCTGCATATCTTTCTTATTCTATCACCTTGTAGCTTGAAATGTCAATGAACCTAATGATTCTGCATATCTTTCTTATTCTATCACCTTGTAACTTGAAATGTCAATGAACCTAATGATTCTGCATATCTTTCTTATTCTATCACCTTGTAACTTGAAATGTCAATGATACCTAATGATTCTGCATATCTTTCTTATTCTATCACCTTGTAACTTGAAATGTCAATGAACCCAATGATTCTGCATATCTTTCTTATTCTATCACCTTGTAACTTGAAATGTCAATGAACCTAATGATTCTGCATATCTTTCTTATTCTATCACCTTGTAGCTTGAAATGTCAATGAACCTAATGATTCTGCATATCTTTCTTATTCTATCACCTTGTAACTTGAAATGTCAATTAACCTAATGATTCTGCATATCTTTCTTATTCTATCACCTTGTAACTTGAAATGTCAATGATACCTAATGATTCTGCATATCTTTCTTATTCTATCACCTTGTAACTTGAAATGTCAATGAACCCAATGATTCTGCATATCTTTCTTATTCTATCACCTTGTAACTTGAAATGTCAATGAACCTAATGATTCTGCATATCTTTCTTATTCTATCACCTTGTAACTTGAAATGTCAATCAACCTGATGATTTTGCATATCTTTCTTATTCTATCACCTTGTAACTTAAAATGTCAATCAACCTAATGATTCTGCATATCTTCTTATTCTATCACCTTGTAACTTGAAATGTCAATGAATTTAATGATTCTGCATATCTTTCTTATTCTATCACCTTGCAACTTGAAATGTCAATGAACCTAATGATTCTGCATATCTTTCTTATTCTATCACCTTGTAACTTAAAATGTCAATCAACCTGATGATTTTGCATATCTTTCTTATTCTATCACCTTGTAACTTGAAATGTCAATGAACCTAATGATTCTGCATATCTTTCTTATTCTATCACCTTGTAACTTAAAATGTCAATCAACCTGATGATTTTGCATATCTTTCTTATTCTATCACCTTGTAACTTGAAATGTCAATGAACCTAATGATTCTGCATATCTTTCTTATTCTATCACCTTGTAGCTTGAAATGTCAATGAACCTAATGATTCTGCATATCTTTCTTATTCTATCACCTTGTAACTTGAAATGTCAATGAACCTAATGATTCTGCATATCTTTCTTATTCTATCACCTTGTAACTTGAAATGTCAATGATACCTAATGATTCTGCATATCTTTCTTTTTCTATCACCTTGTAACTTGAAATGTCAATGAACCCAATGATTCTGCATATCTTTCTTATTCTATCACCTTGTAACTTGAAATGTCAATGAACCTAATGATTCTGCATATCTTTCTTATTCTATCACCTTGTAACTTGAAATGTCAATCAACCTGATGATTTTGCATATCTTTCTTATTCTATCACCTTGTAACTTAAAATGTCAATCAACCTAATGATTCTGCATATCTTCTTATTCTATCACCTTGTAACTTGAAATGTCAATGAATTTAATGATTCTGCATATCTTTCTTATTCTATCACCTTGCAACTTGAAATGTCAATGAACCTAATGATTCTGCATATCTTTCTTATTCTATCACCTTGTAACTTAAAATGTCAATCAACCTGATGATTTTGCATATCTTTCTTATTCTATCACCTTGTAACTTGAAATGTCAATGAACCTAATGATTCTGCATATCTTTCTTATTCTATCACCTTGTAACTTAAAATGTCAATCAACCTGATGATTTTGCATATCTTTCTTATTCTATCACCTTGTAACTTGAAATGTCAATGAACCTAATGATTCTGCATATCTTTCTTATTCTATCACCTTGTAGCTTGAAATGTCAATGAACCTAATGATTCTGCATATCTTTCTTATTCTATCACCTTGTAACTTGAAATGTCAATGAACCTAATGATTCTGCATATCTTTCTTATTCTATCACCTTGTAACTTAAAATGTCAATCAACCTGATGATTTTGCATATCTTTCTTATTCTATCACCTTGTAACTTGAAATGTCAATGAACCTAATGATTCTGCATATCTTTCTTATTCTATCACCTTGTAACTTGAAATGTCAATGAACCTAATGATTCTGCATATCTTTCTTATTCTATCGCCTTGCAACTTGAAATGTCAATCAACCTGATGATTTTGCATATCTTTCTTATTCTATCACCTTGTAACTTAAAATGTCAATGATACCTAATGATTCCTAATGATACCTAATGATACCTTTTATCATTATTAGGATTCAATGCAGATAATCATCAGAAAGGAGAAAAACCTGAGACAGAATTTATTAACTTGAATTTGATACAAAATTCAAAAAAGCAAGAAAATTGTTTTGACCTTTTCCTTGAAGAAAGTATAATCTAACTGAATTGATACACCAACTATAATCAATTATCATTTTAGTTCCTCTATAAACCACACCAGGAGCCCTCTTAGAAGCTTGAGAAAAAGGGGGAACATCACCTCCCCCCTTTCAACATACACACATTTTTCCAACTTCATCTGCTCTGTTATTTCTTACTGGAACTCCTAAGTATAAAGGGGGTACTGCATCTGAAAAAGGAGCTCAACTTGTTTTCTTAGCTAAAAGCTTTAGTATCCTTAAAGAGAGAAAAAAAACTGGAACCTCCAGAGAACATGAGAAACTTTTTCTTTCAATCTGGGTAAGCAAGTATATATAACTAGCAAGCTTGATGTAGCTTACCTCCCAGCTAAGTCCACAAGATGAATTTTGCTGACTATTTCACTTGGCATGTTCTCTTCAAGTTGTGCCTATCAAAAGAAAAAGAGCAAATTCAAAATTTTAGACCTCTATGCTTCTGAAGAAACCTTTGAGAACTAGATCAATTAACAGTATGACATTTTCAACTGATGGAATCGGCTTGCAACACAGGTAAGCTTGTATTTAGCAGTACTGACAGAGGGCAAAAACCAACCACAAAGATTCTGCCATGATATATTTCATATGCAGTGTCAGTTTATGCAAGGGTACCTGGTACTGTCCACCAACTAAAACTTTGTGATTTGCTTAAGTTATCTTACTTTCTCTACTGACTAATGTACAAAATTTTCCATTTTGCCACTTTTGAGTTCCAAACATCAGCTAATGAACAAATTGTACAACTGAATTAATGTAATGTTTTTGTCAAAAAGAGACATCTTGCAATTTTCCAAGATGGCTATTAAACTCTGCTATAGTATGACCCAAGGCAATGGGAGTAAAAGTAATGTAGAAATGAATGACTATAATGATGATGTAACAGCTAAATTAGTTTAAACCTTATTTATTTGAGAAACTATCAACTGCAATTACAAACATATGATTTGGGGGATTCAGTAGAAAGCATGGCTAAGTTTAAGCAAAATTAGTACATCAATGTTACCATTTTTTGTCACTTGTCTTTAAGACAACAATCTTATGTGAACAAAAACAAAATGAATTTGTGATATATATGCTATTTTATCACATTAATGATTGCATTTCTTAGTTCTGAAGCATCGTGTCATACAAACCTAATGTCACACTGTGGCAAAACACATCAATGTCACATGCCATACTGTGGCATAACACTTTGCAATGTCACTAGGTCATCCTGTGGCATAATATATAGCAATGTCACATATTTTTCACTGTGGCATAACACCAACTAATGTTATGTAGCAATTTATGTTGTGTCATAAAGTGTTTGCAACAGTGCAATGAACAGAATTTCAAATTTATGTTCATTAAATATAAAACCTACAAAATGTGTTGAATAAAACATACTTTAATGGCTCATGACCTTTTAGTATTATTATTTCATTCCTTTTATAAGTTTAATATGTTATGAACCCTTATATAGATAGTCAACATACAACACACACTTATTATAACACTCAAGTCTTTTCAATAAAATTTATATAATTTTATCTTTTAATTTGCTTTCAATTTAATCATCATTAAATCCAAGATGCCCTCTTTTATTCCAAGGTGAAAAGTGTCAGTCAGCTGTTATATGAATTCCTGTGAGTGTTTCTGTTAGAACTTAATTAAGTATCAACTAATTAACTAAGAATAATTAAGTATCAACTAGGATTTATCTTCATCTTGCAGAAATTCTGGTTGCACTGTAACAATCAATTAAAAGTTGACCTATACTATATTACCATGTTAATTAGTCTTTTATATCACCCCAACCAAATGGATAGTTAAAAGACATGTAAATCTTACCCATGTAAGAGATAGAGGTCATCGTTGTGTGTTAATTTCAATCAACTATTTGAACACCAGTAACTACACATTACATAATTAAAGTACCCAACATTAATAAGTGGTTTATTATACTCATTAGCAAATGTGATCAACAACAGAAAAGAAGCCAAGCAAAAGGTGTACTCGGTGCATAAAAATCTTAGTTCTAATGACAGTATCATTAACTAGATGTTCAAAGTTGAGAGTATACTTAAAATTAGAATTGGCACTCAGAGGTTTGCTCAAGAATATGCATACATTTTCAAGAACTTGCAATGAAACCATAATGTAGGTATCTTACAGATTTAAAAAATAAATTTTCATCATTTTTGTTTCTCTCAATAACTGTTGATCTTTCTTTAAATAAAAATTCTTGTTTTATCTGAAACTACAGTAACATTTGAATGTATCCACATTCACACAAAAAAGCAGTGATATAATACACAATATTTTCACTGGTACACCTAAAATGTGTTAAAATCTAATTGAGTAATGTTTCAAACACTCTTTCAGGTTGGATATATTGAAAATAAAGCTAATTATATAGAAAGGGGATGAACTTTATTATAAAAAGCAAATTATTGACAATTATTCCCAACAAAATATTAAATATGTACTAAAACCCCACACTCATCCCTTTCTTGATGTCCATTCATTTCTAAATTTTTCTGGGGTTCCTTGGTAACTCTAATTCTTGCTCATCTGAAAGTCTTCATTTTTGAAACTGTTGTGTGTGAGTTATTGATGGAGAGGTGTATTAAGCTGGTACCAAGTTGCAATGATAACATATTGTTAACAATAAAATAACCTTAGGATATGTATAAATGATACATATTATATTAGGACCAATACATAATGATACATATAATATCTCAACAGCGGTAAAAATACACACTCCAAACAATTACTGTACATACTTGCTTCTAAGACCAACTGCAAACAATATAGACTCTGATATGCAGTTGCATTGTGCCATGGCAGATCATGGTCTACTCTGATTGTTCAAATGCTTACTCCCAACGAACTGCTAGAACTGGACCTGCCAGTGCATTATGTGATGGCAGATTTGGGTCTGTGAAGTTTGCAGTAGGATCTAACACTAGCATACACGTTATGTCTTGCCATTAGCTGATGCCAATAAAATAAAAATGTTTTCCAACCTGTGTAAAATTTATGGTAACGATAGCATGACTCCGGCTACTGTGATCATGCATGTAGGTGGCTGCCGTAGTCCTGAAAAGAATTTGAGAATATAATTATAACCTATGCTGGGTTTGGAACAGAGACAAGGAGATAAAAGGTTAGTATTATGAATTGTACTGAGCAGAATGGAGATATAATTTAATGGCATTATTTGCATCACTTGGTTGCTTAATCCTTCAAAGAACAAAAAAAAAGAGGTCTTCAAATTATGAACTGTTCTAATTTTGCTGCAAGAGTTGCATATTTTATTGTCGTCATTTTCTATATCTTAAAAAAGATTGATAAAAAACCAGACTGAAGTGTTTTTAATAACAATTTTTATCTCTACTGTAAGATTTTCAATTCAAGAATTAAAATATTTTGCTTTAGAGATCTTTTTGACTCTTTCTCCAAAGTCGATTACTGCATCAAAGTCAGAATGTTAAAGTCTTCACATATATGCATGTTTCAACTTTACCTGAACTCATTTCCCCGATCCAGCAGGGACTGTATCTCTTCATTGTCCTTTACTCGATGTTCAGACAGATCTGAAAACAGATATGCAGTCACTAATAAAAGTCAAATTGGTTCCTTAGCAACCACTTGTGAACTTTTTGAAAATTTTGTTTTCACACATCAATTGTATATACTTACTTATGAGTCAATCTGCAAGCCACACAAACCATGATCTGCCATTGCATAATGTGCCATTAGATCTGGGTCTATCTAGTTTGTTAGGAGCAATCAGCAGAACAAACAAGATAGACCCAGATCTGCAGGCGCATTATGCTTAACATATCAAGATCTTTGTTGTTTACAGTTTGACTTAAAAGCAAGTATATATGGTACGGGTCCCAAAAATCAACAATTACTCAAATATTCAAAGGACCATGTGCATAAAAAATTGTTATACTCTTAGTGAAATATTTATCCCCAAGTAAGGGTCCTAACATATTGAAGAATGGAAAATATTTATACCCAAGTATGGGTCATAACAAAGTGGTCAATGGATAATATTCAAACCATGGGTCATAACATAATGAATGGAAAATATTGATACCCAAGAAAGGTTCACAATATAGTGAAGAATGGAAAATATTATACCCAAGGGTCATTACAGAGTGAAAGTATGGAAAATAAGTATTCCCATATAAAGGTCATTACATTGTGGAAAATACTGATCCCCGTGTAAGGGTAATTAAATAGTGAAAGTATAGAAAAAAAACATGTCTTATCTCTCAATGTCATTACATTTATTAAAACTGTGACAGAAGTGGCAGCCATTTTACATCAGATACAATTATGATACAGGTGACATCATATAAATGACATCATCATGTAATTAATGATCACAGCTAGTGATCTAACCAATGCAGACATCCTGAAAACATGAAATTATTAGGGATCTGTACATAAACTTTCCCGGTAACAGCATCATAACATGCCATTACTGTGATGCTCAAAACCCTTAAACAAAGATTTTGATAAAGACATGTATGTTAAAGTCTCTTCCACAGCCTCCATCAACACTGTGAACCTTTCAGCAAATGCCATCATGCCTAAATTCTTCCCCTTGATAAGAAGACTGCTTATTATAACATGGCTCCTGTTATAAGATCCTTCAGTACAACAAAACTCCTGTTAAAAGACCCTTCAGTACAACAAAACTCCTGTTATAAGACCCTTCAGTACAACAAAACTCCTGTTATAAGAGCATTCAATACAAAATTACTCCTGTTATAAGAGCATTCAGTACAAAATTACTCCTGTTATAAGAGCATTCAGTACAAAATTACTCCTGTTATAAGAGCATTCAGTACAAAATTACTCCTGTTATAAGAGCATTCAGTACAAAATTACTCCTGTTATAAGAGCATTCAGTACAAAATTACTCCTGTTATAAGAGCATTCAGTACAAAATTACTCCTGTTATAAGAGCATTCAGTATAAAATTACTCCTGTTATAAGAGCATTCAGTATAAAATTACTCCTGTTATAAGAGCATTCAGTACAAAATTACTCCTGTTATAAGAGCATTCAGTACAAAATTATTCAGTACAAAATTACTCCTGTTATAAGAGCATTCAGTATAAAATTACTCCTGTTATAAGAGCATTCAGTACAAAATTACTCCTGTTATAAGAGCATTCAGTACAAAATTACTCATTATAAGAGCATTCAGTACAAAATTACTCCTGTTATAAGAGCATTCAGTACAAAATTACTCCTGTTATAAGAGCATTCAGTACAAAATTACTCATTATAAGAGCATTCAGTACAAAATGACTCCTGTTATCTCTTGTTATAAGAGCATTCAGTATAACAAAGCTCTTGTTGTAGGTCCCTTCAGTACAACATGGTTTCTGTTATAATGCATGCATGGACATGTATCCCATGTCATTAAATCAAAGTGGAATTACATGTATCCTGCACTTCATTATAAAGTGGTAGGACTATAAGGTAGCATACTACATGGTTTCTATGGAGATTAATATTACATGGTTCATATAGCTTAAACAAGTTGTTTTTTAACTACTTTTCATGGAGTTTTCAAGGACTTCTACAAAAAGGTTTCAAGGCTTATTTGTTTTAAAACAGAAATTGAAAATTTTCTAGGCTACTTGTTTATCACTGCATAGGTGGGTATAAAAGTAGATATTAAACAATAATTAATGTGCCACTATAGTAAAGGAGGGGAACTTTAACATACCATGTTTTTTTTATCAACCTATTCAACCCATTTTATTGATTTATTTATTCCTTGGTTTTTGAAAATACATACAAAAAAATGTTCTCAATTTCAAAATGTAATATTTTCATATATTTTTAATCACACAAATACATTTAAGGAATTTTGGGAAATATTCCAGGGGTTTCTCAGCAAATTTGTGAACCTTTCAAGGATGAAACCAACTTTTTTAAATTTTATGAAGTTTTCATGGCAATAACTCAAATACAAAGACGTAAGGCATATACAATATGTTTAATTGTGACAAACTAAAGCCAGCAATATTGAAAACTTTTATGAAACTAATTTTTCCCAGTAAAATATGTTTCTTCAAGAATACTTACCCATTCATAATAATAGTTCTCCTAAGGTATTATGACTGGGCAACATATTTGAAAAGAAACCAATTTTTCCTAGTAAAATATTTTTCTTCTTCAAAAACGTTACCCAATTATAATACCTATGGAGAATTTCTGCTAAAGTATCATGACTGGGTAACATATTTGAAAAGAAACCAATTTTTCCTAGTAAATATGTTTCTTTTTCAAAATACATTACCCAGTTTTAATACCTATGGAGAACTACTGCTACCTAAGGTATGTTATTGTTGTTGTTCTGAAGCTTAACACCATTTTTCAGCACATGATAGGCTATACATAGCAGCCAGTATTAATGGTGGAGGAAGAAACCGGGATATCACCAGAAAGAACCACCGACCCACGAGAAGCTACTGGCAAGCTTTCTCACACATCCACATTTGCCGAATCCTAGACTTGAACCCACTACCTAAGATATTATGATTGGGTAACATATTTGAAAAGAAACCAATTTTTTCTAGTAAAATATGTATCTTCTTCAAAATACATTACACAATCATTATACCGAAAGAGAACTACAGCTACCTTAGGTATTATGACTGGGTAACGTATTTGAAAAGAAACCAATTTTTTCTAGTAAAATATGTTTCTTCTTCAAAATACATTACACGATCATTATACCAAAAGAGAACTACAGCTACCTTAGCTATTATGACTGGGTAACGTATTTGAAAAGAAACCAATTTTTCCTAGTAAAATATGTTTCTTCTTCAAAATACATTACACGATCATTATACCAAAAGAGAACTACAGCTACCTTAGCTATTATGACTGGGTAACGTATTTGAAGAAGAAACAAATACAGCATGACTTGCATTACAATGATGGTGGACTTTTCTATCATGTCCTTATTGCGTGTCAAAATCCATAAAAGTTAATAAATACCTTGAACATATGGCCCTTGTTTTGGATGCTCCCTCACCTTCAGCGTGTATTTCTTGTTTGCCCCATGTGACTCTACTTGTAATAAATCCCGTACCCTTTCATTGTAAATTTCATAGTAACTGAAATAAAAAACATCCAAAAACAACCATTTTAAACTGCTATTCAAAATTAAAACAGAGCATTCAGTTTTGCCAGATAAAGTCTGGTTGGTATCACTATCAGACCCCCAAACCCACTTTGGACCTGCCAAGTCTTGAACCCTGAATTTCAAAACTCTAACAGGAAGACAAAGTAAACCACAAAAGTTCTGAAAAGTACATTAAGCATTTAATATGAGCGATGGTGACCTATTTTTTGGATGGCTGTAATGTGTGAAATAGATGCATACCATCTTTAAATTTCTTAATATTTTAAAAGCTTGTGGAGGGAAGAAAAAGGTTGACGAAAATCAGATATGCAAATTTCATACAGAAATTTAAGGCTGATATTTTACCTTCTAACACATATAGAAAATAGCAACTGCTTTCTCAAAAGAAAAGTTAGATATCTGTCTAATATTGATCAAAATTGAATTTTAATTATTTGTATATACACGTAGTCCATGCTAGTAAAACATAACAAAAACTTCATGCAGACATAAGACTATCATCAACTGCTGATGCTGAAAATGATGCCACCAACCTACACCAGAGATATAACATCAATTTTTATGCATTGTTCTAAATATAAGCTAGCAAGTTGTACATGTAGTATGTAACTTGATTTTATTTAATCTTAACCTACCTGTTTGTTGTCAAGTTAAGCTAGATGAGGCACCTGCAGTATTCAACTTGATTGCAGTTAACCTTGACCTACCTACATTGGAGTAAATGTAATCTAGTAAGAGGCACATTCAGTAATGCAACTTGATTTCAATTAACCTTGACCTCTGTGTTGTGGTAAAGATATGTCAGAAAGAGGCACATTCAGTATGCAACTTGATCTCAATTAACCTTGACCTCTGTGTTGTGGTAAAGATATGTCAGAAAGAGGCACATTCAGTATGCAACTTGATCTCAATTAACCTTGACCTCTGTGTTGTGGTAAAGATATGTCAGAAAGAGGAACATTAAAGGTATGCAAACTTATTTCAATTAAACTTGACCTACAAGTGACACATGTAGTGTGCAACTTGATAGCAATTAACCTTGACCCACCTTTGTTATCCCAAAGATAAACTAGCAAATGGCACCTGCAGTATGCAACTTGGTTTCAGTTGACCTTGACCTACCTGTGTTGTCCTAAAATAAGGTAGCAAGAGACACATACAGTATGCAAGTATTTTTTTTAACTAACCCTTACCTACCTGATATTAACTCTGCAGGTTACTCTCCCACCAGCACAGCTGTCAACATGACTAAATAGACCCTGTAAATAAAAAATAAATTTAATATAATATTTCTATATTTTTTTAAAAAGTGCAACTGTAATTTCAGACACCAAAACCTGGCAGCCTGACCAAAGGTAAAGACCATATGTTATGGTAAGCTTTCTTTGAATCTGATGTCTTCAGTTGGGAACAATCTGCCCAAAGAAATAACAACAAACCTTTTTTTTTCTTCAAGCTGATTTAGAGTCCTACACCATACTACCTCATTTTAATATTTATCTACATTTTTGTTCAAATTTCAACTTCTTGCATCCTTGTTTTCTGATATACAGCAGAACCTGTCTTGAAAGACCACCATTATGCCAAAAAAAATATGGGCTCTCAAGACAGGTGGACTCTCATGACAGGTCACAATACTATATAATTAATAAATCTGTGCATGGAGATCCTGGTCACTCAAAGCATTTTGTATCTTATAACAGTGGTTTCTTAAGACAGGTTTTACTGTAATAATATGGCCTTTGTGTATGCATTTTAATAGAAAACTTTTTATACTTCTTAGTTTGAAGCATTCATAGTTATACTTTGTCATGTGTCACATGTGCATAAAAAAAGCATATCTGCAGGCAGCATGTTGTTGTTCCATCTTTTAAGGTATTGTTACTGTCAATTTTTACCTGTCAGCTGAAATATGTTTATTTTTTGTTTTTGTTTTTTTTTTTGGTTTTAATGGCACTATCAGCACAATACTGACTATATCATGATGTGGAAAAGGGAGCCAAGTATTATTTCCAAGAGGGGTCCCAAGTGGCCTAGTGGTCTAAAGTGCTCATTGTTATAAATCATTGCTATCTGATCTCTGTCTTCTTGGGATCAAGTCTCAGGTTTGGTCAATGTGGGTACATGAGAAAGCTTGCCAGTAGCTTCTCGTGGGTCCATGGTTCTTTCTGTGGTTTTCCCAAGTTTTTCTACACCCCTTATACTTGCCACCATTTATAGCATAGTGTGTGCTGAAAAATGGCATTAAACCCCTACAACAACAACAACTATTTTCATGGGCAAGCCTAGGCAAGCACTGAAACTGCAACTCTGTAGTATTGTTTGGAGTCAAATTGGTAAACATCTTGTCCAGAGCTAGTGTTTTTATGTCACATGACTACCAATGTTAAACAGAATTGCTTTACACTATAGGAGCTCAAAATAGTTATCCCCAGTTAAAATAAATTTCAATGGATTTGTGAAAGTGTACAGTATTATAGTCATGTGTGGATTCATTGCAAGTGTGTTTCATATGACAATATGATTAGGTATTGTTGCACAAAAATGCCTAATGATATGATAAATCAAAATCTAAACAGCATTTGGATGTTTACTGTATTTTTCTACATTACTGCAGTGAACAATATACAATTTTCATTATTGATGCTCTTAACTTTCCATAAAATAAAAATCCAAGAATATTTCAGTAGAAATGTTCAATAAAAATAAACAGATAATAAAAATCAATAATATCTACAGGACTGCAGACATCATTTAACTAAAACTGAAATGTTAATATACTGAAAATTAACCGTAACACAGTCTCATTCATTAGTTATAATTACATTAAAAAGAGAATTTTTAATATTAATTTTGTTCGATTTAATAACATCGTTACTTTATCAGCATTATATATGGCAGTGTGGTAAAACTGAGGTACAATTTAGAGAGGGTTATTATATTTACTATGGAGGTCAAGATTGTGAACCTAGTCATTCTCATTATAATGCATCAGCCAATGACAGCACCATTTGCTAAACAAAACCACTTTCACGTTATTTGTATTTTTTCTTGATTCTATACAATGGTTTTTTTTTCTCCAATTGCTGAAATAAAATCTTCTAAAAGAAACTTTATCAGCTGCTGACTACTGCTCTGGTGGCCTAAATCATTTGCCTCAGATACAGGAGATTACAGGTTCAAACCCCAGTTGTATCATACCTAAGACTTTTAAAAATGATATGAGCAGTTGCCTCACTTGGTACTCAGCATAAAGAAGTTAGTGTTAGGACTGATCAGCCTGATGTCAGGATAATGTGACTGGGTGGGAAAGGATCCTACGTGTCTATGGCATGACGCCCCAGTGCTGGACATCACAATAGACTGCCAAACTGCAGATATTGTAGTGTCATGACTGCCATGTTAAATATCCAAATCACACACACACACACACACACACACACACACACACACACACACTGCTGCTGCTGCTGACAAAAAAAGCAAAGAATGAAGTAAGCTTGAAGGTAAATGATACCCTGTAACAAGATTAAATCTCTTTACTCTTCTCTTTATATAGTGAAACTTGCCTGCAAACAAGTTTGTTTTTCAAAAAAGTCATCTGACTTTTCCTATCACTCATCATTGAGCATCTTATAAGTAAATAAAGATTAAATAAGTTTTTATTGGGCAAGCAGATCACAGACTGACCCTCCAGCTGTGACAGTCTGCTTAACTGTAGAGTTCTGCATGCCAAGTCAGATTGGTCCCTTTGATTTAATTATTGTTTATAGTACATACAATACAGAACTACAACTTGTACCATATGCCTTTCCAAAGAGTCAGGTGTTGGTACACATGCGGCCATAGACTGAGGACACTCATTACAGCTCAGTATGCTGTGTTGATCATTTCATAAACTCACAATATATCAATTTTAAATTTAGTGTATTGAGCTGCTTCATATTAAATATGCTTTGTTAGCATTTTATGTTTACCCTTGTTGAGAACCTGCCAGGTCATTTGTCGGTATTAACCTGCACTGGAAAGTTAACATCAAGATGATAAATAGGTCATTTCTGATGTGGTCACTTACAGTAGCACGGTATATTAGGTTCCTTAAGTTTGATAATCTGCAGAAATAGCAAAACAGACATTCTCATAAGGTACCTTCAGTGTTTTCTCATTACAATAATGTTCATGGATACAATAATGTAGACCACACTGTAAGTGAGTTACAGTAATCCCTTTTTATAACACTTCATGGAAGTAATAATGTTTACCAGACTGTAAGTAAATTACAGTAATCCCTTATTATAACACTTCATGGAAGTAATAATGTTTACCAGACTGTAAGTAAATTACAGTAATCCCTTATTATAACACTTTATGGATGTAATGTTTACTACAAAGTAACTGAATTACAGTAATCCCTTACAACACTGTTTATCAATGAAAAAAACATTGTAAGTACATTACAGTACTACCTCATTATAACACCATTCATTGATGCAATAAAAATGTGCCAAATAGTAAGTGAATTACATTACTCCCTTATTATAACATGTTAAATACAGCATAAGTGTACAGCATTGTATTTGAAAATTGTTTATACTAAGAAATGTTCAAGCATAAATACCCACACAAATAGCATATTTCATCAGTCTAATCCCTCATTATAGTGGTTTTCATCAACTAAAACTAAAATATAGCCAAATATAAAGGAAGAGAAAATAATAAAACAAATATAAATATCCCAATTTAATTGAGCCAAATACCATAACCATATCTCAAGGGTGGCATTATAATGATGTTCTTCAGAGAAGAAAAAAAACACTGTACACTGGCAATTTATTTTTAAACTTATAAGTCTTAATGACTTTTCTTTAGCTTGAAAAAATTGCAAATCAAGAATTGAATATTGTTGTTGAACACCTTTACCACAGATAGTTGTCCTTTTTTATTATGGGTTCTTTTGAAAGTCTTAGAGAAGTTAAGGACAAGCACTGTCCCTATTTACCAACACAGCCATGTTGATAAAAGCAACTGATATGTTAAGTCAGCCAATTCAGCATTCACCTTTGCCAATGTAAACTAAGCCATTAAAAACTCATAAGATTTAAACATGTATGTATGATTATCAACTACACAGGATTTGGGTGATAAGACCCTCAATGTTTGGTTTACTATCGTAAAATAGCACCCTACATAATAGAAGGAAACAATTTCTACCCCATATCGAGCAGCAAAATGCGTCATGATTGGCAACCTACAACCACAGACATCATCAATCTGGGAAAATAAAAGGAAAATGGGGCAAAGAACAGTGTTCTGTAAATAAAGTTCTTCTAATATCATAATCCCATGAGAAGTTTGGACAATCAAAATTAGTTTCTTAGTCATGTGACAATTACATTTAGCTTTTGTTAATTTATCATTAAGATATAAATTCACTGTGGTGTTACGACAACAACTTTTAATTTTACTGTCTGTGCTTTTTTAGGTCTATTTCATTCTAAAATACACAACAAAATATTGAGATAAAAAGCAGATCTCTTTTATATCAGTCAAAAGGTGAAATTCAGTACCATTCAAAGCAGGCATTCAATTTAACATTTTATCTCAACTTCATTCATGAGCTATATGATGCAAAGGTGGATCCGAGTCATTGTTATTTGTTCTACTAATTACTCCTAACAAACTGCAGAGACCCAGAGCTGAAGGCACATTATGTGTTGGGAGATCTGGGTCAGTGCAGTTTTTACAGTCTGACCCAATTTATAAGTGAGTATATCTATGATTTTCAATGAGAGCCCCCTAACCCATGTTTTTATCTCATGTTTTACTCACCAAGAAAGTAGAAAATATTGAACAATGATCTTCATGTAAACAGGTTAGCACTGACCTTATGCAGTGATACAGATATGGATGTCAAAAGTGATTGCACTATTTAACTAAGGTCCACATAAGCCCAACAAAAATTTTATAAAACTGTATGTACTCCCTTTCAAGTTTGGGTCTAACTGTAATGGTCACAGACCCAGATCTACAATTATGTAATGCACAAAAAGATCTGAATCTATGCTGCTCATTAGTAGCAATCAGTGGAACAAACTAGAGACCCTGATCTGCTGGCACATAATGTGACCGCAGTTCAAGGTCAATATTGCTGCAGTCGGACTATACTTATTACTGAGTATATACAGTTGGAAAATTACAACTTAAATCTGTAAATCATTCAAATAATGTATCTTGTATATATGTTTAATAATATTGCATAATTACAAAAATATTTTTATCCCAAAGGACTTAATTAAAAAATATATTCATTAAAATGTGACATCATTACGGCTAAGACCCTGACTTGAAAACAAAACATCACCTCCATATCTTGAACTTCAATTACAAGTATTAGTAATCACTTCAAAAGAACTTGTCAAGGAGCCATAAATTCCTGTACATATTTATTTAAAGACATATTAGAAATAGGAATTCATATAAATTATCCATGCAAGAGAGAAGGCAATAATCAAATTCCAATTAAGAAAGCACCTGTCAGTAATCCTATTTACTGGTGGATTCTACCAGTTTTTATTATGATTTGAATTTGAAACAGGTTAGGGTTACTGTACCCAAACCAGGTCAAGTACAATTAGCATCCATCAGTATTAACCCTCTAAGTCCTAAAATTATTGAAGGGTCTTTCTGAAGTAATTTGTTAATTTCTAATTTTGATAAATTCATATCTCAAATGCAAGATCATGCCATTTCCAAAACTTCTCTGTGATGTTAAATTTAGCAATATGCAAGAAGTTTGTTGGGTTTTTTTAAAAAACTCAAATAAGTGAAAAATTCCCATATAAATTTTAATTCAATGTTTGAAAAATGAAATTAATTTATTGAAATTTATTCTATCTTGTAACAGTGAACTGCTTGATTTTGCACAAAAGGACGTGCTGCTAAGGTAAACATACTGTATATATTCAATACTGTATATATTCAATCAATAATGGTGTTAATACATTATTTATGTGTAATGCTTAAACTGCACTGTTTAATAAATCAAGTTCAAAATTTCATCTGAGATTTTATCAACACTTTAACTCATCAATGTACATTATTATCATTACAGCATCATTTTCAATATTATTATTATTATTATCATCATCATCATCATCATCATCATCATCATTATTATTATTATTATTATTATTATAAGGGAAGGAAAGGTTTTCAAGACAGATTCTTCTGTATGTACATTTTTAATTATAAAGCCATTTTCCAAAATATTTCCTATAAAAAAGGCCATGTTGACATTACTTCCAATGAGGAAGAGTAGTGATAACAAAATTTTGAACATTTAGGAATAAGAATACTTTGGGTGAAAATCCCATGGAAATATTACTTTTCAATCAGATGGATTACCAATAACAAAATTTTGAACATTTAGGACTAAGAATACTTTGGGTGAAAATCCCATGAAAATATTACTTTTCAATCAGATGGATTACCAATAACAAAATTTTGAACATTTAGGACTAAGAATACTTTGGGTGAAAATCCCATGGAAATATTACTTTTCAATCAGATGGATTACCAATAACAAAATTTTGAACATTTAGGACTAAGAATACTTTGGGTGAAAATCCCATGGAAATATTACTTTTCAATCAGATGGATTACCAATAACAAAATTTTGAACATTTAGGACTAAGAATACTTTGGGTGAAAATCCCATGGAAATATTACTTTTCAATCAGAAGGATTACCAATAACAAAATTTTGAACATTCAGGACTAAGAATACTTTGGGTGAAAATCCCATGGAAATATTACTTTTCAATCAGATGGATTACCAATAACAAAATTTTGAACATTTAGGACTAAGAATACTTTGGGTGAAAATCCCATGGAAATATTACTTTTCAATCAGATGGATTACCAATAACAAAATTTTGAACATTTAGGACTAAGAATACTTTGGGTGAAAATCCCATGGAAATATTACTTTTCAATCAGATGGATTACCAATAACAAAATTTTGAACATTTAGGACTAAGAATACTTTGGGTGAAAATCCCATGGAAATATTACATTTCAATCAGATGGATTACCAATAACAAAATTTTCAAGATGGCCAATGTGGTAGCCATATTGAACATCAGATCAATACCATTTTCATTTAAGACCAATCAGAGATCACAAGGAATCTGGTGAAAACCCCAGGTCAATATAGCATTTTTTAGGAGAAGTAGCAATTTTCAAGATGGTCACAAGACATCAAATTGGCACCATTTTCATTTAAGACCAGCCAGACAGCATGTTGATATTAGCAATAGCGCACTGTTCAAAATGGCTACTTAGATGGCCATCAGATAGCACCATTTTCATTTTTGCAGTAATGGTAACAGCTTTTTCAAGATGGCCACTGTAGTAGCCATAATGCATGTCAGATCAGATTCACTGTCAACTGACAACAGTCCATCCAATAAGCTCATCTGGTTTATCACCAGTACAGCTAAAAGAAAATGTTTTTGTGAATAAATGTAACATTAAAACCATGTTTTTTATCCTTATATATTTGGTCACTGTGAATACTTGGTCAGTACAAACTGATAAATTAAGGTAATCAATATGTCTAACTTGTCATGTGGGACCTTCAGTACATAGAAAAAAAAGAGGTGCAAATGCAAATTGACAAACCTCACAGATTCTTGGTATCAGGCCAACCTCACCCTGAAATACACAAAGCAATACACTAATCAGATTGATATATATTAACATAAGCAATTAAACACATTATCAAAACAATGTTGGTAGGTACAGGTTATCAAACGTTTAATAGCATTTGGATTTTGATTTGTCTATTCTTCATGGACATGCTTCATGCTTTGTCAGTTCAATATTTGATAACAGGAAAAGGACCTTTGACCTTGAAATCATTATCTAAGAAATGACTATCAACTTGTTTACTGAACAACATTGAAATAGAAAAGTATGGTAAAAATTCATTTTTTATATGTATCATTCACTGCATTCATAACCACACTAATGTACAAAAATTAATGCAATGGCCAATGTCATTCAAGCAATACTGGTTTTTAAACTTTCTCACAGCCATGCAGACATGTTGGTTGTGAGATTTACACCATATTTGCTCAGGAACAATTACATATTGCAAAGTGAACTGCAGTGAGAATTCCATGTTGAAGCTACCAATTTTTTTTCAAAAGGAATTGTGTTAATAAGATTTTTGTTGTGATGAAGAGGGGGATTTGGATTTTTAACATTGCTTTAAAAAATTTCAGTCAAATCACTACAATATCTGCAGTGTGGCAGTTTTAAGTGATGTCTAAAACTGATCCATCATGCTGCAAACATATAGCATCATATCTCACCCAGTTACATTATCCTGACACCGGGCCAACCAGTCCTAACACTAACCTCCTAATGCTGAGCTTCCAATAAGGCAGCTGTTAATGAAAGAGGTGGGATTAATACCACTTTCATTTATAACTAGGTAAACAATGCAACCCTGTTTTAGTGAAAAGTCCATTTCAATATTTTGACCAACTACATATGACAAGAAGTGTTCCAGTGAAAACTCCATCTTGACTTCATCATCTGTTCAGAAGGAGTTAAGTCATAAGATGATTTTCATCATGGATTCTGTGGCAACTATATTCCAAGATCATATCCAAACCATTTTCATTCAGGTCTAGCTATATATCCCATAGGACTTATAATAAGAATCCAAGCTGATAATGAAGAAGAAGTAGCAATAAGATTTTCAGGACTGCCTTCAAGATGGACATCAGACCATTTTCATTCCAAAACCATCTAACTGTCATAAGAGGTGTTTTAGTGACACCCTGATTTCACAATCTATTTAGACAAGATTTTCAAATAGCATAATATTCTCCAACTCACTATCACTACTTCAGTCACTACATAATAGAAAACTGGAGAATCCCCTATTGGCTAATATTCTTATTAAGCATACTGAGTTGAGTACCTCACATAATATAGTATACTGTTGGTTACCCAGCCATGTTGGAATTAAAGGTAACGATAAAGCAGACAGCGCTGCTAAAATGGCCCTATCATTAGAACCATCTGATTTTAAAACACCATATACTGATTTTAAACGTTGTATCAAAGACTGTTTACGTCAGAAATGGCAGGCATCATGGAATGATGCTGTCAATAATAAACTTCATACCATCAAGCCAATCCTAGGAGAAAGGACTCCTTCCTGCAGAGCCGACCATAGGAAGGAGGTAGTCATTGGTAGAATTCAACTCGGCCATACTTATTTAACCCACTCCTACATACTAAAAGGAGAAAATCCACCAAAATGCATATCTTGTAATCAACCATTCACAGTTAAGCACTTTATGATGGAGTGTTTCGACCTCCAATCTACATGTAATCAATATTACAATGTGCAAGACATGAAGGAGCTCTTTGATACAGTTAGTATTTCTTATGTTATAGACTTCCTTAAAGAAGTAAACATATATCATAAGTTATAACTTTTATGTTATCATCTTACACATTTTTATGTGCTATATATGTATGGTCGATAGATTTTAATTACCTTTCATATGTTTTCATTGTCATACATTATTTGCAATCCTCGTTGATCGGGAAACTTTATTTTTTATCAACGTTACCATTCTTATTGTTTTACCTTTAGCTATTTAGTTTCGGATTGATGGCCAATACAGACCCTTTTTACCATTTGTATAAAATGAAGGATATAACCTTTTGTATGGTGCTAAATGGCCTCTTTGTGCTGGTGCACCGTAAAAATTCAACCAACCAACCAAATTAGGACCCATGGTGATCATGACAGATGTCTAAACTGGCACCATTGTCATTTACACCTATCAAAATGCCATAAATAGTGAAAACTGAGAACAACCTCTATAGTAAAATTTGTGATAATATTTTCAATATGGTCTCCATGTCAGCCATATGAATATTTCAGAGGCACCATTTTCTAAATTAAGGACCAACTAGACATCTGGATAAAACAACAAAGAAAGCTTCATGAATTTCCTCTAATAATGGCAACACAGATCTATCACAATAAAACATTATCTAATCTACAATAACATATTCTATATAATTTCTCAAATGTTAAATCTATGGTCAGAAATATGCATTACATGTCAATATATTGTATCATTTACATATTTTGTCATATCTTGCAAAGTTTATCAGTATCTTTGCAATAAAGTGTGAGTTAACATAATCAGGATTGCCATAAGTAATTTATGAAGAAGATATCTTCCAAACTGTAATTATGGATGGATAAAATAAAGTTTAAATTACAGATACATTGAAACTTGTTACTACATTTACAAATATAAAACAGCCATCATAAATATCAGGTTTAATGAGCCCTCTAATAAATAAGCTGATGACCTCTACTGACAGAGGGATTTTACTTATTTGATTAATATGTTTTCCTCATGTACCATAAGAGAGGTCCAACTGCAAGCTGCACAAACCCAGATCTGCCATCACAATGTGCTGGCAGATCTGAATAAGTAAGGTTTGTTGTTGTTGTAAGGTTGTACGGTTTAATGCCATTTTTCAGCACAAGATAGGCTATACATGACTGCCAGTAATAATGGAGGAAGAACCCTGGAAAACACTGGAAAGAATCACTGACCCACAAGAAGCTACTGGCAGGCTTTCTCACTTACCCACATTAGCCTAGTCTGGACTCAGAAATGAGATGGCAATGATCCGTAATGGTCAGCACTTTAGACCACTTGGCCACTCAGTTTGTAAGGAGTAATCAGTAAAACAAGCAACACAGACCCAGACCTGCAGGTGCATTATGTGATGGCAGATCAGGATTTTTGTTGTTTGGAATCGACTTATAAGCAAGTATAGATGGTATCTCACTAAAAGTAATATAGTCAATAATTGTTCTCAAAATTGACAAAAAAAATTTTAAACTGGGAATCTTCTAATCAAGCAAAAATGTCTGATAACAAGCTGTTTTTATTCTTTACTATTAATATCATTACATGTTAAACATCGAAGCGGGAGGATCAACATACAGCAGATAAGATCAATATTGTAAAATCTGGGTAATAGGAGCAATGTGTATTTGAAATCAGTGATGGTCATTTGCACAAAACACCATTTTTTTACATGCACTTTTTGATAGTTAGCTGTCTCAACCTGTCATTTTTTAAGCTGATTAATCTCATTAATCAATATAATATATACAGATGTTTTGTTCACTATGAGAGAGATAGCAGGAAGGGAAATGCAACAATTAGAACAAACTCATTCCAATAATACTCACTATTTACAATAATAAAGGATGATAGGAAAAGCTGAATGTTTCCTTTTTACAAAAAATATGCACATTTAGTTTTACTACAAAAAACTAAATTATAAAAACGTGCAAACTTACCATATCTTACCTAATACCTATGCATGGCTTAAGAAGGCACACCCTTTTAAGGGTATAAAACTCATCGCTTTTAAGCTGGTTTGATTTCTGCATGATTATAAGTAAAATAGATGACTACTAAACTCTGCCTATAACAATATATGATTTTTTTCAGAATCTACTGCTCCTCGTGCTTATTTCCCAACAAAGTCAAAGTGAGTTAACTCTTCTCACATGTACCTCTAAGTTGATCAAAAAGACATGCAATGTCATCTAAAACAAGAGCAACCAAACATTACAAAAAATTCACATGTATAAAGAAAAATGTTCCAACTGAGGATGTTGATGACATCAAACGCTTAGTGATGTCATCTTTTTTTATGTCATATATGTAGACATTGTGGCAAAATGGCAGAGAAAAACTTTCAAAAACAGGGTGATTATAAAAAAAAATATTTTGAAAAATGAGAGAAATTCTTTACACAAGCAAAAGCAGTCTTTGATGTTGTTTATAAACTTAAAGCTCTTTCTAAATCTAGAATCAGTCAACAGATGAAACAGTTTAGGGATGGTAGGGAGACTGTTACAGATGATACAAGAAAAGGCAAGCAAATGAAGTGTATGTGAAGGAAGTCAGGCATGTTACCATTACTATCGAAGAGGTAATGGTCAATTTTGATAATTCATATACAGAGGAAATTCTGAACAAAGAATTAGGTGTGCACAGGGTTTATTTCCGTAAGATATATAAGATCCCGATTTCTTCAATGAGAGCAAATGGGGAGTTTGGTGGTGAAGATTTGAGGGGATTTACAGAAACAAAGCAGACAGCTATAATTTCTTGAATATGATCATTACGTGTGACTTGGACACACCACATTGAACACAAGAGTGGTAGACAAAGCAGTGTATGAAAGCATACAAGTTGTTTACCATCACCTATAACAGCATGTCATTCCAAATCAGTTAGAAAGGTTGCATGCATTATGTTCTTCAACAAATAAGGAATAATTTTGAACCAAATAGTACCTGAAAGTATAACTGGGATTGGACAATACAATGCCACTATAAAGAGACATAATTTAGATGAGGCTGTTCATAAGAAGTGTCTGGATGAGTAAGGAGTGGCTTCTTTTTGCACCAAGATCACACCCCAGCAAATACATACAAGTTTGTGATGGAGATCTTACAAAAGCTTGGTGAGGAAATTTGATATTTTTTAAAGTAAAATATCAATTTAGTTTTGTGAAGCAAATTCATCCTTATTTTCAAAAGTATACCATTTTATAAGACTTGCTGTAGAAGGGGTTAAATTTGAAATTTTTAAACGCAAATTTGAAGTCAAACATTTTCCTCAGCCCAGAAATTGCTTAATATTACTTATGGTGTAATTTTGTAAATTAAAATAATTATTACAAGGAAACCATACCAGAAGTAGTCAGCACAAATATGGTCACCTGACAGGCAGCTGCAATGATGTTCAGGACATGGGTAACAAGATGGAAGTCCATTAAGTTGAAAAGAAAAATTACTTTGAGAACAACTAATACATTTATTGTAAAATGTCAAATAATTTTTCTTTACAGCATTTGTTACCGAACTTTGTGATCAAACAACATACATGTGACAGGAAAACTATTCATGATAGTCAGTGATGTTCACAAATCATGATAAGCAATCACCTTATGAAACTGATAAATTTCAAAGTTCACAGTGCTGTTATTATGTTAAATAAGGTAATTTCTGCATATGCCTTTTTTGTCAGTAAATATACTTGCCATCAAAACTTAACAGTACTACATATAATTGTTTATAAGTTGAGTCCAAGTTCGAAAAAAAACAGATTATAATCTGCCAAAGTATAATGCACCTGTATACTCCTAACAAGCAAGCTGCATAGATCCAGATCTGCTGGCACATTATGCAACAGTATATCTGAGTCTGTGCAGTTTGGAATTGGATATCTTGCATGTGAACATATACACTTTATTAACTCTTTCACCTATATGTTTTTACTGCTATCACCAGTGTCAATTGATTTGTTTCAATCTTCCAATTTATACAAGATGATTTTTTACAAACACTGACATGTTAAATTTCTCAATATTGTCACGTTTCCTATCAAGTGAATGGGTTTAGCTTTTTGACATCAGGCAAGGTTCTAAATACAACATAAAAACAATTTTGTGAAGAAAGCTCTTCAAAATATGTGTCCCTGGATTCCAATGCTTTAAGAGGGAAATATATGGAATTATGTAGGATCATGGGACTGAACATTTTAGTAGTATGAATCACCTTATGAAGTGTTGTCTACCATGAAATGAACTGATATATTAGAAAAAAGCCTAATATCAAAAAGGGCAACAAATACTCAAGTAATCCAAAATGTTAATAACAAGCATGTTGTTCGCCTTTGTGTTGGTGTTTAATTCCATGTAAGCTTAAGAATATATATATATATATATATATATATATATATATATATATATATATATATATATATATATATATATCATTATTTTAGAAAGTTTTTGTTCTTTCTTTCTATTCATAACAAATATGTTTTATGTAATACATGTATCACTGAGTTTTTCCTATAAACATATTGTAACATACCTTTCCAACTTGTAAGTCGAGTCAAACTGCAAGAAATGTAGACACCCCACCCCCGATATGCCATCATCTAATGCGCCAGCTGATCAAGGTCTATGTTGCTTATTCAAATGATTGCTCCTAGCAAACTGCATACACCCAAATCTGATGGTGCATTGTATGACAGCAGATCTTGGTCTGTGTAGTTGAAGTTGAAATCAACTTGTAAACAAGTATATATAGTAATTATTTTAATGTCAGAAGAGTTGATTCTTAACTTCCTTCTGTCTCTTTAATATACTGTAGTCTGGTTCTATACTAGAGTCATCATTATATATTGTAGTCTGGTTCTATACCAGTCATCATCATATACTGATGTCTGTTCTATACTAAATTCATCATCATATACTGTAGTCTGGTTCTATAATGACCAGAGTTGGATTTTGTGGTACAAAAGGAGCTTAAACCCTGGGAGGTTGGGTAGTGAAAGTGGGAACAATAGTGACTTTTGTTTTAACTATGCTGTGGGTCTTTTTTAATGGATTATGGTGCTTACCTGAAGGACTTAATTTGATCCTTACATGAAGATGTGGTCAAAAATCTTTATAAATGTATGTGTTTTCTGTTCCTATCAGAAACAAGAGGCAATCAGTCAAAAGTCAATGATGTTTGTGTACCCCTAGAGGTACTTTTCATGCTTGTGCAATCAAGGAAGATATAGATTTTTAGATAACTTTCCATAACAGTTTGAAGGAAACAGCTTGTTGATAAATCAGATTTCACTGGTCAAGGGCCTACTTCAAATACATGTACAATGAACTTCAAAGTCAGTTTTTGTCATCAGTTATCTATGCGATCTATTAAGGTTTTAGAACACAGAAGCATCTATTGATGTTTGTTTTATGTTCTCATAGACCACAATAAGTTTACTTTTATTGGTTAGAGTAACATTGAGTGCATGGTCTGTTCAAGACAGATGATTACCATGTATGCTTGCATATAAATCTGATGCAACTCGGAACTGCAAAGACCCAGATCTGCCATCCCATTATTAGCAAGTAGATCTGAATCAATACAGATTTGTCAGGCTGATCAGTAGAATAACAAAGACCCTGAACTGCCATCACAGTATGTGGCAGACCTGAATCAATGCATGTTTTTTAAACTTGATAGCAGAATAACAAAGACCCAGATCTGCCATCACATTTTGTGCCAGAAGATCTGAATCAATACAGATCTGCTAGGCCTGATAAGCAGAACAACAAAGTAAAACCCTGATGTGTCAGCACATTATGTATCATTAGATCTGGGTCAGTAACATTTCAAATCCCAATTGAATGCAATTATATACCATAATAACACTGGACATTAATTTTTTGTACAGCAGAAATTAAATTTTACATTATTTATATATGAAGCTGACATCCTTTTTGTGTTGAGTCTTTAAATTAATAATTTATTGTCACAACTAAATCCATGAAAACTAAAACATACAAAAATACTGCATTGTAAGAAATCCTTTCTTTCTTTTTTATTATTATTTCAACTATCAAAATTAACAAAAATATTTATCAGTTCACTTTTAAAAAAAAGTGAAATGCAGACTTGATCGATACACAACATTTTCTATCAGTTTCAAAGAACTATTTACATGGCAACCTGACTTTTGCCTAATAAAAAGCCAATAAATAATGGGAAAAATTGATTTGTCAACAATTAATACCATCTTTGCTGCTTATAAATTGAGTCAATTAGGAAACAACACAAAATATCATAATGCAACTGTAGATCTGGGCCTACCCTGTTTGTTCTAATGAAAACTCCCAGCCATGGTACAGAGATCTGTCAGTACATTATGCAATGGCTGATATTAGTGTGCAGTTTGCAATTAGACTTGTCTTATAACTGAGTATATCAGCCCTTTAAGGTTAAGCTGATGTTTACAGTTCAAATATGAATAGTCTGTTTGGATCTACTAAGGGGCTCAACTTTATTCCCTTCATAATGAGGAATGCAAGAACATCATTTAAGGGTGACTCACAGTAGTCAAATATACTTTTCACTATGACTTACAGGGCATCCCATCATGGTGTAGGTTTTTCCTGTACCAGTCTGTCCGTAGGCAAAGACACATACATTATAACCACTGAAAGCTGATTGCAAAACTTCTGTTCCAAGATCCTGGAATATCTATAAAGGGGAAAAATAATTAATATTAGCATTCATCTGCAGTGCATCATCATCATAATAATAATAATAATAATAATAATAATAATAATAATAATAATAATAATAATAATAATAATAATAATAATAATAATAATAATAATTTATTTACAGAGGGGAATTCGTTTAGTCATGAACTATTCTCCCTTGAGGTCATCTTAAGATTATAATCTTCATTATATGAAAAATAAACATGTACATATTCATGATATTTATTCTTAAATACTGTAATACTTTCAGCAAATTCTATATATAGTGGAAGCTTATTCCACAGAACTTTACAAGAGTTTTGGAAGCTTTTTTAAATTGCTGTTCTTGGCTTTGGTGCTTGAAAGTTTCCAAGTGACACTGATCTCAACTGGTAATGAGTTGAATAAGGCCTTACTAAATACACTGGTAATGTGTTGAATAAGGCCTTACTAAACACACTGGTAATGTGTTGAATAAGGCCTTACTAAATACACTGGTAATGTGTTGAAAAAGACCTTACTAAATACACTGGTAATGTGTTGAAAAAGGCCTGTATAAACACACTGGTAATGTGTTGAATAAGGCCTTACTAAATACACTGGTAATGTGTTGAATAAGGCCTTACTAAATACACTGGTAATGTGTTGAATAAGGCCTTACCAAATACACTGGTAATGTGATGAATAAGGCCTATAAAAATACACTGGTAATGTGTTGAATAAGGCCTGAATAAATACACTGGTAATGTGTTGAATAAGGCCTGAATAAATACACTGGTAATGAGTTGAATAAGGTCTGAATAAATACACTGGTAATGTGTTGGAATAAGGCCTGAATAAAACCTGATAATACTTATAATTGTGCATTTCCATGTAGTCATATATATATGACTACATGGAAATGCACCATTATAAGTATGATCAGGTTTTATTCAGGCCTTATTCCAACACATTACCAGTGTATTTATTCACCTTATTCAACACATTACCAGTGTATTTATTCACCTTATTCAACACATTACCAGTGTATTTAGTAAGGCCTTATTCAACACATTACCAGTGTATTTATTCACCTTATTCAACACATTACCAGTGTATTTATTAAGGCCTTATTCAACACATTACCAGTGTATTTATTCATATATATATATATATATATATATATATATATATATATATATATATATATATATATATATATATATATATATATATATATATATTAGAACTGCATTGTGAAAATCTACCCTTTCATATATTGTAAACCATTTTAGTTCTGTAAACAATGCTTTTGAGGGATCTAAAATTATGATTGTTTTTGAAGTTTATAATTCCTGTCAAGCTGAGATTTGACAGTTTCCCCAAACAGCTGAACTGTAATCCACTGCTGGAAGAATTTATGAATTGCAGTCTAGATTGGAGTTTCTTTAGGTAAATATTTCTTGATTCTGCTCAGTAGGACAATTTTGGATGACTCTTTTACAAAGCTTGTCAATATGCTCATCCCACTGTAATTTATTATCTACAGGCACACCTACAAACGTTTCATGTTTGACATTTTTTTAACTGATGAGTTCTGGGTTCACTAATTTGTGTAGCTTTTGTGATGTCCCTAAAATCATACAATTTGTTTAATATTTATTAATTACCATCCTATTTTGCTGTGCCCAATTTTGAACTCTATATGGTCTGATTCTAATCTGGATAACTTCAGTGTCAGAGCTAGATAGGTTGCATCATCTGCAAACAAATCTGTATTTGTGTATTCATTATTTAATGGTAGATCATTGATATAGATAAGGAAGAGGAGAGGACCTAAAACAGAGCCTTGAGGGACCCCTGAATGAATAGTATGAGTTTGTGAGCTAATATTGCCAATGCTTACTTGTTGAGACCTTTGGTTTAGGTATGGTCTAAACCAGTTTAAAGAAGGATTGTCAAACCTTTAACATTTCAACTTTTGCCGCAGAATTTCATGATCAACAAGATGAAAGGCTTTTTTGAAGTCAAGGAAAACAATCCCAGTTATAGAAATACATTACATATGTTTCAATAAGAACATCTCAAATAACATGTTTTGCTCTAATATTTTTAGAGAAAGAGGACAATGATATCTCCATGTTTAGAATCTATCATCCCTGTACTTTCTTTGGACAATTATTCCTGCATTATAATTTTGACATTAATCTGGAACCCAAAATAAGACCTTTTTTTATTTAACTGCAAATCAATATTTTGCTTTCAATATTAATCTGAATTCTGAAGTGAGAACTTGATTTTAACTGCAACTCAGTCTTTTGCTTTTGACATTAATTGGTAGCTGGAAGTGATACCGATTCTATTTTAACTGCAAATCAAAATTTTGTTGTACATATCATCTTGAAAATAAAGCTCAAATGGACAAAAAGAATTTCCAAAAATTCAAGACAAGACGCTCTTTTCCTTTAATTGTCAGGTTACCATCTCTGGTATTTTACAATGATAAGAAGATTTTAATTTTTTCAGTGATAACAAAATTTTTTAATTTGTTACTGTGGTACATATACAGGATGCTGGTCTGGCACCATTTTCATTTAGCACAAAGCCAACACCATTATAAATTCTTTGGTGAAATTCTTCAAGATGATCATCAATTCAGAGACAGAGAGAGAGTTGTGACAAGATTTTCAAGACAGTTGTTGTGGTAGCCATATTTAATGCAAGACTGCCACCATTTTTAACTAGGAACAACTATGTATGATGAAGAGTCTTTTGTTGAAGACCCTCTGTTGATAAACCCATTTATTTGGAATGTGCCTAACATTTTTAAGATATTACTTTCCATTTAGGGCAAGTGCCAATAATATAATTTTTAAGATGGCTGCTGTGGTGGTCATACTTGATGATAAATCAGCACCATTTTCATTTAAGAGAAACTGAATACCATAACATTTCTTTTGTTGAAAATCCCACACATCAATATGCCTTTGTGTTTTGAGTTAATTTGTGATAAAAAGATTTGTATTAATATAACTATCAATTGAAAAGGAGTAATGAAAACATGATTTTCAAGATGGCTTGGAGGCCATATTGGATGTCAGATCAGCACCATTTTCATTAGGACCAACAAGACATCATATTAAGTCTTTCTGTGAAAACCCATGGTGATATAACCTGCCTTCAGGAGAAGTAGCAATAACAAGATTTTCAAGATGGCTGCTATGGTGGCCATATTGGATATGTGATTATCATTTTTGTTTTATTATTTAGAATCAACTAGACATCATAGGAAGTCTTTAAGTGAAAATCCCATGCTGATATGACCATGTATTCAAGCAACACTGCAGCAATAACAAGATTTGTCCAGTGTTTGTGTGTGTGTGCTTTGTGTTTTCATTTGTCCAGTGTTTGTGTGTGTGTGCTTTGTATTTTCATGGCAATCCTCTAAGTAGTTTAGAAGGAGTATAAATTACAGATGGATAAATGACAGAAAGACATGGGCAACAGACTATAAGATAAAAAAACTCTTCTGGTTTCTGACCAGTAGATATCTAAAACAAAACATTAGGTTACTAGATAATTTAAATAGCATAGATCACTTAATACACAATGACATTTATGAAATTAAATGATGACAGAAAATAATTTTAATATTTCAATTTTATCTGGTTTTATATACTTCTATTCCATATTTTGTGTGGACTTTAATGAATTTATTTTGTATTCAAATAATATTTCTTGGATTTTGTTGTGCATCATGAAGATGACTTTTCAATTTGTTAGACAGATGAAATGAATAATATAGCTGAAATTTTAAACATGCAACCATTACTTTTTGTACACTTTTCATTTAGCAATCATGCACTCTGAGCACAGTGATCGTACATGTACCTGTTTAAGACAGCTTTAGAGTTTCTATTGTAATATATTATAAAAACCTGCAAAAATAAATATTATCTGCCAAGTGTAATATGTTATAACATTCTCCTATCAATTATTTTCAATTTATTGCACATCAAAACACACTTCTGTATTGAATCATACAATTGTATGATGTGATAATTGAATTAAGGAATGCATATACTTTTCAATAACCAAATATTCTGATAACTGGAATACATATATTCAATTTAGACAAAATCAGGCTGGCAGATATTAATCTTTGGGCAGACAGATAGGGAACTGAATTTAAATCATTAGATTTATTATAGTCAATACTTAACTGTGGAGTGTTATAAGTTATGACTTTCTTCACTCTGGTTACCACCTTTTTGTCAACCAAATCTTGGCTTTGAACAATACATCTGATTGTCTGATTATAACTACACATTGAACATTTTCTGACTAATTATGTGCCGGTGTTGATATATATAATAACACAAAACTGTCTATATAATAACACAAAACTGTCCAAACATTCTTTCTATTGTATGTGATTATTTGCAAGTTATCATTGATAAATCAAATCATTCTTGCCTACAACAATATACAGCTCACTGTGCGGAAAATTACATATAAAATTACATGTACGTACTTGTGCCAATCAATGGAGTATATAACACATGATGGTTTTCATAAAACTCACTGAAATATTTAATATTTTTTTTACTGTTGAAGGAATTTAAAATGTTGGTGACAAGTTACTGACATTTCCGATATATGCACAGAGTAAGACAAAATAAAACTGCAATCTAAAAAGGATTGCATATAATAAATTTTAAAAAAATATCAGAATTAACTACAGGTGCAAAAGCTTTTTCTTGCAAAAATGGAAAAATCTTAAAGAAAAAAATTTTAAAAATGCATTTCTTATTACTTTTATTGCACAATAGAATAGGTAATAGCAGAGAGGAGCAAAGCTGTAGAATTTTATTGTCAAGAACATAATAATTTTAATTTAAATAAATCTACAATGACTGCCATCTGATACACTTTTACTTTCATAAAATAGAATCATCTTTATAACAATGTTCCAGCCAAAATTTCTTAAGGAAGTGGAGAAGGTAAGGAAACTTCTTACTGTAAATGGCACATTTTTGTGGGAAGAGGTCATTGTTAAAAGATATGAGTCATAATTTCTATATTCTATAATTTCACAATTAATTTACACTTTTTTCTTAAAAAGTAATCAAACATAGAATTCATTATGAAAAAAAAATAATCAGATCAGACAAGAGGTTTTGGGTTTATATTTAATAAATAACGAATGAAGAAGTGAAAGAGCAAGCTTACAACTTATATTTTTATATAATTACATTTTATACAATATCATTGCATGATTATCATGTCACCAATATAAATATAGGCAACAATAACATAATGAAGTTAATTAGGGAATGAAGATTATATTTTAACTCTAATAAAATTATTTATCACAGACGATTTATGAAGAATAATTTACAAACTTGTAAATCGCTGTAAAAGATATAATGTACTATATATACAGTCAATCCAGTTAGTGAAAATTTAATGTTCTCAGTGTGCTGTATTACTGTAGTACACTGTATATACTCACTAATGAGAGAGTGCAACTGCAAATTGCACAGGCCCAATTGCGCTGGCAGATCTGGGTCTGTGCAGATTGTTAGGAGTAATCAGCAGAAAAAATAACATAGACCCTGATTTGCATGCAGATTATGTTATGGCAAATCAGGATCTTTTCTGTTTGCAGTTTCACATGACATATAAGTGAGAGTATATACAATTTTACAACAATAAATATTACATTACAACAATAAATATTACTTATTACAGTAACTTCCAAGAATCTAGATGCCAGGCTATTGGTTGTACATATAAAAAGAAGTGAAAACACAATAATACCAGTTCCTACATATTCATATACATATTCAATTTGATGTTCTGGTGGCCTAGTGGTTAGAGCATCCTGCATAGATGTGGGAGGTCTTAGGTTCAATCCTCGGCTGAGTCATACCAAAGACTTATAAAATTGGGACTAATAGCTGCCATGCCTGGTGCTTAGCATTATGAGGTTAGTGTTAGGACTGGTTGGCCTGGTGTCAAGATAATGTGACTGGGTGGGACATCATGCTACATGTCAGCAGCATGATGCCCCAGTGCTAAACATCACTATAAACTGTCACACTGCAGACCTCATAACATATGACTGAAATTTTTTTATAGCTACATTACATTTGGTGGTTGTAAAAAATAATGTTCCATATCTTGAGCACATTTACAGATGGAGGTAGCAGTACATCACAAAGAGGAAAATTTTCTACATATCATTCATTTGACCTTAGGCATAAGAATTCATTGGAAAGATAAAGTATGGAAAAGGTGAACATTCAGGGATCATATCTTTTCAAATGAAGATGCATCATGGTTAAAATTCAACTCATTACAGGTCTCCTCAACATAAAGGTGGCTAATAACTGCAGTGAGATAATCTTTTCTAAAGCTATGCCGTTGCAAGCAAAGTTGGGCAAATAGACAACCAGGGCCATAACTATTCTGATAAAGTGAAATTAAATATATTCAAGGCTTCAACAAAATAATAATCTATGCCAAATTTGGTTGAAATCCAGCAAAGCTGACTTTGTTTTGCAATGTAAAAACTAAAGCCAGGGAATGGACACTCATGGACTACAACTCCTGTAAACGATGTCAAGGAATACTGAATATTAAACTCACCAGTGATCTTTTCAATCTAAAGCCATATGCGAAGATTTTGTTGAAATCCTCCCCCATCCTAAATTTGATTAAGTTATCTTACAGAACCAAAGCCTGAAGGCAATAAATCTTGTAAAAAAAAACAAACATACAAGACACATGCAAATCTATAAGGTTTCTCGTCACACTTATACTGAGGAGTGAATTTCTAAACAAAATGCGAATCCTGACAGTTTTAAGCATATGATCAATAGGATCATGTGTTAGTTGCAACAGACTCTGGTAATGTTTGGTGTGAATCAGTTATTTCAGCATTCAGTATGTACCAGATGCTGTGACATCTATCATAATATAATTCATACTGGGTTTAAATGTGACACTATTTGTTCGGAGTGATTGCCCAGTTTAATAAACCAAAATGAGTATCAAAACATTTAAGAAGAAATTTAAATAAAATGTAGCCTGTCTGATATTCGTAAAATACTGTCTACAGAAATTCAGATTCAGAAACATAAATCTCTGTAATAGTCTAGTTGGAGAATTCGCTTTCATGACAGGGTTGAGGAAATATCCAATTTCCAATTTTAAGATAATTATCTCTTGTGAAACATGCAATACTGAAGAAGATTTGATGATTTTGTAATGTAGTTTTGCAATGAGAATTTATTTTGACATCCAGTGCCTTCCAAGATATGTAAATGCTAAGATTGGACATGATATGACATGCTTTCAATTAAAAATGTTATGTCTGCATTTTGAAGTATTCAAGTATGCAAACACTTTAATTTAAAAAGGTTTTCTCTGAGTAAGTGTAACACAGTACAACAATTTTCAATACATTTTGGTACAAAATAGTTTCTGGATATGAATTCCACTCTTAATAAGATCATTTCTTTTCACTAGCTGTTTTGGATGGTAATGCATATTTGTAATGCCTGATACACACACCTTTTGTGCTTTGAACTGCTTAAATAACACAGGGCATAAAAACCATATGCCAATAAACTTATTTTTATTATAAACTGATGTTTGAAATATAGAAACTTATTGGCAAATAATTTTCACATGTTTTTCATTCCTATATTTTAACAAGTGAATTATAAGATTGTCCATCATGCCATACAAAGCTTGATTGCATATGCCTACAAAAGTTGTACCAGCAACAACAAAAATGAGTACTTTGTGAGCTAGAACAAATAGAAACTGCCTTACATTTCAGACACAAATAATTTTTGCTAAATATGAGCAGATGCCATTCTCATCTCTCTGAAGTTACTTAACTTTACTTCCTTGACAATAACAACAAACTCACTGTGATACATTGCTGAATCTTGTATTTTTTTTTAATGATTTACAAAATGATACAATGTAATTTACTGTGATAGATTAAGACAACCCAATCCTACTGCTTTCTTTAGTTACTTGAATTATTATGATCAATGAAAGTGAGATGAAATTACAAACAAGAGAGGGGAGGTGCACATGTTGTGCCAGAGTGAATTTAAACTTCTAAACTTTTAATTCTAGAGCAAGTCTGGTGCTTAAAACACAAACATTTTCTTTTGCTATGTTAAACATACTGAATATATTTCATTTGTGTGGTAACAAAAAGAGCTTCTCCACTTGTTCAAATATGATTATGGTACCATGCAAACTAATCAGGATTAATGCAGGAAAATAAAATATCTTATTTAAAAACAAAACAAAATGTATATAATAAAATGAAAATGTTTTTCTCTTACATTAATACCAGATATATTTCATCTTGTGGACTAATCTATTCATTAAAATATACACTTTTTACAACTTGTTGAAATATATCTGGTATTAATATAGGTAAAAAATATACTCTTTTAATTATATAGTTAGGTGTGAAAAACAGAAACTTAGTGGCAAAAAAATCATGTTTTTTATTCTATCCTATACTTTCACATGCAAAAAATATATCCTTATATTGCAAAATGTAAAAATATAAGATTTCCGTTCAACCCATTCAACCTTCAGCAACAAAAAAGAGCACTTTTTGAGTTAGAAAAAATAAAAAGAAACAGCAATACACTTCAGGATGGAAATTAATTTTTGCTGAATGAATCCGACTTTATGCCATTCACATCTCTCTGAATATATTTCCACTTCCTTGACAACAAGAGCAATGCAGGAGAAGAAAATATCCTCCATACACTTTTGGTCTGCAGACAGTCTTGTATTAAGGACTGGTCTTTAAAAAGGTAATACTTAATATATATAGTCAATTATAAGTCAAATCAAACTGCAAGCAAAATAGATCCTGATCATCCAAATCATGTATGTCATACTTCTGATTAAGAATTATTTTTAAATCAGGATTATTCCACACTTGCTTAAACAGAGCAAGTGAACTAACATGTTTCAGAAATGTTTTGGTGCAAAAAGAAACAAGAATTAAACGAAGTTAAAAAACCCTCCAACTTTCACAAATAAATTTAGCTTTGACTACTGGGCACATTTTAAACTATTGGGTTAATTCTTGCTCTTTTAAGGGTCATGAAGATTCCACTCAAGTTCTATATTCTTTAGAAAGGTGGATTTCTAAACAAAAGAAAATCCCAACATTTGAACACAATATTCATGTGTCTTTTAATGCATGGTCCCAGAATACTTATGTAGCCATAAATAAGTTTTGCTTTTACCAATTCTTTGTGATGAAACAAAAAGATTATCTGGAGAGATTTTCATTAAAGAGAGAAAGGCAAATTCCTTAAATCTTCACATGAATGTTGTTTTAGCCTAAGGGCAGAATTTCCAAATTTTCAAATATTTCTGAGGCACTTTTGCTAGTTAATGGGTGCAAAGTAATTCCAACTTTAAATATGACAAAATTAGAAGCTAGACAGAGAAATTCATTGGGATCATAAAAGATGAAACCAGTCCCAGCATTGAGCATACCAGATACTAAGATTAAACATGATGCAGATAACACACCTGTCAGTGCAATTTTGTGAAAAATGTGGAAAGTAACCTAATACAATATTTTGTCCAAGCTGCACCAGAATAGGAATATGTTGAATGGTATTCAAGTTATGCAAGCTACAAGCACAAACATAAGTTAATTGTTAAGGGTCATAACTCTAAGCTGAAAAACAAAACCTATTAGGACACTTTTTGGTTCTGAGAAAATTTATCCTTAAGTTTGCTCATTACAATAATCTTCTACAGTCAGAAGTTGATATTGAAAAGGACAACAGCTCTATTCAAATTGAACTAAAACGACATAACCTTTAAATGGTACATTTTCATATTACAGGCAATTAACCTAACAAATTATATTCAATTACATGTAAGGGCTGCAGTGCTATGTTGGTCAAAAGCAACATCCAATGTGAAGATATAAATTAATTGACAAGCAGTACAACTCTAACAAAAAATGGATGTGTGATGTGATTATGATTTTTAATGTAGCTTTAACAATTTTTCAGTAATATGGCTATGATGTCTGCAGTAAGGCAGTTTATAGTGATGTCTAGCACTGGGGCACCATGCCACAGACATGTAGCATGATTTCCCACCCAGTCACATTATCCTGACACCAAACCGACCAGTCCTAACATTAACCCCTTAATACTGAGCACCAAGCGAAGAAGCTGTTAGCACCATTTTTGTAAGACAGGAAATCAAACCCACAACCTTCCAAATCCAAGGCAGATGCTCTAACCACTAGACCACTGGAGCAATCAACAAAAATGGAACTGACAATGCAAAGAAGGCATATCTATAGGTGTGGATCTATGTACATGGCAAACTGAATCAGATTACACTTAATCATTCTCTAATTAATGTTGGTTACAAGAAGCTGTTGTAATCACAATGTAATATTTAAAGACAAACTCAACAACTTAAAAAAGTTTTAACTGAAAAGAAAAAAAGCCTTTAAAAGGGACATCAACACATAATAGGCAATTCTGCTACCAAAAGGTGCTCAGTAATGTTAAAAGTCTGTACAGCAGTGCTGGTTACAAGAAATGAGAATGGGAGGAGACACTGATTGACAAAGGTGTGGTGGACATTAAAAGTGATTGCTGTAGAGCTCCCACAAACTGTCCCTATTTAGCTGGGTTCCATTCATAAATCTTAAACACACACACACACACACACACACACACACACACACACACACACACACACATGTTCACAGCAGTTTACCATTTGGAAGTCTTGATACATATATGTGCCTGATTATAGTAGGTTACCATTCACAATTCTTGACACATGTATCTGAATACAGCAGGCTTCCATTCATAAGTCTTGACAAACCTATGTGCCTTAATACAGCAGGCTGTCATTCATAAGTCTTGACACACATATGTACCTGAATACAGCATGCTGCCATTTTAGAAGACCTGACACACACATGTACCTTATTACAGTATGTTGATCTTGGCTTTAAAATCTGTCACCTTGTTTTCATTTGGCAAAACTCACACTGTGAGGTCCAAGACACTTTTACCATAATACCATTACTTCACAATACACAACTACAGAGAAGTGAAATGTTGAAAGGTGTAATCCATACAAACTTTTTAACCAAATACACCTGGTAATAATTGGAATTTCATGAAAAGTAAATCAAATTCTTTTTATCTCTATTGGATATACACAATGAACTGAATACCATATATATCAACATACAAGTCATGTCCAGCTGCAAATAACATTAACTCTTATCTGCCATTGTTTAATGCACCAACAGATCAGGGTTTATGTTGTTTGTTATACAACTTTTATTATTATCATGTGCAGTGCATGCTCAGCCATTTAACATCATCAGCAGCAACATACAGAGCTTGCAGTCCACTGGGGAACTTTGTGGACAGTTGTTTACAATGTAAGACATGGTCTGACAGCTCAACAGTAACAGGAAGAATTAGTGGCCTGGTCCCATTGGACAAGGTTGACTGCACAACAACCCTGTCTATGGAAGGTTGAAGCCAGGAGGGCAGACAGATGGCTCAGTTATGAGGGAGTGGTTGACAACATCTGCCACCCAACACTCTAAGCCAAGATAGTTGTCATATCCTCTGGCAATGAACCTAACCAGATTGGGCATCTTGAATCAAGATGACTGCTGGGTGGGAGACGATATCCATGTACAGAGGAAGTTTCTCACTGGCATAGACCTTATCCAACACTTTTGTGGTTGCTTCCTAGCAATGCAGATGTGGAGGAGGAATATTGCTGAGTGCAGGCAGCCATGGTAATATTCCAGAGATTATGCACATTGTTATGTTGAGCTGGACATCAATTAACTCTGTGCAGACGATGAGCCCAGAGAGGAGTGCAATACTCAGCTGTTAAATATCAGATGTCAGTGCTGATGTCTTGAGTGTCTAAGCTCTTGAAACTCAAGTTGAGCCAGCCAGTTAGCAGTAGGTTGTTTTGAGTGCTACTAATTACTCATAACAAAACTGCATAGACACACATGTGTTACTGCAGATCTGGATTTATGAAGAAATGCCAGTCCCTAATTGCTCTGATAATTATCTCTTGATTTCTATAGATCATTTTCATTTCTATATTGCCTTTTGATTTCTATGTCATCTAATTTATATGTTGCTTCCAGATTTCTAAAACAACTCCTGATCTCTAGATCAAACAACTCAAGCCCCTATACTTACTAAAGAGGTAATGACCAACTAACTTGGTCAGTAAGTGACTTATGCATTGCACTTCTACCCCTCAACTTAATCTTGTTTATTCCCAGAGTCAACCCTCTGACCAATCAAAATAACTACCTTACTGAGCATGCTCAATGCCTTTTTGCATTTAACAAACCACAAACTTGATTTGTAAGCTTCATAATAACTGCCTCAAGTATGAATGACCTAGACCAATGTTCCAGGCATGCACTGGGTATGAGACTGTAGTGCTCATGCTAATTAACAAAATGCATGAAAAATATGCATCATATTTGCATGTGTTTAGGTGTTTATAATTTTTTTTAAAGTAGCTTTAACAATTTTTCAGTCATATCACTACATGTCTGCAGTGTGGCAGTTTATAGTAATGTCTATCACTGGGGCATGTTCCACTCAGTCACATTATACTGACACCAGGCTGACCAGTCCTAACACTAAATTCTTAATGTCAAGTCAAGCAAGGCAGCTGTTAGTACCAATTTTGTAAGTCTTTGGTATGATTTGACCGGGGATTGAACCCATGACCTCCTGCATCCAAGGCGACGAGACCCTCTAACCACTAGGCCACCAGAGTGGTTCATCATATTTGCAAGTTCTACACCTCTGATTATATCATTACATTTCTCTATATTTAGAAAATCATTCCTTTTATTTTATTTTATGGACCTAAATCTAAAGTTTCCGAAGAGACTATGACTGCAAACTGGTCTATTTCCACAGTGACTCCATCTCTGACAATGAGACCTTGAAACATAACAAGAAAATGAGGAAGCATGGCTTGTTGAGAATCACACCAAGGACTTGTGACAGCCATCAAGTTGACCACTCCAAGGCCTAGTGGTTAGAGCATCTGCTTTGGATACGGGGGAAGGGGGAGGTCTCGGGTTCAAAACCCCAGCAGTCATGCCAAAGACTTTTTTAAAAAAATGGTACTAACAGCTATCTTGCTTGGCACGCAGCAATAAGATGTTAGTGTTTGGTCCGGGTTGACCTGGTGTTATGATAATGTGATTGGGTTGGACATCAGCTACATGTCTGTAGCATGATGCCCCAGTGCTAGAAAATCACTACGAACTGCTACACTGCAGACACTGGAGTGATATGACAGAATTGTTTTTAAAGCTATGTTAAAAATCCAAGTCACACACTCACACAGCCATCAAGTCAGGCACACATGTCAATGGAATAAATGACCTGAAACAAATCTGAAAATTCATCATCATAATTAAACCCTTCAAAACAATCCATGATGTTCCTTTATCGACTTTGTGACTCATCAATAAAATTTCCTTGATTTACCTGAGTATACAGAAACAAAAACAAATCATAAACTCTTCAATTAAACTCTTTTTTGTATTTTCTTCTATATCAGCTTAAAGGTATGGCAAAACACTGATTCAAGTGTTCAAAGTAAATTTGGAATGGGGAATCTGAAGCATATGGAATTAAATTCCTGGTACAGAATACTCATGGCACAAGAGGCTCAGAATAAAATGTGCTTAGATTTTCTTGAAAAAAACAGAGGAAATTATGACCTGCATCTTGCTGTTGTTGGCTTTGTTTTTAATGATCCCATTTTTTGACTATGAATGGAACTTTTGTCCTATATTTCCCATTTCTAAAATTGACAATGGCACTCGTGAGCATCTGTAAGTGTTATGGCACTTTTGTTGCACACTATTCACATTGAGGATGATGAGAAATGGTTGAATTATAGGACCAATAACTCTGTGTGACTCTTGAAATTACAGAAAATGTCCTCAGCACTGGGAACAGTCCAGGTGCTCTTGCATGCATTTGAGCTTTCAGGGATTTAATATTAATAAACCACTTCTATACTGTATTGTAAAAGTAGCAATTTTAACATTGTAATATTCAAAGGTTACAGAATAAACGTCGTACGTAAAAATATCAAGATGTTTCTTCTTAGCGATATTGCATGGCATTAGGAATAATACAGTTAAAATGAGAAGGAAATAAATTCATATTTTTTCTATTTAAGTGTAGAAACATATGCATCTGGTATTCTCTTTTAAAATTTAGGACTGACTCTAACATGAACACATTTTGTCTTCAAATAAAATGCAGAGAAAAAAAGGGACAATACTCCTACATCTGATATATGACCATGCCTGCCTTATCAGAAAAAAGGTGTTATAATGAAGGGATTTACAATGATTGTGTGTTGAAATTATCTTTCAAAATAGATGCATTTTTCTGAGGCCCATGTGTGTCACCAGCAATGATTATTATAGTGCTGGATATTGTGACAAATTTTGTACCATGGTAATTCTGAACAGACAATGATAATAACAGTATACAGCAATTATACCAGGGACCAACAATTTAAAGTTCTGAGACTGGGGCCTAGCATGTTTTTATTTTTTGTTTTTTTTTATATTGCTGTCCATCAATAGCTGATAATAAATATCTTAATATCTTGCCCTGATTTATAGCTAAACAATACCATATCATATCCATTATATTATTTGAAGTAAGAAAACAAAATCACTGTCCTAATCCCCAATTAAATGATCAGTACCTTAAAGTAGATGAATCTGCTATGTGTATGTTAACTGTTGCACAAGTTGTAATCTATAACGGTAACTAAAGTGGGATGATAAAGCTTACACTACAGCTGACACCCTGTGAAATACATTGAGCTGACATTAGAGAGTTTGTTGAAAAACATTGTTGAAGGGCTGACACTGAAGCCTACATTTTTCTAGCTACACTATTGACATAATATGCAGAGGAAACTTTGAGTGGGATGCCATCTCCCAGGCAGGTATCTATAAGAGAGGGCTTGTAAACATAAAACACACTCAACAAATGTGAAAATACATAGTAGACTTGAGAAGTTACATAAAATTCAAACAGAAAACAACTGCTCTCCAAAAAATCTTAATATGATTCTCAGTCCCACAAAGGCATGGATGTACATAACACAATGACATAATGCTAGTAAATAACTAAAACATGATCTAAATTTTTCAACACTTTGGAATATACCCACATATCTTTCAAAAAATGGCCAATTTGGGCAACCATGCTGGCTAATGTGACATGTGTCAAAATGTGTCAGTAAAGGATCAAGAATTTAATTAATTTTATAATATTCAAAACTATATTCTGACAAATACAACTGTTTTGTAAAAAAAAAATATTAATAATATTTCTTTACTTATTTTGCTATAAAAACTGAAAACAGGCTGTTAAGAGCACTGAATTTATAACAAGATTATTTAGTAATTTCTGTACATTCCATACTAATGGAAACTGAAATACTGCTACAGTGAAAAAGTGCCATGGTATGTACCAATGGAAAAAATATAGCAGCAAATCAGTATACTGATAATACTATATACCTTATTATGACATCATCACTTGCATGCCAGGAGATTTAAAAAGAGAATTTTATAAACTGAAGAAAAAAAATTATTTTCAGTGCATTATATATAAAATAATGAAAAGAAAACATTACTTCATGCAAACTAGTTTCATTTACGTTAATTCCAGAGAATACAGTTCTATATGCAAATTTGCCACAAATAAATACAACCATATACATGCAAAAAGAAGCACACAACATTGAAAACATTATAGAATACTGTACATATTTTTGTACAGTCTGGAAAAACATTGCACAATTCTACAATAATCCTTTAACTGAGAAATAAATTAAGTCTGTATTATATAAACAAAAAATGTAACACAGCCATGACCTATTGCCTAATGTACTGAAAGACCTGGTTCATCTTCAAGTCAATGATAAATAAATTTAACAGACATGTGCCATAATATTCACACAAAATATTCTTATTCCATTGATCATAAATTTCACTGTACTACTGAAATGGAAAAATTAACACAATTTGAGTCTGCATGGAAAATTTGTTGGTTGGTATAGGTTTAGAGCCATTTTTCAGCACATGATAGGCTATATACATTACCAGTGTATAAGAAAGAGGAAGAAGATCCCAATAAACACACCCATAAGAATCGCATACCCACAAGAAACTACTAGCAAACTTTCTTAAATACCCATGTTGGCTGAGCCTGAGACATGAGCACTCACACATACAGACATGAGATGTCTGTGCTCTGTAAAGGCAAGTGCCCAAGACCACTTAATCAATGATGCCCCAAGACCACTCAATGAATCATGCCCCAAGACCACTCAATCAATCATGCCCCAAGACCACTCAATGAATCATACCCCAAGACCACTCAATCAATCATGCCCCAAGACCACTCAATCAATCATGCCCCAAGACCACTCAGTGAACAATGCCCCTAAAGCATCAGAAATAACCAATCAAGCAAAGAACAACAGGTCTAAACCAACAATAACATACTATACATCAGCTTCATACTTTAAATCCAAGACCAGCAAGGATCAAAATAAATTTGAAACTTGTTCTTATTGAATGAAACACACTTTATCTACACAGATGTCCTTCAGAATGTATAGTTTATACAAGGGTAAGAAATCTGTAATATATGCATACAATGTGCCACATGTGACTTTACACCACAATTTATAAACATTGCATAGAAGAACAGCACAATATTACTACCATACAGTTTGCTCACAAGAATAAATTCCTACAATTTATTTTAAAGATCTATATATACTGGATCTTATTCTATAGAATCAATGGTGGCAGGTAATGGTTGATTTAACTCTTAAAGTAAATTGTCAGCAGCACTATTAACTTAATAAATATCATACATTCATGACCATATATGTGGTTATTTTTGTGCCAAATACTAGAACCACCTGAAAAGAAAAGATGACCAATTCCAAAATCTGTTTTTGTTTACTGCTTAGAAATTAAGGAGGGAAAAAAACAACTCCAACAGTGTAGAATGGTTGCAAGATATATTGACAGATATGAGTCAATGCTGCTAGCTTGAAATTATAAGTAGAACAATCAAAGTAGTCTCTGATCTGCTTTCCAAAAAAATCAGAACTAAATCTATGCTGGTCCCTAATTAACCTGCAGAATTGGGTCTATTCTTGTCCCTAATTTGCTAGCAGAACTGGGTCTTTGCAGGTAGCTATTTTGCCTGCAGAACTGGGTCAATTCAAGTCCCCAGTACAGCAGAACTGATTCAATGCTGGTTCCAAATTTGCAAGTTAAACTGGATTGATGTTGGTCCCTAATTCACAGTGGAACTGGGTCTAAGCTTGTCCATAATTCACCAGGAAAACTGAAATCATGCTGGTCCCCAATTCACCTGCAAAACTGGATATATACTGCTTCTTAATTCACTTGCAGAACTGGGTCTATGCTAATCCTTAATTCTCAATGGAACTGCTCCGGTGGCCTAGTGGTTAGAGCATACGTCACAGATGCAGGAGAGTCACAGATGCAGGAGATCGTGGGTTCAATCCCCGGTCAAGTCATACCAAAGACTTAGAAAAATGGTACTAACAGCTGCCTCGCTTGACGATCAGATCAGCATTAAGAGGTTAGTGTTAGGACTGGTCAGCTTGGTGTCAGGATAATATGACTGGGTGGGACATCATGCTATATGTCTTCGGCATGACACCCCAGTGCTAGACATCACTGTAAACTGCTACACTGCAGACATCTAGTGATATGACTGAAAAATTCTTAAAGCTACTTTAAAATCATAATCACATCACATCATATAATTCTCAATCAGAACTGTGTCAATGCTGGTCCAGTGAATCAATAAGGTCTATGCTGATCTGTAATTCCTCCACAAAAATGGGTCCATGAGGGTCCCAAAATTCGTTGGCAGAACTAGATCTGTGATGGTCCTTAAATCTACCAGCAGACCTGGGTCTATGTTGGTCATTAACTCATTAGAATAACTGGGTTTATGATGGTCCCTAATTGGCTGGCAGAACTAGGTCTGTAATATGTGTTAAATATGTCAGCAAACTGGGTTTATGTCAGTACCTAATTCTCTAACAGGACTGGGTCTATGCTGGTCTCTAATTCTCCAGCAGAACTGTGTTTATGCTGGTCCCTAACTGGCTGATAAAGTCTATGCTCTTTGCACCTGGGTACATGTTAAATTCACTAGAAAATAAGTAACACAGTTACTGCAAATCAAGTAAGAAGCCATACTTGCTTAATAGTTGAGTGTGTCAAAGGTGCAGGTTCGAGTCCTGTTCCAGGCCATGTAGCAGTGGTAGTTGCTGGGGTGGGTGGGGTGGGGTGGGGGCAATATAACCCCTCCTCCAGCTCCTCAGGCTGACCACCATGGTGCATATTTCAGGGCAAGGCACTTTACTTCTACATGATATAACAAGCTATGTGATGATATGCTTTTAAATATCAACCAAGCAACCAACCAATCAACCAACAACAGCTGCAATGAATATTCTGATTTTGCTGCCAATACAATTATGAACCAACAATGACAACTGATTTTCATTGATTTCAGTAACCAGTGAACCACATTGTACCCTGGGAAGATGGGTATGAATAACAACAAAATGCTGCCAAACATTCAAGATACCAGTATTCAGTGTAAATGCTGTGACATAATTTGTTCCACACTGATTTCCAGAAGTCACTATGAATAATATCAGAAGTTATATCCAGTGACTGAACACTCAGTGAGAATGAATGAACCATTTGCTATTATTGTTGGAATTGACTGAATTTAAAATGTTCCATAACAGACACAGGACATTTCTTACACATGGATGTGTTCATTTAATAAAATACATCTGTGAAATTAATTACTGTGGCCAGCATAAATCAGGTGTAGATTAAAGCAAAATTTAAAAAAATAAAAGATTCTAATTATCCATGTTCCTGAGGTAAACATTCAAAAATATGTACAATTTGTATAATTCTGGACAAAAATGCAGTAAATAAGCAAATAAATTCACTAAAAAAACATAAAAAATTTGCTTGAATAAAAATATGATTTCATAGAATAATACAACTTCTTATAAAGAAAACATTTTTTAAATATAAATTTATTACAATGTGGCATGGTTGGAAAAGGCAAGAATTTTTGAGGTTTTTTTACTTTCCTCAGACATAATGAAACTTGATACATGCAGATCAGTAATAATTTCACTTCCCATGAACACCTGAAAGTTTGGTAAATCTTTTTTTTTTTTAATCTATTAAATCTTCAGGACATCTATATTCAATTCAGAAATAGTACTAGTCATAGAATTTGTCAAATTTAAGTTATAAATGCTTGCTTCTGATACAGAATAAGCACTAAAAATTTCTTCTTCAGTAATGGAAACATAATATATTCCAAATTCACAAATAACTTCTTTAATTGCCAGAACTGGAAGAGCTACTATATTGATAAAAGGTGACCACTTCCCATGAATATCTAAAAAGTTTGGCTGAATACCTAAAAAGTTTGGTAAATCTTTTTCAGATACCTCTGGTTCTTTCCTTGCACTCCAGCAAAGCGTTTTGTAATTCCTTTATATCTCTAGCCAAACAAACAGACCCTGTCAAATACTCTCAAAAAATATTTACAACATTCACTTGAAGACAGGAACAGGCATTCTCATGAGTCATGCCATTAATCTATCTCTCTACACTAGTTTACACTAGTTAAGTTAAATATTTAATGCAATGTGCATACCTGTTAGCTTTTTGGGCATTCCTATCTATACAATGAAACTTATCTACAAATCACACTCAAGGAGCTAAATAAATCTGTCCTGTATGGACAGGTGTCTTTTAATAAAGGTTAAAAATGATTGACATTTTAAGAAATGGAAAGTATCAATGTTCTTCTTTAATATAGAGTTACAGGGTTATAAGTGAAATTAAATTGTAAAATTTTAGGTTATTGTTTTTTTTTTAGTTTTAAAATATTTTTGAGGTTCAACAAGATTATCTCCACATGATGTGAATAACATTACTAATCTGATCAAGTATAGTTTGAGTTTCTTCTTAAATATAATGAAAATAAACATAAAGTGAAAATGAATAAATAATTAAAATGAATGGATGTCTTTAATTTGCATTGTTCATGCACTTTCTAGACTGCTAAACTAACCTTAAAAAAAACATGCAAAAAAGCACTTTTGTAGGACCAGGGTAGAGCCATTCACCATTTTTAAATTTTGAGGTTTTTATTTTTTTATTTAGGTTTTCTTCAGATTTTTAAGGCTTTTTAGGTTTCTAAGGACAAAATGAAAATTTGTTTTTCAAAGTTTTAAGAGGTCCACTTCTAACCCTGTAGCTACGTCATTTATAGGCTGAAAATATATAAAAGAATTTCAGCTGTTCCAATTTGGTGCATAGCAGGGCTACACTCACTACATTTTGCTCACCATCTCCTTACAGAGGAATGGAAAATAAAAGGCCATAACACCTCAAAAGATTTTGTGTAATCTCAAAAGATTATGAATAATGCAAGAGATTAAACTCATACAAAGTCTTGCCAGTATAAATGTGCCTGCTAAATATGGCTGAAATCCAAACATCCTTGATAAAGTAATGCTGCAGCAACCAAAGTACAAACAAATCGGCAATCAAGGGCAATAACTCCTATAAATTATATCATGAAAAGCTGGAAATCACACTTTTTAAAGGCAGCACCAAATTAAAATGACACCAAATCTGTTTGAAATCCAACAAACCATCATGAAGTTAGGCTGGGGCCATAACTTGCAAATGATGACATGGAATACTTGAAATCAAATTTATTTAAGGCCTCACCAAGAAATCAAATGTAAGGCCTTGCCAAGAAATTAAATTTATTTAAGGCCTCACAAAGAAATCAGACTTATTTAAGGCCTCACCATGAAATCAAATTTATTTGAGATCTCACCAATAAAACCACACACCAGATTTGGCAGAAAGGCTAGGCTGCAGAAACCAAAGTCTGAAAGATAAGCAATCATGGGGATAACGCCTGTAAATGATGTCACGGAATGCAGGAAATTTCAATTTCACAGCAATAAAGAGCTGAGACTAAATTTAGGTGATGTCTAAAAATACTTGGGAATGTTAAGCTGTGGAAATAAAAATTAGAATAACAGGCAATCATGGATTATAAATCCTTGAAATAATCATAGATAAAGCTGCAAACTGAACTCTTCTGATGTTACATCAATATTATCCTGCATAATAAATCTGGTTAAAATCCATCAACTTCCAGTTAAGAACCTAGTGTAAACCAAATTGACCAGTAAGTTACTTGGTTACTTTGAAATGTCTACTCCAAAGTCACCAAATTTGTACCCTGATATACATACATTACTGTTCAATTACATTTATTTGGTGAACCAGAAAGGGCTTTAAATTTCCTGTCGGACTTGTAATTATCATTTCTACAGTCTGAAGTTTTAGTTGTCGACAATCTGCTTATGACAATTCCACAAGACGAACTGGTCCCTGAAAAGATTCCAGTAATAAATTGTGGAGTCCTCATAATTAGACTTGGATATTTGCAGCAGAATTTTCAAAACAAAGGCCTCATGTAACCTCATCACTCAATTTTTGTTGTACTTTATTTTCTGATGTCAATTACAAGATAAAAGTTATTATAAACCAAATTTTACATGTAATTACAATGTCTATAATTTTGTTTTTGTTTTGTGGAGAAGCTGCTTTTGTAAATGGTATCAGTAGCAGAATTTGGTGCTGTTTTTAACTTTTTGGTGTAAAACCAGATTTGTTTATCACAATTCCTTAATATAAAACTATTTATCTCTTCAATCATCACACATAATGTAAATTAAGGCTGCATTAAAATAATTCTGCTTGTTACTTATAGGTTTTACTGGAAAAAGGTGCCATATGGTCATATGACACTATTAGTTAATTTCAAATTAAATTAAATTTAAATGTTTGATTGAATAGGAATCATTGCAGCATATCTACCAAACTAGAACACTTAACACTCTTGAAGACTAATGGTATATTTCACTTTCACTAAAAGAGTAAAAAAAAACAGTCCTCCCCACCAAAAAAAAAAACATGATGGTTCATTTGAAACATATCTGAAAAGTCATTTAGCATTTACACACTAGACCAAATATAGTTTGGCACACAAATCTCAGCCATGTGTTGAATATAAGAAACTATTTAAAGTACAAACTATGTGTATCAACCATTATTAATTAGTACAGTCAACCATTCACACAGCTAGTCTGCAAAAGGTTTCTAATTATGGAAGGAATAAATACGTATTACATGTATTTGCCAATAAAACGCATTCATACTTAAAGTAAAATGTTGACTTTGTGTAAATGTTCTCTTCTAAGAGGAAGGTGATGCGATAAAAGATTTTTTTGTTCTGCAGTCAAATTTAGTGCTAATGTGATGATCAATCTCTAAAATTCAATGCAAACAAAGTTAATTGTTAAAGTTAAAAAGTAAACAGTTTCATGTCGCCTATCAATTTGTGCAGCAAACTGGAATATTGGCATGAGAAATGAAACATTCATAATTTATAGTTTCTAATTTTTCTTCATCAGTCTATCGATAAAATCATGAACTTTAAAAAATAATTTAATTATTTATATATAAATTACAGTTTTTATTTCAAAATTGTCCTAATTGTTAAAAATGTACTTTTATAATGGGAAACGGAATCTGGGCATACAAAATGGAATAATGTCTTTCAATTAGTTTTATTCTTCTGCTTATAGCCGACAAATTCATATCTGTTGGAAGCTCTTCAATTTGTACCGTGAAGTAGTATTATTAAGAATAATGGTGCTGTAAAAGTGTACCTGATTCAGTTTTTAGACTGAACACTCTGCCCATTAAATTTGGTGGTTAGGAAACAGCAGAAATGCTAGTGGTGAGTTCCATGAAACCAGGATGGCAAGGTTTAGGTATGCTGAGGGTGCAAGAAACAGTTTCAGAGCTGCCAACTATCCTGACTCTCAGGATAAAAATCAGTGACTTCTGAACACAATTAGTGAAAAGAGGGATAAAAATTAGTAATTGTTGAACACAATTTGTGAAAAGAGGGATAAAAATTAGCAAATTCTGAACACAATTTGTGAAAAGTGGGATAAAAATTAGTGACTTCTGAACACAATTAGTTAAAAGAGGGATAAAAATTAGTGCATTTTGAACACAATTAGTGAAAAGAGGGATAAAAGTTAGTGAATTTTGAACACAATTAGTGAAAAGAGGGAGAAAAATTAGTGAATTTTGAACACAATTAGTGAAAAGAGGGATAAAAATTAGTAAATGTTGAACACAATTTGTGAAAAGAGGGATAAACATTAGTGACTTCTGAACACAATTAGTGAAAAGAGGGATACAAATTAGTGAATTTTGAACACATAAGTGAAAAGAAGGATAAAAATTAGTGCATTTTGAACACAATTAGTGAAAAGAGGGATACAAATTAGTGCATTTTGAACACAATTAGTGAAAAGAGGGATAAAAATTAGTGAATTTTGAACACAATTAGTGAAAAGAGGGATAAAAATTAGTGAATTTTGAACACAATTAGTGAAAAGAGGGATCAAAATTAGTAAATGTTGAACACAATTTGTGAAAAGAGGGATAAACATTAGTGACTTCTGAACACAATTAGTGAAAAGAGGGATACAAATTAGTGAATTTTGAACACATAAGTGAAAAGAAGGATAAAAATTAGTGCATTTTGAACAAAATTAGTGAAAAGAGGGATACAAATTAGTGCATTTTGAACACAATTAGTGAAAAGAGGGATAAAAATTAGTGAATTTTGAACACAATTAGTGAAAAGAGGGATAAAAATTAGTGAATTTTGAACACAATTAGTGAAAAACTATACCATGACACTAGCTCAATCCACTTTGATGGTCAGTATTGCACTATATGAAAATCCTAAAATAAAACTAGAACAATATTTACACCGATTATAAGTACAAATTTATTTGCAACCAAATTTACTGATATACACAAACTTTGCACTATTTGTCATGATCTGATGCTATGGCAGTCTTTAACTTCCTCAATCAGGTCATGGTAAATTTATTTTTAAAACAGTTCAGGCTTCTTGCCTGCTGTTTAATCTTGGTGACTAAAATTGTTGCAAATTTTCAGCACCTAAAGAGGAATTAAAGTTTGTCTTATTTTTTCCTTACAATAGGAGATATTCTTTTAATGTCACTGTTGCTAATCTCTAACTGAGAAAGACTGGTTATGTTCAACTAGAAAACTCACAAACAATACTTCAGCATTGGTAGCATGCAGGACTTGAGTAGGTGACTTTAAGTACTCCAAAGTTGACATCTGCTGTTTGCTTTTTTTTTCAATATATTTGTGCTTTTTTGTAAGTTGTGTGCTTTTTCACATTATTCTGCTACATGCCTACAGGGGCTCCTTGCTTACAATTTATCTATCATACATGTCCTATATAAATAATAATACATGAATATATAGTACATGTACATGTATGACAGGTAAATTGTAAGCAACAATATGAGCCTCTGTGCATATTCCAAATTCTAAATTCCACAACATACTACAGTATAAAAAGCATAATGTCCATTGATGTTTGATGGCTAAATGCCAGGCTAATTTTTTAATGTACTCTAACCTATATTTCACTTTTTGTGGAATACATATCTTTCTTCACAGAGGTGGAAATATTTTAACTGTTGTGTAACTTAATAATGAAATAGTATTAATCCAAAAGATGAAACGTCTGATTAACAATTAATGTTGTCGGCACATGCCGCAGAAAAATATTAACTCAAGCAAATTATGATACATGCTAATTTTTCAATATCTCAAAAATTCCTACACTTGAAAAAGCTGTCCTTATATGGTGTTTGCTTAAAACAGTTCTAAAAATAAATTATATATTTTACAATGCTTGCTACATGGCAAACAAAACAACTGAAATAGTTCTAATGACATCCTCTCACAATACAGGACAGTTATGGGTATCAGTGACTACTGTTGATGTTCTGACACACACTTATTGGGATACAATTTATTTTATTCATGATTTAAGTTGATTGAGAATTCAGGAATTTGTGATTTTTTTGTATGCTAGGTGAATCCATGAATAACTATCTGGTCTAAAGTGCTGTCCTTTACGATCACTGCCATCTCACCTCTGTCTGCCTGTGTTCAGTCTAGGATTGGAGTCTAGGATTCAGCTAATGTAGATATGTGAGAAAGCTTGCCAGTAGCTTCTCGTGGGTAGGTGGTTCTTTCCGTGATTTCCGGTTTCGGTTTCTTTCCTTGTTTCTTCCTCCACCATTAATACTGGCCGCCATGAATAGCCTATCGTGTGCTGAAGTGTGCTGAAAAATGGCGTTAAGCCCAACAACAAACAAACAAACAAACTATTGAGCAAGTCCAGAAATTCATGCCAAAATCATTAGGATTGGCAGGACTGCAGATTTTATGCATAACTTTAATTTTACATACATCTGACCAATATAAAAAAAAAAAAATTTAAAATACGAGTGAGGTCAAAAAGGTGCATATTTTTGGATAGGTATAGAACATGAACACATAAGAATATCATTCATTTGATCTGGCAAGTCAGTGGAAATTCACAGAATAAAAAGTTGATACATTACCCACCCACAAATTTAATACATGCATTTTTCATGTGCAAGACCATCTGATGCTCACTGTGCAAACACAAGTCTTTTTCCTGGGTGATAATTTTGAAAAACATTATGTACTTGATTGTTTGATGCTATTCAAAAAAGTTGTCATCCAATCAGTTTTTGAGATATTCTACATGCCTTGAGCCAACATGTCTACTGCTATAAGTGGATAGCTCTGCTTCCTAGCTGACTATTGGTATTTCACTGTCTACATGCTGTGCAGCTGGTATATGAGGTTTACTTGCCTGACATCAATTTCAAGAACACCACAAGTCAGAAAGACCATTTTACAAATGTTTGAATTTTTAATTATTATACAAAAATAGCTTAAAAAGTCACACCATACCCTTAAGTTAAGAAATTAGCCAGGGACAAATTTATGAAAATGTTCCTTGCAACCTGAGACAAAGGAATGTTCCCCTTGGTGGGGATACTTTCCTGTGAGTTTTGACACCCAAAAATGGAGTGCATCATTGTGTAGACAATTTGCTGTATATGTACTGTTGTTGCACTTGCTGCATCTCATAACCTGAACTAAATACTGGAGTTATTCATTAGTACCACACACATATTCTGTACTTGGGTCAGTAACATCTATTTACCCATCACTAATAACACTTTTATGCACTGCGAATGTCAGCTGAGCCACTATAAGATGGGATTCAGTTATCACAAGGCATAATTCCATAATAGTTATCATAGGGCATAATTATATAAGTTACCATAGCATATAATTCCATAACAGTTATCATTTATTATAATTATATAACAGTTATCATAAGGTATCATTCCATAACAGTTAGCATAGGGCATAATTCTATTACAGTTATCATAAGGTGTTAATTCCATAACAGTTAGCATAGGGCATAATTCTATTACAGTTATCATAAGGTGTTAATTCCATAACAGTTAGCATAGGGCATAATTCTATTACAGTTATCATAAGGTGTTAATTCCATAACAGTTAGCATAGGGCATAATTCTATTACAGTTATCATAAGGTGTTAATTCCATAACAGTTAGCATAGGGCATAATTCTATTACAGTTATCATAAGGTGTTAATTCCATAACAGTTAGCATAGGGCATAATTCTATTACAGTTATCATAAGGTGTTAATTCCATAACAGTTAGCATAGGGCATAATTCTATTACAGTTATCATAAGGTGTTAATTCCATAACAGTTAGCATAGGGCATAATTCTATTACAGTTATCATAAGGTATCATTCCATAACAGTTAGCATAGGGCATAATTCTATTACAGTTATCATAAGGTGTTAATTCCATAACAGTTAGCATAGGGCATAATTCTATTACAGTTATCATAAGGTATCATTCCATAACAGTTAGCATAGGGCATAATTCTATTACAGTTATCATAAGGTGTTAATTCCATAACAGTTAGCATAGGGTGTAATTTTATAACATTTATCACAGGGTGTGACAAATTGGCAGCAGCATGCAAAAACACACCAACCTCTTTCACTATGGTTCGTTGCTAGGGAATGACCTCCCGCAGTGTGATTTACATGAGAAATCCCTGAATAATCATAGGACCAGAACAAATTCTACCAGAAATCTAAGTCCAGAGACAATTGTTAAGTCAGAGTTCTATCTATCTACTCTGGGTAAATCACACTGTGGAGGTCATTCCCTAGCAACGGAGGTCATTCCCTAGCAACGAACCATAGTGAAAGAGGTTGGTGTGTTTTGCACACCGCCAATTTGTCACACAGGGTATAATTATATAACAGTTAGCATAGGGTATAATTCTATTACAGTTATCATTGGTGTAATTCCATAACAATTATCATTGGGTATGATTCCAAAACAGTTATCTTAGGGTATAATTTCAAAACAGTAATCACAGGGTGTAATTTTATAACATTTATCACTGGGTTATAATTCCATAATAGGTCATAAAGCATAATTCCATAATAACTTCAATTTAACTAACATGTAGATATTCACATATTTATTACATTTTCATAGGTAGAGATTGGGTCAGTAACATCTATTTACCAATCACTAATAACACTTTTGTGCACTGTGAATGTCAGTAGAGCCACTATAAGATGGGATTCAGTTATCACAAGGCATAATTCCATAATAAAAGTATAAAAGTTATAAAAGTAATTATAGAGCTAATGTAAATGTTACACTATATTTATAACATGTTACTTTAACTAACTGATATAAATGCTGTGCTACAAACTCTATTTCATAAAGTTCATAATAATGCTGAAACTGCATGGCTCAAAGTGCAAAACTGTTTAATCTGTAGTTTTCAGTATTACATCTGGAACAAAGCTGACACAGCTCAGTGATAGTCGTGCCTGACTTTTGACCAAATGGGTACAGGTTTAAATTCACAAAGCACAAAGATTGGTACATGTACCTGGATATGATGTGGAACAGGGTACCAGTTGACCCTCAAATTAATATGATTCTTCATTAGCACAAGTGCAAGCCATCCACAAAAAAGTTTTGGTGACTGTAGATCATGGGGCACTCTAGTTATGGTGCAGAAACCTTTTTGCTTCTTTTTTTGTCCCAATAATCTTGACCTTTCATCTCATAATACTTAAGACCAAAAAAAATTCATCCTTGCCTCAAATGAGTCATTCACAAAATTTGTAAAATGTATATGGTGGATAATTACAGTTAGTGTGCATTTCTTCTTTTGTCACAATGATCTTGACCTTCAGCTGAATTCTTTTTTGTCACAATGATCTTGACCTTTGGCCAAATTCTTCTTTATTGCAGGTGTAAATAGGTGACAACAAGAGTAATTCCACTGAAACCATTTGTCTTCTTTCGTCCCATTGACCTGGACCTTTAATCTTTTGAGCCTGAAATTCATAGGGTTCTTCCTTACCTCATTTGCAGACATAAAAAAGATTGGTAACTGTTGATGCATAACTGAAGTTATTGTGTGAAAAAACAAACTGGTAACATAATTTGCATCACCACACCATATTGTGACCTTAAGAATCATTACACACTGGAAACAGCATACCAAAATTATTTAAAATTTTCAAATATGCTGGCTGCAATCTACTTGTACTAGAAAATGGAAAACATGTGCTGGGCCACATCCTATGCTTACTTGCCATTACAGCCAGGTTTGCTAGAAATTCCATGAACTGTACCTATAATTTTTATGTTATACTTTTTTGCAAATCATTCTTCTCAGCTTTTTTTTATTTTCAACAACCAGAACAATTTGGCAAGAAGAATCTTTATTACTGGTAGATGAATAAGGGCATGATATGATGTTTGACATTTTTTAGTTGGAAAAATGCCACATTTTTGGGCTATCTGTCCACATGTTCACAGCTATAACAAAAGTCTAATGTAATGCTGAAAGTATGCAGCTTTGGTCAGAATGAAATTGAATAAAGTTTTGCATTAGATGCATGAGAACTTTGGGTAAATTAATAAAACTGGCAGACTTGTGTGAACACATTATGATCTCTGGTGGCACTATAAACCAATGTACATGTAGGATACTTGACATACCATAGAACAAGGCAAGGCAGGGAACTGTCTTAATTTACACCTTATGTTTCAGTACCCTTATCTTGTATATAAACACCTCCAGGCAGTACAATTCAATAAAAACACTGTTCAATATTCACAGGAAACTTATCCTCAGATTAAATCTCACCCCATAACAAGTACTAATACAATACAATACAATACAATACAATACAATACAATACAATACAATACAATACAATACAATACAATACAATACAATACAATACAATACCATGTAACCTAATATGTTGTACTGCCTGAATATGTTTTATAATTATTTCCTATCATATTTTGATGTGATTAGATTCAAATGATGCCATGATTAAGTAACATATGTAAGTAATTATCCATTCTGAATACAAATTGCTGATATAGTATTTATCCAAATATAACACCCTCTACTGTAAACAATACATATCCAAACCTGCTAGCACTTAAATCAGTATTGACTTCGTTTTATAACTCCAGTAGAATACACAATATAGACACAAATTTATAACTGGTGTATCAGTTTTTACTGTATTACATATAACTCAAGTAGTACAGACACTGATGATCTGCTGTGTCAGTGTTGACTTTGTACTATTCATAACCTAAGGAGAATACACAGCATAGACACTGATAATCTGCTGTGTCAGTGTTGACTTTGTACTATTCATAACCTGAGGAGAATACACAGCATAGACACTGATGATCTGCTGTGTCAGTGTTGAGTTTGTACTATTCATAACTTAAGGAGAATACATAGCATAGACACTGATGATCTGCTGTGTCAGTGTTGACTTTGTACTATTCATAACCTAAGGAGAATACACAGCATAGACATTGATGATCTGTGACAGTGCTGATTTTATTTTACTTGCAACTCTGCTGTGTCTGTGTTGACTTTGTATTATTTATAACTCAATTCACATACATTGCACAGACACTCATGATCTGCTGTGTCTGTTGATTTTGTACTATTTGTAACTCAAGTCACATACATTGCACAGACACTCATCATCTGCTGTGTCTGTGTTGACTATATTATTTAAAACTCAAAGTCAAATACAGAGCACTGTTGATTTGCTGTATCTGTTGACTTTGTATTATTTATAATTCAGATCTAATATACTGCACAGCCACTGATCTGCCATGTCTGTGTTGACTTTGTATTATTTTTTTACTCAAATCACATACACTGCACAGCCAATGATGATCTGCCATGTCTGTGTTGGCTTTGCATTATTTAAAACTCAGATCAAATACACAGCACAGCCAATGATGATATAATGTGTCTGTGTTGGCTTTGTATTATTTAGAACTCAGATCAAATACACAGCACAGCCAATGATGATATAATGTGTCTGTGTTGGCTTTGTATTATTTAGAACTCAAATTAATTACACAGCACAGACACTGATGATCCACTGGCATATTATTCACTAGTGCAAAACAACAACTGCCTTGGCTCAGTGGCTAAGATGTTGGCCTCATCACCAGAAAGTGAACAGGTTTGCTTCCCACAACTTAATCAGCACAAATTGGCTGTCAGGATGTATTCTTTGTCAAGGGAATTAACTCTATTTGCCTCTGCACAATATATAACCTTCCATGGGTTCCTGTGCAACAAGACATCAATGACTAAAACCAAAATCTGGCTGAATCTATAATTTAAGAGCATATTTTATTTGTTCTGAGAATAAAATGCAAAGCCAAATGAAAAAGTAGACATGGTTCTGGTTACCCAAGTGACCCCCATTTTATCCTCCTGACTATACATTTTTTTTTGTACAAAAATAAATTTTGAAAAAACTTCACAAAGGTATGAAACTATGATCAAAGTTAAAATTTAGGATACAAAGTTTATGCTTCATTTAAATTCATCGAACCTACCTATTTTCTTTTCCAATGTAACCAGAATGGCACATTTTTTTATTTGGCCTAATTATTATTAATATTACAAGCTTCTGCACATCAGTTAGTCATGTACTGTATGGAAATGAAATGATTTACTGGCATATTGTCAGTTTTTCCATTTTGATACTCATATCCATACCAAGGGAGACAACTGACAAAAAAAAAAAAGCTACTAACTTAAGAGAATTTACTCTTGATCTTCATTTACCAATAAAATTTATTTTTTCATTCCTTCTTTTGTGTTCAAACCTACATGATATGAATCACACCACACATCAGTATGCATCAAACCACTTAGCAAAATGTGCCACAAGCATGTCATTCCAACCACAGTAATGATTGCTAATTATAATGTTGTGCTTTAGTAGTAGGTAACCCTACCAGATCAATGGTACAGATTGCACTCTATCCCAAAATACTGACACATGTATAATTCTAAACATTTTAAAACCTGTATATTAGTGTACAAAGGAATGAAATTATGGGCAGCCTTAAAGATTTTAAAAAATAACTTCATGGTATGAAGTCACATGGGTCCAATTTTGGCAGGATACAAGAGGGTGGGGGCCAAAATGTTTTGACTCCAATCTGTTTGGTCATTAGTTTCTTGTAAATTTTAAGACTAATTAGCCACAGTCTGAAATTATGGCAAGAAACAGTCTAGATTAGTTTCACGACATCAAATAAAAATTATACACTTACATGCTACACTTCATAACATATTCTTCTCAACACTGCTTAAAAAGTTTAAATATTCTGTCAATCCAAAACTACTAAATAATTTTTTCCAACATAAGAACTGTACCTTTTTGCAACAGAAGTGATAATTGTTTAGTGTCCTACTAAAAACCTTCAGTATAGAGTAAAAAAGCTACAACATGCATGCCAATTTTAGAGCCAACTGGTCACAAAAAATTTACTCATATTTCATAAGCAAATAGACTAGACTGTTTTGCCAGAACCTGTATATGCATGACCTAACCACAAAGTCACTATTATATCTATTATTTCTAAGTGAATGAAGTATATGCATGTGAATAAAACTGTTATGTTGGAGAAATCAATGTGACAACATTGAATGCAAAAGTTTTGTGATTAAGAGCACAATGCATAGCAGCTTTGAAAAATTCACTCTTTGTTATGAATTTATTTGTGCTGTGTTTTCAAATTGATCATAAACATCTTCCTTTTTTCCGCCACTTATATTTACTTCTAAATGTTGCGACATATCCATATTTCAGCAAGGACATATTGGCCTTTAATGTTATATTCATCTGAGAGATAATTGCATAATACATGTATCAATGAAGGATGCCAAATAGTCAGTACCATGTATGGATTAATGCATTATATCAACAAGAGCCCCTTGAAGGTACTGACATTCCTCTGGTCAAAAAGAATTCACAGGAATCCAAGATAAAACCATTTCTTCTTTTTAATTGTCAAATGTTTTAAGTGTTTGCCATATTGGCTGTAGAATTGACACTGTTTTGTTACAGACCAGCTAGATAGCATAACTGGTCTTTTGGTGAAAACCCATGTCAATATTGCCATCAATTCCAGACAAATAACAATAACAAGATTCATGATGGTTGTCATGGCAGTTATATTGGATGGTAGATCAGAACCATCTTCATTTAGGACCAACCAGATATAAAATGTCATACAGAGAAAACCCCATGTCAGTATGACCAACTAAGACTGCAGAATAGTACTTACAAGATTTTACAGATGGTGGCAATAATGGCTGTCAATCTGGCATCATTTTCATTTAGGGCCAAGTTGATGTAAGAAGCCTTCTGGTGAAAACCCCATTTTGTTATGACTTTTCATTTAGGAGGATTAGCAATAACAAGAATTCAAAGATGGCTGCCATAGTGACCATACTGGATGCCAAATTTACACTTTCATTTAGGATCAAACAAGACATTATTATTAGTCCTTTGGTGAAAATTCTGTTTGTATGACCATCCATTCAGGATGAATAGCAACAACATTTGTAAGATTGACAAGGTGGCCATATCAGATGTCAAATCATCATTTTCATTTGAGATAAACAAGACATGATCAGAAATATTTTAGTGAAAACTCCATGTCAGTATGACCAGAAAGTGTAACAAGAACAAAATTTTAAAAAATGCTACCATGAGTCATGTTTAGGACCAGTTATTCATTATATGAATGAAAGTCTTTTAATTAAGTCCCCTGGTAGAGCTACAATGATGACTGGAAGTAAAGCTATCAGCCATATGTCTATTGCAATGTGCACAGCTCACTACAATATACCTGCAAGAGCATTAAACAGGAAACTCATAGTAAGGGGCCATAACTCCCCAAAATGACTCTGTGTTAAGCTAAAAATCAAACTTATTCAGGGTTTCATCAATATAAAGTTACTGTGATTTTCAGTGAAAAAGACACACCAATAGACACCAAGAAAATGTGTTTTTTTTCTATATTTACTGTGAGATGTACCAAGAATTTTTTATGTCTAATAACTGTTACATAAGCTGTCATATAAACATTAATTAAAGTGGGCTGGTTACACTACAGCTGACACTCTGTAAAAGAACTTATGCTGATATTACAGAGCTTGTTGAAAAATATGGGAAGTGTTCACAGTCTAAAGCCTACACTTTGCTATATACATTACTGATATAAAAACAGGGAAACTTTGAGTGGGATACCAATACCTGAGCAAGATATTTATCAGTAAGGGCCAGTAAACATAAAACAGACTGATTCAACTGGAATTATTTATGACTGTAACTAACTGCAGGAAATAATACAAATTTAATAAATAATCATACATATTTTGTTTTCCATGACTGACCTCCAGCTGCTAACAAAGAGTGCCACATTTGCAAGCTGTTGTAACCAGTCAACTTTACAGACAAGACAATGAGTGATGGTGTGCTGGATTAAACAGTCACCTTGTTAAAAGAGTGTGACCAACAAAACAAAATGTTTCTCAAACAGAAGTACTTATTTCATTCCAACATCTCCACAAAAACCAGAAACAAATACTCAAGATTTATGAGAATGCATATGACCCATGATGTTATTTTAATGAAATAGCATGTAAGTATATGTCTAGTTGCTGCCTTGGGTGAACAGCAGTGTGTAACCATACAGTATTTGTGATTTCTTGGCTCCATACTGTAGGTTTAGATCCAAGTGAAATGATTTTCAGACATCTCTTGTATATGTAGCTGCTTTACAAAATTGCTTCAAATTCAAACAATATCAGTAATCTTAAACTACCATGCAGAAACTAAATTATTTGTAGACAGGTGGACAAAAATGAAAAACAATTACTACCGTATATGATTCAGCCAACATCACTTAGTGCGAGAACTGATAACAAAAGTATTAAACATTCTAATTCCATTATTCCACAATAAAATATGATAAAGTGAAATGGAACCATTCAGTAAAAGGTCAAATAAATATAAACTTTTAATACCATTTTTATTTCCAGTCTGATACAAATCATAAAGAATTAGTCTAATAAAATTCACATGATTTATATAGTCATTTGTTGTTAAAGAAGAAACTATAACATCATTTTCAAGATGGCTACCATAGTAGTCAATTTCAGGTCAATTACATACTGTAAGCTATTGAGTGAAAACCTATGTTAATAATACTATCTATTAAAAAGTAGCAACAACTTTTCCAAGTGGCCATTGTAGGTCTGATTAGAACCATTCTCATTTAGGGCATAAATATTTTTTTAGTGAAAAAATAATCAATTCACAACTATCTGTTCCAAAGAAGTAGCAATCAAAACAAAAATCACTCCAACTATATGTTTCGAAAAAGTAGCAATAACCCACCCCCCAAGTCACTGCAACTGTTTAGAAGAAGCAGTATTCTAAAGAAAATGTCAGTACAACTATCTGTTTAAAGCAGCAATTAAAAATAACATGTCACTTCAACTATCTGTTTATCTGAAGTAGCAATTACAAAATATGTCAATACAACAATCTATTAAAAGGACTAATGATAAAATTTTGAAAATGATTGCACATATTGATCACAGGGGCACAAATGAAACAAAATGAGGGAGCTTTAGTTTTATTACAAAATAGGTGTAATACCAAATTAGATTCAAATTTTATTTCCAATATTTTCTCAGTTTAATCAAATGATGTGCAGCTTCCATGGAATTATTATTATTATTATTATTATTATTATTATTATTATTATTATTTGTTAGTGCAGCTCAGAATGTGCTTTGCACTGTTGATATCTAGTTTATTCCAGTTATATGTTCTGTAACACTAGGTAAATAAGAGTTTTTTTTACACATCTCTATAAATAAAATCGTGCTCCTCAAGCTGTCAAAAAACATCTATCAAAAACAATTATCAACAATCTAAACACACTAACTTAAGATTAATTTAGAATAACATGTCTGTCAATATTTGTACTAAGATCAATGACCTGATATAACAAAACAATTTATTATATAAAATGATATCAGTTATTACAAGTATTCCAAGGAATACAAATTCTGTCATGCAACAACTCACTAAGATACCATTTAAAGGTCAATTCAAACTGCAAACTATAAAGATCCTAATCGGCCAAAGCATAATGCACCTGCAGATCAGAGTCTATGGTGTTTGGTTCACTGATTACTTCTAACAAACTGCACAAAATCCAAATCTTCATTACGAAATACAATATCTGAGTCTGTGCATTTTGCATTTTGGATTCATCTTGTAAACGTGTATCTAAGGTAAACTAAAATTTAAAAAACTGACAAAAGTGATTTTAAACAGCTCTACATTAGAGAGCTCATTTCAATTTACGGTGGAGGTGTCGTGATATCTGAATGAAAAATAATTAATTTAACGTATAATGAATTTGTACATAGCAAACCTACAGCATACAGTGCAAACCTTCCTAGTCTGACAAGTTTAGCTCAGTTTGAATTATAATGTAAATAATTAAAAGCTGAGTCAATTAAAATTTTGAATGAATCTTTTGAAGGAAGTGACACTTTAATGGCTAACAGAATGTCTTGCACTCAAAAATAAGACAGTTTCTACTTTCCTTCTCTTCTTCTTAACTGCTGAGCAGTTATACTAAATTTGGTATTCTTGAGAAACTGCAAAAGTCGATAATAAAAATAGTTTCTTACTTGTCTAAGTTAATTTGTTCACAAGATACTCACAAGTGGAATACAAAATTCATTGTCATAGTGATAAGATTCATGATACACAGCTGTTGCTATAGTAACAGTCTTTGGATGGTTGGGGGGGGGGCATTTTATATGTGTTGACATACTGGATGTACTTCTTGTAAGTAGATTACAGAAAGGCATAAGACCTATAACCTGTTCATATACCATTCTCATTCTTGACAAAGTCTAGAAAGTATTGCCAAAGAAACTACCTGTTACATGACAGTGATTTGTATTCAACCATTTGGGCCATTTCAGGCTGCTCCATTCAATCGGGTACAAGACTCACCACCATGATTCCCTGTTTCACATTGCATGGATATTTTTAAAACACATAAACTTGGAAGTCTGTTTGGTGCTATCTTAATAACAGAAGAAACTGTGAAAGAAATCTTATCTGGAAGAAGTCAGAGTATGGAAGCCAATCAAATCCTTCAAATGGTACTTCCTGCAGATGCAAAACAATGACACTTGTTTCTACCAGTGAAATAAGAAATTATTGATAACACCAATTACACTTCAACAGATTCACAAGTTGACTATAACTTGTTTGGCTTGGAATCTATCCCTTTGCCAATTCTATGTTAACTATTTTGTAAAAATCCCATCAACATTTTGTTGCTGGTTGCATATATCAGACAGTGTAAAAGAATATGCTGATTGCATATATCAGTGTCAAAGAAGACATTACAAACTTGTTCCCATGTACAATTTAAGTAATTGACAGATCACTTTTGTGTTCAAGTGTCTCTGTTGCTTGGTAGCTAAACTGACCTAGTTTGGATGCTAATGAAATGTATCATGCAGTGAATATGCTACTTTTACAAGAGTTATGATTGGTGGCTTGCACAAACAATAACCACCAATCAGAATTGGATGTGAAATAATTCTCTATGAGACACTGGAAGTAGAGTTCTAAAAGTTGATGTAAGTAGAAAAAATGCAAAGCAAAGAGAAACTTTGTGCAATGTGGTTATTAAATAATCAGAAAAGTAGTTAAATCATATATGCAGAACAAATCTGGAATGTCTTCTTTATGCTGATATATGCTCTCTGTTGACAGGATAAAATAATCAACATGGAATTGGCTGGATTGAGACATCGAAACATATTTCAAACATTGTGAATTAGCCACTTTAAAAGAAGAGTTGATATTGTCAATAGTTTTTCTTTCTTAATGACTAATAATTATTCACCTTCAATGAAAATTAAAGTAACTTGTAAAGGTAAGTATTATTTGTACTGATTCTTCACAGCTTCGATGTGTAGAGATATATGGGTGTGTGTGAATTTAACTGGTATTATTCAAGGTTATTATCAAGACCAGCTAAAAAACATCGTTAAGACTTTTGACCTCACAAGTTAAGACTTTTGACCTCACAACTTAAGACTTTTGACCTCACAACTTAAAACTTTTGACCTCACAATCAATGTCAGAATGATTTCAATCAACCTGTTCATTGAAAAGAAACTAACTACAAAGTGTGGCCAAAATTCACTTGTACATGTACAAGTTAATGTTCATAAGCTCAGTAAAGTATAAACAATCAGCAATGATCTTAAACTCAACACCAATTAGTTTTGCTTTAATTTACCTTTGACCATAGTTAACATTTTCCTTCCAGTTTTACAAAATTCTGAGTTACTTTGTGAATTCCAGTTGCCCTGTAAATTTTCACTGTCTTGATAATGTATGCAGTGGATATTGTCAGAGCTATCATTCTCACTGCCAGATACAAATGAAAGCTGATGCTTTCTAAATTCAGATAAGAAGCATGATAAAGAACTAGAAAATCACTGAGGTTCTTAAATGCAGAATCTTTCTGATTACCTTTCATGTATTAAACATGTGCATTTTAATCTTATCTTTAACTGTCTTTGCAACTTTAACAAAATAAGAATCTGGAAATATATCATATATGCCTCAAGGTAGATTAGTTCTTAGCTAATTGAATTACCCTCTTTAAATAAAGTCATAATAATAATACTCACACAGCTGTTGGGCACTGGATAAACAAACATGGCTATGATATGCTCTTTCATGATGCAACAGCAGATCAAAGTCTATATTGTTTGTTTGAATCCTAACAAATTGCACAGACCTTGGTCTTCTGGCACATTATTTAACAGCTTTTTTTGTCAATACAGTTTGGGGTTTAATCTGACATGTACACAAGTTAACTTAACATGGTCTAAGTCTTACTCCTAATACAGTCTGTACTTGCTTACAAGACCAACTTCCAACTACACAGACCCAAATCCACCAGTGCATTTTATTCAAAGTAATCAGTAGAACAGAGTAGTCCCTGACCTACAAGTCTTTAAGCTATGGCAGATCAGAATCTTTGTTGTTTGCAGTTTGACTTGACTTATAAGCTAGTACATCTGGTACTTTAATGAAATGACATTTATTACCAGCTCTGACAATTAAACACTTAAAAGTAACTGATCAAAATCAGATTGCCTAAGCACTCAACCAAATATCTGTTTATCAGGTTGAAACTATTAAACAAAGACTGTGCTATTTAGTTAGATAGTAAATGCTGTCCAGCAGTTATTAACCAAAGCTTTGAACTGATTTAAATACCCTTCAGAATGTTTGCTACAGCATGAATGCCCACCTGGGGTGTCATGGATCAAAAGTATTTTGTCACAATTTCTTCACCTTCTAAGTGTAATGTGAACAGGATTTATTACATTGTTTGTCTTAAAGTCCAGCCAACCATGGTCACAATTTTGTGACAAGGTCTACAGTACATAAAACCTTAGTGGTGGTCTGTATTGTCCACATCTATGGCAGAACAAACTTGATGACATGCAAATACTCCTACAGGGCAAACAAAATCTTTGAAACATTGTCTTACTCTAATATCTATAAGGCCAAACAAAAAATACATAAGTATTTCTGGGTACATACATGACTTTCCAGTTTCTTGGTGCTGTTGAGTTAGAGTACCTTTTCTCCCATGGTAAAGAAACAAACATGCTCCCTATCACATTAAATACAGTATATATTTTATGTACTTAAACAATGACAGCCTACCCTAGTTTGAAAACCAGTGGAAACACAAATATTGTTTGTTTTAGCATAATGACTTTCACTCCTATAAACAGCAATCTTTCTTGGAAGCTGGGAAGGGAAGTCCTTTAATTTTAAAACAAGGGTGTGATTTAGATAATTATTGGAAGGATTTAATGTAGAAACCAATGTAGGGCTTGCACAAGTTGTATTGCTTTGTGTCTATCTATTGTCAGAGTTTAATGAATGATGTACATGAAGTTCTATTTTACATTGTGGATGTTCCGTAAGGTTTTCATCAGGATTTTAAACATTGGAGTCGCAAATCAAGAAAGACACCCAAGTGGATTACATATCCACTAAAGCTATTCCTTGTAGTTAGCATGGTTCTGGATCCACTCCACACATTTTCATTCATTTTGGTGTGCACTCCTGGATCCACTCCACACATTTTCATTCATTTTGGTGTGCGCTCCTGGATCCACGCCACACATTTTCATTCATTTTGGTGTGCACTCTTGTCACATCCACCTTAATGTGCCTTTAACAGGTCTTGTCTCATCAACTCCATTTTAGAAACAGTTATTGATCTTGCCAATTAACTTCACATCTTTATGTGTGATGTTACCATTAATCATCACAACTCTATAACACTTACACACAAATGGATGCCATTTGGTATGTGAACTGCATACATCCAATTGGATGCCATTTGGTATGTGAACTGCATACATACAATTAGATGCCATTTGGTATGTGAACTGCATACATCCAATTGGATGCCATTTGGTATGTGAACTGCATACATACAATTGGATGCCATTTGGTAGGTGAATTGCATACATCCAATTGGATGCCATTTGGTATGTGAACTGCATACATACAAATGGATTCCATTTGGTAGTTGAACTGCATACATACAATTGGATGCCATTTGGTATGTGAACTGCATACATACAATTGGATGCCATTTGGTAGGTGAACTTCATACATACAATTGGATGCCATTTCGTAGGTGAACTGTTTACATGCAACTGAATGCCATCTGGAAGGTGAATTTCTTAATATATACATATGTGCCTTTGAAAGGTTTGCTCTTTTCAAGTACAAGTTTGCATGAGTTAATGCCATTTTCCAATCAATATCTCATCTACAGATTTTAGCAATTTTATCAACTTTACAGTTTTTTGGCCATATCATTTAAACATTCAATTGCAAAATTTGTCCCTAAACTGAAACGAATGTTATTTGAATCAAATAATCCTTTTTTTTGATCAACCCAATGATTCAGGCCTTAACTTGCACCAACAAAACAAATGCAGAAAATTTGAAACCTGTGTACTTGCTGGCTGAACATATTACATACATGCATTTCACTTTCAGACAGATGCATGTTAAACAATTGTAAAGTGTTTGTGTGGTTGTCTTTGACTCTTTTAAGTAATCATAGATAAAGGTCACGCCTCTTTTATGAAATCAAATAAGAAATTAGTGGTTCTTGTCAACAATTGGACAAGATCATAAAAATTATATGCATCCTCAAGACTGGTTGTATTTTGTATTTTGTATTTGTCGTACAAAAATATACATATCTTTTATACAATTCCTGTATCTGTGAAAACCCTGATGCATAAAAAGATGTTTCAAAACTGGTGTCTTCAAAAGTATTCAATCATCATGCTCAGGTCAACTAACCTACTTTTCCCATAAATTTAAATATTGTAATGAACTGATATACAATTTAACAGTGGTTTACACCCTTATCAGTTCATGCACACATCTTTCATTTAAAAGTTATACATGACAGCTTTCATTGGGCTCTCTATGCAAATATCATGGAAAAATTTGTCACTAAAACAAATAATTTTGTTAACCAATAAATAGACATTGTTCTCCATGACAAAAATAATGTAGTGATGAAACAAATTAGTAATTCCATGCACACTAACAATTCTGAATTGATGCTCAAGTTTTCAGTATTAATGGTATAGTTTTTAGCTGTGAAAACATGCTTTCATCTCTGTTATTTAGAGTCAAAAAATCCAATTTTGCTGTTGTACACCAAAAACATCAGAACCTTAACAATGACAAGCATTTTCATTTAAAATCTTAGAACCATGACTATGTATAATGAAGTCAATCTGTCTTCTTAATGGTTAAAAAAAAAACAATATCTTGGTATTTATTGCCACCAGTGTGGCTTGCTGCATGCAGTAGACCAGGTGTCAGTAACACACAGCACACATGGCAAGTGAAGGGCAGTGAAAAATATCAATGTTAACAGACTGGTAGCATGAGATCTGGGATAGTTCATTTTATAATTAATCTGGAAAAAATGGCATGCTATGTAAAATTGGCTGCTGACTACTGGTCAAGACACATCACATCAACAATCCTAAGGACGGGCTTGATGCTTGCCATTCTTCTGCCACACTGCAGAAAATGGAACAATTGTCTATTTATGGCATTACAATACAGAATATACACCTATGTAATGGCACTCTAGCTGAAAATTCTAATGCCACTTGGATTATGATGACATAGTAAGTGCTGCATTTCAGAGAAAATCAGTGCAACAACAATACAACATCAGTAAATGCATGTAACTGTAATAAAATTGGCTAAAAAAAGGTGATTTCCAGAAATCCCTGTTGCTAATGCAATTAGCATGCATCTTTCGAACACAGAAATAACTACCAATTTTAGAAAATTAACTACAAACTATGCTGGGCAAACATGAAATATAAGTGGAGCTGCACCCACTGTAGTGTCATAATGACACCTCATAATGCAAAATTTGACTACATAATGGCATCACAACATTTTCTGTGACCCTGACAGCTTTATTACTGCCATAAAATCCCAGTGTATATTGCACTGCCAAGTGACAATACAGACAGCTTTATTAATGACCATAAAATCCCAGTGTATATTGCCTGACATATGACAATACACTGACAGCTATATTACTGCCATAAAATCCCAGTGTATATTGCACTGACATATGACAATACACTAACAGCTTTATTACTGCCATAAAATCCTAGTGTATATTGCACTGACAAGTGACAATACACTAACAGCTTTATTACTGCCATAAACTCCCAGTGTATATTGCACTGCCAAGTGACAATACAGACAGCTTTATTAATGACCATAAAATCCCAGTGTATATTGCCTGACATATGACAATACACTGACAGCTATATTACTGCCATAAAATCCCAGTGTATATTGCACTGACATATGACAATACACTGACAGCTTTATTACTGCCATAAAATCCCAGTGTATATTGCACTGACATGTGACAATACACTAACAGCTTTATTACTGCCATAAAATCCCTGTGTATATTGCACTGACAAGTGACAATACAGACAGCTTTATTAATGCCCATAAAATCACAGTGTATATTGCCTGACATGACTATACACTGACAGCTTTATTACTGCCATAAAATCCCAGTGTATATTGCAATGACATGTGACAATACACTGATGCAGCAACACTTGCAGATGATGTATCATGAAATACAGAAATTATTCCTGAGAAAATAAAAAGAACTGTGGACTGTTTTGTCTCTTCAATAAAAGGATTAATGATTTCAGAACTGTTATTTTCTACTTCATTATCCATCAGATAGATGCAAGCTATCAGACTGGTTCCTCTACTCTGCAAAAGAATTCATTAATCTCCATGGCAACACATCTGAATCAGATTATTTAATCAGATATGTAAAATGTAGCGGGAATTATTTCAGTGAATATTTCTATTTCTTATTACAAATTCAGCTATGAAAGATAGCCTGTAGATTAATGTCAGTATATAAAATTGTTGCTCCCATTAATGCTTTACAAGACCAAAATGGCCGACAAAATCTTAAGCAGACACCCATCAGCTGTATTTAAGACTTGCATCTGGAAATATGTTGGGTTTCAAAGGTCATATCAAGTAATTACAGACTCTGTATCTGAACATATTCATAGGGTCAAATAAAATAATTACAAAGGCAATGCACAGTTAGTAAGAAAACCATAAACAGAAGATGCAGAACAGTAATTTTTTATAATTATATATTCAAGTAATACTGCAAATCACAGTTTGCATGAACTTTTATTTGTGACAAATACCTCAAGATAGTGTTTACTTTATACCAAAATTTATTTCTGGCTGTACCACTGACCCTTTTTGCTCATCTTTGGTACAGGAAAGTTTCCTCCATGATGCCAATGGGAATCACCAAAACAGATTCCAGAAAAAAAGATAACACATCATAATGACTGATTTTAAAAGTAAATTGAGCAAATTCCAAACTGGTCTAGAGGGCATGTAAAGCATAAGACAATCCATTTCATTAGCTGACAGAAATATCTTAATGATTTTGATTCCGTCAGAAATTATAATGAAGAGAATACAAAATCTTTTTCAATAATACAATTGCAATTATTTCCAATGTGACATACATTGGAGAAAAAAAAAACTGCACAATGAAATGTCCAAAATATAAATTCTAGATGGGAATGATGGGAATTTTCCCTGAAGCACAAGGAATTCAAATCATAGTACAGAATGTTCATTAAGGGGAATGAGGCTGATAATGATGTACATTTTTCTTTAATCAACAAGAAACAGGAAATGACATTTGCACCTGTTTGTTCTAAATGGTAACACTACCTGACCTCATTGGGGCCCTAATTATTCTATTTCAGAAATGAACACCGATTTACACACATTTACACATGACTTAATTAATATTATATCTTGTATCATCATGAAATGATATGCTTATGGTGTTGAATACTCCAAATATTTGTATCAGGTTTTAAAGAACTTTACTTTGTTCAAAATGTTATGCTACTGAACAGGTGTTGTAATGTCTGCTCTCACATACATGAATGTCAATAGGTATGAAAGCCAAATATCCCAACAACCAATCAATAAAATCCATTTCTCTCAAATGGCAGGTCAATCATACAGCTGATTACATTTATTATACAATCAACAATTACTCTAACATACCAAAAAGAAAGTAAGCAATATTAAATCTAATGAATTATCCACCTTGTGGAAAATTGCCCTTGAATTTGATCCGGTAACTCCACAATGCCAAATTAGGGCTTTTAATACTTGTGACACAATGGTCAGTATAACAGTCAGATAAAAGGGATACACACAAAGCTGAAAGGTGAGTGAAGCATCAGCAAAACCACCTGACCAAAGGAAGAAACAACAAAATATACAAATTGTCAATGTAAAAGAAAATAAACTATACAAGGAACATCCCTATGTTAACAGTCAGAACAGCTCTATATGTAAATAAGCACTGCAAGCTCTTTATGTTTCAGGCCATCTTCAAAATCTGTATACAAATCTGTAAGCTCAGAAATGTTACACTTCAAACTTACAGAAATGAATCCAACAACCAAATCCTAGGCCTATTCAAAATCAATGATTTTATCATACTGCAGAAAAAAATTCTTCATACTCACATACATACATAGTTCATATATAGTGATTTTCAGTGCCCTCCATGATGCCCATATATAAAAAAAGACACCAGAAAATAACAATGAAAAACCCTTATGGTTGAGTTCAGGCTAAATTGAGCACATCCCATGCAAGATTACAGAATTGAGCATGCTCATTGTGAAAAAATCATAAGTAGATTTGTGTCAATAAATATTTGGTATTACCTATTTCTGAGCATACATACCACAGTATGCCACAATTATATTAGGGACCAACCATTTAATTTTCTGGGGAAGTGACTCGGGAACTTTTCAAAAAATATGTCCAGCTCTTAAATAGCTTGAAAAAAAATTCTTCCTGTGATTTTCTACAAATCAAACACTCTAATTTATCGACTGTATCACTTAAGAAAGGACATTATGTTAAGAAAAAAGTAAAAAAAACCCACCCTTGCTCAAAAGAAAATCAGTTACCCCCATCTCTGAAAAATTAAATGGTCAGTATCATACAGCAGAGGAATGTTTATGTTAGCTATGGCATAAGAAGCCAATAAAAGTGGGATGATTCAACTTGCACTGCAGGTGACACCCTGTAAAGCTCATAGTGTTAATGTTAGAGAGCCTGTTGAAATGGTGGAAAGTGGTGATATTGAAGCATATAATTTACTAGCTTCACTATTGACATAATAGGCAGGGAAACATTGAGTGGGATGCCAACACCTGGGCAAGATATTTATTAGAGAAGGCATGTAAATATAAAACATACACTGACTAAGCAAATGTGAAAATATTTATTGGACAAAAGAAACTACATATAAAATTCAAGCAGACAACAACTACTCTAAAGAAAATATCTGGATGTTCATTAGTCCTATAAAGAAATAAATATATTTTGCAAAACAATATTCTGGTAAATAACTGAAAATAAATATTCATGGACTTCTTTCCAGAAGTTGGACATGCTTGAATGTCATTCACAACATCCCATTTATGTTTGCATACAAACTACATGTCAATGTGTCAAATATTGATTAAAGGTTCAAATATATAAATAATTTTGTGATTCTAGAGATTAATTTGTGACAAATATAACTATTTTGTAATAAATATAAACTTTCTGGAATTATTTTGTCATGAAAAATGAAAATATGCTGTTAGGAATTCGTAAAAAGATTACCTAGGAATTTCCTTATAGTCCATACTAGTAGAAACTACCAAAGGTCCGGTAAAATGGAGAAGAACTGTAATTTGGAAGATGTACTGAATCCTAAAGTTGAATAAATTGTGCATTAAAGTTATCATAGTCAAGCCAGAAAGGTCGCTCTGATATTTCTCTTATTTCATTTTTGAAACATAAATGGGTCTACATTTAAGCTTCAGTGGAACTGACACAGCCATGTAACAGTAAAGTGGCAGAGAGTACATTGGGATTACCAACCATATCAGTTGGAGGAGACTTTATATCATATAATTGATCTTCAAACTAAAATTAATTGTGTCATATTCTAGGCCATCAAAAACTGATGAAAGACATGATTTTTTGGGAAGTATTTAGAAACAGTTGATGTTGATCGGTCTGTTAAAATTAAGGCATACACTTTAGAAATAACGGGAAAATTTAAGGTAGCGGTTATGCTCAGAATTCTTGAGTCCACTTTTGTTTGCAAGATGTAGAATTTGATGCTCTTTCAGAAACCTAAGAATAGTGTTATCCCTCGTAGAAAGGCCAGATAGCTGTCTTGAAAGGAAAAAAAAGGCTATAGTGATAGGATGCTTGATTGCGTGGGGAAAAAACACAGCATGAAGGTATACATTTTTAATTTCCATATAATAATCTATTTTTTTTTTGTTTGATTTTATGCAAATGTATTTGATGTGCTTATGATACATGCATGTATCATGTATTCATTTCATGGACTCTGTTGATATGTTTGAGTGTTATGCAATTTTATTCTTTAATTTAGAATTAGTTCATTGATAAAATGAACGGATTTGTGATGTAATCCTAATTTCAAATGTGTAGTACTTCATAGGGATTTATGAATTATTCCAAAAATGAATTTCTTATGGTTACATGAATTAATTTCCGTTGTCTGTAAGATGACACTGTTTATCATGAGTTAATGATAATTGCATATTTATATATGATTTTGCAATGCCTAAATGATTTTGCATGTTATTGGTTACTGTAAGCTAGAATTAAGTGTATCTCATACAATAGTAATGGAGCATTTATCTTATTGAATGGAATTGGCTAGCCAGCTCTAAGGAGACATATGGTAATGTATGCTGATGTATACCCCAGAATAGATTGTACATTGCCATCTGTAAGGAGACATGTAGTAATGTATGCTGATACATACTGCAGCATTGTTTGTACCTAGCCATCTGTAAGAAGATGTATAGTAATGTATGCCATATATACAGCATGTTGTGTTTATATACACCACCCAGTGTCAATTGCTGCTGTGAAGCAAGATTTAATTAGCCCAGGCTTGGATGTATTTTTAGATGTATATTACATGGGTCATTTGTAAGGACCATTTATCATTAGGGTCATGTCATGTCAGAATTTATGCAGTGTGGATAGCTATTTTTGGTTCTGAAATAAAAAAAGTGATATATTTTATATATAATCAGATAGGTGGTGAAAACATATACCACTTCATCCATAATCTTGTCATTTAAGGGGACAATTTTCTATATCCATTTCCAAGTACCTGATGAAGACAGTCCAAGAGGGATGTCCGAAAATAGAGGGCTCAGAAAAGAAAGGGCCAAAGGAAGACCAAGCATAAATGGTAGAGGTAGAATATATAAAGCCTAAAGAAGAATGAAGGCAGGTGATGCAAGACATTGTGGACATTATATTTTTTTTCACCACTTGTTACTATCATGAACAAATCCATAAATTGAACACTGCTATTAAATTCCATTAATGTAAATCTGTTGGATTGAAATTGCAATTTTGTTTTAGTTTATTGTTAATTAATTAAAAATCTATTTTATTTTATTGTTTATGGGAGCTCCTATTTGTTTATTTCTTCTCAATAGTCTTGCTTAATTCTCTGTCAGTATATTCTATCTATCTACTCACTGGGCAAGAACATTGTAGGAGGTCATTCCCTAGATAACATCACTAAATCAATTAACAGGGCACTGCACACCAACCCAATTACAAGTACCATGGCATGTACTAACAGAGAAAATACTGCAGTGAACTGGTATACCAGTAATTCTACTTATCTGTAGATAAATGTGTATGAACTATGTGAGGGCATATCTAGGTCTATACAATTTGCATTTGAACACAACTTATGAGTTTCTTTGTGAAGTCTTGTGTCTATAAGCTGTTGATCTATTGCTCTTAACCTCTTGAGTGAAAAGATGTTCAATAAGTCTGATTTAGCATGTGGGTGTCCACAAAATTCTTTGAGGTTAAGAATAAGGGGACTTCATAATCAAAAAGGTTGAGAACCACTGCTCTGGATTCTCAGATGAATTTTTTTTTTAGATCAGTTTGTTTTTGGTGAGGCCTTAATGTCTAAAGCTGTGAGGCCTTATGTCTAAAGCTGTTGATCTATTAGATAGCCTGAAATAAATGAAACAGAAAAAGATGATATAATATGTTGCACAAGCTGAGAGTGCAACAGAAAACATTATGTTTTACTTGCATCACTTATGCCTTGCAAGAAAACTGAGTAAAATTTGGCTTCAGATAGGTCAACTTTATCCACAAAGAAGTTTACATTTTTTCCAGGCTGTGGGTAGATTAAGGTTGCTGACTGACTGCCAGAACTGCTCATAATTGGCGCTGTCTAGGTTGAATCTAGGAAGTTCTCAAAACTGGCTTTTCAAGAATGGCAGAATGTCCTTTTCAAAGTTCCTTTGAACTTGATTCAGAACAATGAAATTCCTGTTTCCATTCATAACTGAATTTTGTGCAATATGTCAGTTGCTTAGACTTCATCATTTAACAATTGGAAATAACAAATGACAAACTTTAAATGCGGAAAACAAGCAGATCAGTTTTATGCCACTTGAGTTCTTAAGCAATGTATGATGCAAGCATAATCCATTAGCATCTGTAATCCTTTCAAAATTACTTCTCATTACATATAGTCCAAATTACTTCTGATCATGTGTAATCCATCAAGACAAACTTGAATATCCAAGCCAAATCAACCCCTGCTGAAGAATCCATGTATTGTTAATCATTTTATGCTGATTGAGATCTTTAGTAATCCAAACATAATCCATCAATGTCTTTATTTGTTTCCTTATTACTACCAATCACACACAGTATAATTCAATGATCCCTTTTAGGTTTTAACCTTCCAAATCAGCAATTAAAAAAGAAGTCATGCTTGTCCTGCAAAAGATCACAGTTAATCTTTACTGTCATAAAACTAATTTTTAGCACACAAAGATTTCAGCAAGTGGCAAATGATATGGGAGACAAATCTCCTCTCTGGATGGCACAAACAAAAATTTCATCACTGGTTACACTGGTTTTCTTTTGGTACTGTTAAAAAAAACTCTTGATTCCTTTTATTGTGGTACATGATTAATGAGTGTCATTTGGGTTATAGAGTGTACAGGTACAGCTTGGCCTTGCTTCAGATGTGCATCTATCAAAACAACTGCTGGACTTTGGAGGTAAATAGGAAAAAAAGAGAGCAGATATTTTCATTTTACATTTTATATATTTTGTAATTAATTCATTGCTTTTTTTAGAAGCTAGTACTGTCTAGCCTGGCAAAATATGTTTTCCCCATTTCAATAACTGTTAAAGATGGAATACTTCAGACTAATTCAGGCTGATGTTTTGGGCACATAGGAGCAGTCATTTTAAATAAATGTGTGCTTAGATCAGTAAAATTTCCACAAGTACAATATACAAATAAAAATTTCAGCTACAATGCATAAAAGTAATATAAAAGTATGACAACATTCACTCTATTGTGCATGCTGCAAATGCCAACAATTTCACCTTACACTACTGGTCACTCTCAAAAGTTCATAATAAAACTGGAAGATTACTCATATTAAATTATGACCAATCAGTTGATGTTGGTATGAATCAGTGCATATACTTCAAATTTTTCTTTAAAATGCCAAACTGGCAACATTTTCTTCTGCAAAGTAAATACACACATACAGAAATTTATGCTGGTCTCTTTGCTTTCATATAAGAATGTATCAATAATGCTGAAAAGTCTTAAAAAATATCATGGGCAAACAATGCTGTCTGAGAAAAGCACCAATTTTGGCATTTTCTGGATCTTAATTTATCACAGGTCTTAACTTATAAACATGTGTGACAGCTTGTTGAAAAGGGCAATTTCTCCACATTAAAATGATGCATTGATTACCAAAAAGTGTCACTGTAAACATGAAGACCACTACAAAAAAAGGAGTGCTAAGTGAAATACCAATTTCTTGATTTAAGAAACAAGCCATGTTTGTTATTACATATTTATATAATGGACCAAGTATTACAACAGTTTTTAAAAAAGTGACTTCACCCGGAATAGAATTATTTCTTAATTTGAACCAATGTTAATATCAACTTTTGGGCCAGGTACCTGTATAACAACAATATCAGCTTCCTTTGCAACATTTTCTTGACTGATAACAGGAAGGGGAAAGTAATCGATAACTGATGCATGCTAGATGTATAGCAATGTTGAACTTTTGCCCTTGTCAAATGTAGAACATGCACATATATTTATTTTGAATTGAATCTGTATCTACTTGGCACAGAGATGGGTAAGTAGTGAAGTCTTATCTCAGCCAATTTTAACTCAGGAGGAGATGACAGACGGTTTTCCATCAACCTGCACTACTTTCTTTGAATGTCTTGGGTCTTCAAGTACTATAAGAGAACCACAATTCTAATGCAGATATGCACAATAAATAGCAGTAATGGTAATGTTTTTATGTTCACCATGCAAAAAGTCCTAGTTTACGCTCACATCAAGCATACTGTACATGGCTAAATACAATATTTAACAATGTCATTTTAGGACCATGTATATATCAGTAACTTTACAAGTACCACAGAATAACATGGGTACAGCAATGGATATCCCATGCTATGGACCACTAGCTTTGGTGCTGAACTTCTGCCTCTGTTTAAGGTGATTGTACTTGTAATATGACACACCATTACCACTCCATATGAACAGAATTAGCCAGAAGGCACCCTAATAAGATACAGTAAGAAAATTATATTTGCTGCAAGAACAAAAACATGGGCTACTGTGTGAACAGAACATTATATGCCCATACCATGTTTAGTAGTCCTCAATGTAGGCACTAGCTGGACATGATTATTTACCAGTCTGATTAAAATCAGATCTCCATTGTTAAATTGCATGAAGATCTGACAGTGACTGCTTAAGGGTCATGTTCTGGTAACCTATGTTATTACCATAATTGCTAATTTTATCCAATCAATGAAGTCTTAGATCTTCCTGTTTAGAGACTAAGCGGTGTGGATGAAGAGCATAAACCAAACAATTTGATTTACTTTCAGATGTTTGAAAGCTGCTTTTCCACTGGCTAATTCAAAGGTCACCATAACATGACCCATAAATGGTCATTGTCAGATCTTCATGTAGGCCAGCAGAGATCTGATTTTAATCAGATTGTTATTGACCAAGGGATATAAATAACCTTGACTTTTGATTAATTTATATATTCCTGTTCCTGAAATAAACTATGCAGAAACTACTACTTTCTTATCAGACATACCCTGACTGTGACCTTTCACCTTTTGAGCCCAGAATACATTGGTTTCTGTATAATTTAAAATGCAAGCCATCCACCATGTTTCATCAAGGAATGTACTCTTACACAAAAATTAATTCTGCAAAACTCTTCTTTTTATTTCTTTCTGACACAGCAACCCTGACCTTTCACACTTTTGGCCCCTACCCCAAATTAACAAACCTTTTCCATACCTTAAATGCAAGCCCACACCAAACTTTGGTCTAGAACTAAAGTTATTATGCAAAAACCATTCCCTTCAATCAGATTACTTATACCTTTTTACCCCAAAAATAATAGGCTTCTTTTATACCCAATGGGCAAGTCATACAAAAGGTTTTATTCAATGTATCTGATGTAGAATTAATTATGTTATGCTGAAACCATTTAACTTCTTCCAACATAAGTCACTTTGAGCTTTGAGTTATTTATCCTAAAATTGATACGCTGCTAGCTTCTACCCTCCCCCAAATACAAGGTTCAGGTCTGTGACATAGAATCTTTTTTCTTTTTGTCACAGTGACCTCTGACCTATAGATTTCAGTATTGATCAATTTCTTCCGTATCCCCAGCCTTAGTCATTCGCAAAGTTTGCAAAAACTGTAAATGGTGGAGAACTCAAGTTATTGTATAGAAACAAAACAGGAAACAGATGGGTGGACAAAACAACATCTTAAGAAAGTAAAAGAAAAGACATGATAAAAATATAGTCATCCATACCAGTTCCTGGGAGGCATAAGCTGGATCTTCTATACTGCATGCTGAGTTGTAGCAATGATCAAAAGTGAAGTGTTTGATTCGCTCGCGGCTGTCACCAATATCAGGAAGACCAAAGAGCTGAAAGATGAAAAATCGAAAGTAATAGTGTCACAATATCATGACCCTATTATTATCACTGTTACATACACCTATACTATCACATATAAGGTATATGTGTTAATAATACCATCCCTATCAAACCAGCCTATGTTAAATATACCTATCCCTATCATTTACACCAACACCTATCACATACATTGTAGCTCCATTACAAATCCAACACCTGTCACACACAGTGCAGGCCTATAATATACCCAACATCTGTTACATACAGTGTAGGTCTATGGCATACACCAATACCTATCACATACAATGTAGGTCTATCATACACATCAAGACCTATCACACATTGTAGGCCTATCACATACCAAACACCTGTCACATACAGTGAAGGTCTATCACATACACCAACACCTATTACACACAATGTAGGTCTATCACATACATCAACACCTGTCACATACAGAGCATGTGATCAATTTCCTTTATTAACATATGTGCAAAGTCTGATAAAACAAAATCATTATTTCAAACAGTAGACATCTTGAACTTTTATTACAAATCACATTAACTCTGCTACAGTTAAATCTAAAAATACTGCACAAAAAGCAAGCAAAACAGTACATCTCGAAAAGCAAGCAAAACAGTACATCTCCAAAACCCTGAACTTTCTTATTGTCTCTCCCTTTTTTGAACCACCATCCCTTGAAGTAAGTGCAAACACATCCCTCTGCACAATACTTTGGAAATTCTGTGAAAAGAACTACTACAATCATATCCTAAGCTTTCAAGTCTCCTTCACAAAATCTGTAGGACGGGTGAAATAACATTAGATGTGGAATTTACAAAAACATGCTATCTGGAAAGGATCCTACCTTCATGCTTGCTTTTGACAATGCTAATTACAAAAACTTCTTAAAATATCAATCAAACCACTGTGAAAATTTTGATGGTTCATTACCATTTGGTGAACCTGTTGAGATGATGTAAATCAAATACCACCTTGACTCACTTATAAGACAAGTCCAACTGCAAGCTTCACAGACCTATATCAGCCAATAGCAAATGCACCAGCAGATTTGCATATGTACAGTTTGTTAGAAGTAATAAGTAGAACAAAAACCAGTGACCCTGACATTAATGGCAGATCAGGATCACTGTTCTTTGCATTTTGACCAGACTTATAAGCAAGAACAAATGGTATGTGTTACAAGATTAAAGTACCTGTATTATATTAAACTTTAAACAATTTGCATGACATTCTTTAATTCAGATGTTGGTCCTTGAAAAATATGACAAAAAGAAAAGTTGTTCTTTTATTTTCAGTCATGGCAAAGAACGATCATATAGTAGTATAAAATTAAATGGTGGACAGTCTAGTTTGTATGCATATAAAGGCAATTCACAAAGAAATTCAACAGTTTCTGAGCTGATAGATGGTTGATAGTGCAATTACTAAAAAAATAATCACAAGAAGTAAGATTCAACTTGCCATCTTTGTACACTGGTCAACAAAGTTTCAAATAACCCTAATTGGGCATGGATGAAAAAAAGTAATACAATTTATTTTCAACACTTCTTGCACCATTTATAAAATGGTGTAATCATGTGGGCAAGGTTATAATTTTAACATGAGATCTGTCAATTAATTATTTTATCAAGTCTATAATTAATTTCTATTAGGATTTGTATCATGGGTCAATGAGTTGACACTGAATCTTTCTCTGAATGAATGTTACTCATTTTATCCAATTACTCACTACTATTATTTGCTTGATGGCTCATTTGATAAAATACAGTCAGTGGAACTGAAAAGCTATTTGTTTGATGATATCTTTGATAAACAGTGTTGAACAAAATATACACCAAATTGCTGTTTAAAATTTAAAGTGACCTTTCAAACATGATTTATTTTAGAAATTAAGACACACCTGGAAGAAAGTGTCAGTTTATAAATAATTCATTACTTAATAAATTTATATGTTCCAAGCTCAACTTCTCTTTGTTGTCTACACTCACACCAGTAATTTTGTCTTTTCTTAGCAATAATGTACTTTTCATCACAAGTCTTTTTCCTAAAAAATGAAGACAGATTTATGGCAACTCATTTTCATGGGTCAAAGTAAATTTGTACAATCTTTTGAAAAACTTGTTACCTCTAGTCAAGTTCTCATAAAAATAAGCAGTTATTATTATCATCATCATCATTATCATCATCATCATCATATTATTATTATTATTATTATTATTATTATTATTATTATTATTATTATTATTATTATTATTATTATTATTCATTAATGATTTGACAGTACCATCCAACTCAAACATGGAGAAAGCTTTATTTCCATGATTTATATATATATATATATATATATATATATATATATATATATATATATATATATATATATATATATATATATATATATATATATATATATATATATATATATACATACAATGACACCAATTTAAATACCATCAAAACAACAAGGGCATACTTAAAAAAACTTTTTACTCCCAATCAATTCCATCTAACGCACACACACACATACATTCATGGTCCTGTTCTGACAAACATGATTTTTAATATCTTAAAAATAAAAAAACACATTTTCTTTGACAACCATTATATTTGTCTGAAGTACATAGTCTGTATCAACAATGGGTGGCCAAGTGATCTAAAACACTCACCATTATGGCTTGGCCAATGTGAGTAAATGAGAAAGCTTGCCAGTAGCTTCTCATAGGTCAGTGGTTCTTTCCTGGGTTTTCCCAGGTTCTTCCACCACCATTTTTACTGTCTGCCATGTATAGCCTATCTTGTGCTGAAAAATGATGTTAAACCCTACAACAACTGTATCAACAGTAAACAGTCCTAACTTAAGAGTTCATTTAAAACTTTCCTCAGGGCAGTTTATACTGCTGATAATCATGGTGTCAATTATAAGATAAGGCAGACTGACTAAGCAACCACAATTTCACTGATTACTTATTTAGCTAAAACTATCTAGGATGATTGTATGTCAAGTCTTTTTAACACTGCTGTTGCAAAGCCCATTAGGCTAATTTGAACTGGTAAAGTACACTAAGCATAACAATCCAATTCATTTGAATTACTGTATGCAATTATAGAGATGCATTTTGAAGAACAAAAGTTGTTATTGATCACTGTTATGAATGAGAATGCTTACTCTGTTAAAGATCACTGGCAAGTTTGTCATCTGTGGCAATTAGTGATCAGCAGCAATATTTCTTTTAAGTCAAATTTCACTCCCTATATCAAAAACCCAAAAGAAAATTATATTTTGATACTTGGATATATAGTGTACAAATGTGGATCATTTTTTAAGGCACAATATTAAAATGCAGCTGTGATATAAGAATAGAGAAGCCATTTTAAATGAGTTGAGTAGGGAAAAAATAAATGTCATAAATCCTAGATGGAGCTTGACTTAGTAAAAAAAACAGCAGCCAGGGGAAGCATTTTTTTTGCACATATTGTAAACACCATATCAACATCAGTCACTCTGGATTGTACAACTTAAGTCAACAAAGCAACAGCACCTAGCATGTTTGCAAGGTCATTTTTTTTAAGCCAAGGAAAACTCAACAAGATTTTTAAGAAAGTTTGAACAACAGTTGCCATTCAGTCTCAAATGAGTATCAAGATAGATACAAATAACTTTTGTATCAACTTCAACCCCCACCCCACCAACTATCGAGAGCAGCCAAGATCGAATCAAATTAAGAAAATATTCAACAGTCCAAAACATATTAAAAAACTTAAAATATTTTGTTTTAATTTAATATCTTTGTGTTCATGTGAGTATGGGCATGTGTGTGCAATGATTCTATTGGACAATGTGAAGTCTACCAATTGTGTTCATGTGAGTATGGGCATGTGTGTGCAATGATTCTATTGGACAATGTGAAGTCTACCAATTGTGTTCATGTGAGTATGGCACATAGTTTGCAGTGGTGATACTGGGCAATGTCAAGTCTACCCTGTATTCCTGAGAGTATGGCACAATATTGGACAAGTCAAGTCTGTCAGCTGTGATCATGGAGTATAGGCATGTGTGTGCAATGATGAGACGGAACAACATCAAGTCTACAAAACTGTGTTCATGCATGGGCACATGCATGGAATGATGATATTGTGCAATGTCATATCTACCAACTGTATTCATGTGAGTATGGGCCCATGTGTACAATGAGACTGGACAATGTCAAGTCTACCAATTGTGTTCATGTGAGTATGGACACATATAAAAATGAGACTGGACAATGTCAGGTCTACCAATTGTGTTCATGTGAGTATGGACACTATAAAATGAGACTGGACAATGTCAGGTCTACCAATTGTGTTCATGTGATTATGAGCACATTTGTGCAACAACGATATTGGACAATGTGAAGAGTATCAACTGTTTTCTTGTTTTTAAGGGTACCAAATGCTTTGAAGAAAACATGCCATATTTTCTTTTCATAAAATTTTAAGTATCAGACAATAAAAAGTGCATACATACAAATCCAACAGATCATATCAGATGTTTAAGTAATTACATCTGAGAAAGATTAACTTGGTTATCAATCTCACTGGATTCTTGCCTGTTTACCAATGTCTAGCCATTAAATATTCTACATATTGACCATGGCTGACCAAAAACATTAAAAGGGGAACATCATGGGGTGTGGGGAATGAGGTGTGTAATGAGGGGAGGGGGGGCCTTATCTGCTGGCAGATTTGGGTCTATGTTGCTTGTTGTAATGATAACTCTTTACAACCTGCATAGACCAAGATATGCCTGTGCATTATGCCATGGCATATCTGGGTACATGTTGGATTGAACATGTCAGCAAACATATAACCTCATGGTTTTTAACAAGACTAGGGACTATCAGCAATATGATTTGTAATCTTAATATGACCATTCCATTCATTTACTACTTTTGATTTTGGCTATTTTTGTATTAACATGTCGAAAAGTTGAAAACAACACAATTTAAATTCTCAGACAACTACAACCTTTTTGGAAAATGTACATGACTTCAAAAATAGACCAACTATTGTTACAATCAGTGACCTGTTAGGTACTATATGACTTCAGAAATCAAAAAGGTATCACAAACAATAGGCAATCATAAATAACTAAACTTTTGGAGTACTGCCAATGCTTTGATATAATTTATCTGAGAGTCCAGTGTACCCATTCTGCTGGGTTTGGCAACAATTATTTGAGTTATGCTGTACAGGAAAAACTAAAATACCAGACCAGAAATTTCTGCAATAAATTGTAATTAATGAACAGGATACTGCCTGTTTCTTGATCTAAATCACTTTCCAATTATGTAGGCAATCTCATTAGATATATTCTAGTCTTCAACTTAAGAACCAACAATAATACCATTTTAAAGCTGCATGCCTACCCAGGGTCCTTGTTAATGAGAAAAATACACATTATTTGTGTGAACATATAATAAATAGAGAACAGGATTTGCATGGACAACTACAATTTTTGCCAGATACACACTTCATCCATTTGTCTTATAAGAATCACCTATATGCATTCTCAAGGAATAATGAAAATATTCCTATTTAATTTCATGCAAAAAGATCTGATAACTATATAATTGAACTAGAATGATAAAATCAATCTCATTCATCTCTCTGAAAATGAAATGTATGCTTAAATTTTCGTGCAGTGTCATGTGACACTGTCCACTGTTTTGTTAACAATGAATGGCACATTTATATGGTGAAAAACTGTCCTTTGTACTGCTCTCATGTGCTTTAAATAACAAAGCTATTCTTGTTGGTTTTCAAAGTAAATGCCTGTCACTATCAATAAAAATAAATAAATAAAATATGCTATTTCTGCAAAATTTGTCAGAGACTGGTTCACAGTATTATCTGCTCTGCTTTATTTCAGTCTTACACCAGTCTTTACCTATTCGGTGACAATCAAAAGGTAGTTCTAAAAATATAATGATAAACTACAAAAAAAAACTTTAAGAAGATAAACCCTTCTAAAAAAAACAGACATGTACAGCAAGATAAATTACAAAAGGTTAAAAAAGTTAAAACTGCATAAAGTATACAAAAAAAGGTAAGATAAAAATATAAAGCAGGTCAAATATTGTTACATTGTTAGACCATTTCCCTCAAAAAGTCCAAGACTTTCAATCCTGGTACATCATTATAACATTTCTTAATTGAGTTCAGAATAAAAGAAACCCCAAAAACTTCTACTACAGGTGGAAGTCATACACTCAACATGAATGCATTCCACTGGCAGGCTAAAAACTTTGATGCAGGCTGACATGTTAGAATTGTGAATGTGTCTCCTATATACAGGACACAGCACAAAACCACTTTATTTCAGTGACTAATGTTCTACTGACACTATTGATGTTCCAAAGCTTGTTTGAGTTGTTTTTCAATATACATATTTTACAAAGCATGTAAATAAAACATTACAATTTATAAAATTTTAAAGTCACTATATGGACTCTTCCATTAAAAACAGGATAAATATAGGTCTTTTGCCTGCCAGCTCTTTATTCTAAATACCAAATTGACTGAGCAAGTCAATATAATGATACATCTTCCCAGTTGTATAAGGAAAAATAATGTATTATATGATCTGGCATGTATCAAGGTTGTCAAATATAGGTTGGCAAGACATTCAGAGTTCAGAGAGAATGTGAAAAGATACATAAATTTTCTTCTTTTACGAGGTCAATTTTTCTAACCTTGTCTAAACAGTAACATTTGCTTGCAATAAAAAAAATTCAGGATAATTCACCATTATAGAACTAATGCTTCACTCTGAAGACAGTATTAGAAAGTAAGTAAAAGTAACTAATTGGAATGGGACAGATTAATTATTATACAAAATACCTGACAAATGTACTGTGCAAGTATTTTCCTGATACTATTGATTAGTATTTTGCTGGCTGAATATTTACAAGAATGTACATGAATGGACAAGTGTGTGCATACTTGTGCAAAATACCTATTACACCTCATTAGTGGACTGATATAGGAAAAGGTAAATAACAGACACAATAGCTGCACTTAGTGTAAGATCAGTGTTAACCTCAGTAAGACCAAAATTATAAGCAGTCTAAGATCTATGTTAACCTTGGTAGGACCAAAAGTTTCAGCAGTGTAAGATCAATGTTAATCTCATTAAGACCAAAAGTATAATCTGTTAACCTAAGTAAGACCAAAAGTATAAGCAGTGTCAGATCAATGTTAATCTCATTAAGACCAAAAGTATAATCTGTTAACCTAAGTAAGACCAAAAGTATAATCAGTGTAAGATCAATGTTAACCTCATTAAGACCAAAAAGTATAAGCAGTGTAAGGTCAATGTTAACCTCATTAAGACCAAAAGTATAAGCAGTGTAAGATCAATGTTAATCTCATTAAGACCAAAAGTATAAGCAGTGTAAGATCAATGTTAATCTCATTAAGACCAAAAGTATAAGCAGTGTAAGATCAATGTTAACCTCTGTTAAGACCAACAAGTATAAGCAGTGTAAGGTCAATGTTAACCTCTGTAAGACCAAAAGTATATGCAGTGTAAGATCAATGTTAACCTCTGTTAAGACCAAAAAGTATAAGCAGTGTAAGGTCAATGTTAACCTCTGTAAGACCAAAAGTATATGCAGTGTAAGATCAATGTTAACCTCTGTTAAGACCAAAAAGTATAAGCAGTGTAAGGTCAATGTTAACCTCTGTAAGACCAAAAGTATATGCAGTGTAAGATCAATGTTAACCTCATTAAGACCAAGTTTCAGCAGTGTAAGATGATGTTAACCTCATTAAGACCAAAAGTATAAGCAGTGTAAGATCAATGTTAACCTTGATAGAACCAAAAGTTTAAGTAGTATTACACAAAATTTCAAAAAATGCCTGAATTCAAACTGAAAATGTTAAAAAGAAAAGCTACCAAACACACTTGACATTATGTAAATATTACATGTTATAAAATTATATCATGACACATGCCTTACAAAACTAAAAAGGGTAACAACACAACAAAATGGTAAACCAGAAACAGTGAGAAATGCAATTTCTAATTATAAACTTGATTTTGTGAGAATGTTACAATTTAAATTTAAAAAAATCTTCAAAAACAGCATGCATGTGCATCAAACCATAATGCCTACATTTTCCACAGTAACTGCAGACATAATAAGGAATAACAAATTGGATCTTAATATTTATAAATATCAGACAAATTGTATTGTAAAAAGATCCTAAAATAACGACTATGAAGAAAAATTATGCTTAAGACAGATTGTAACCATTTAATACTTACAAAATGAATGAGCAACAAAATGGAATTTACCACACTGACACAATTTCTTCCATTATTTTCATTTTTTAAATGTGTCTTACCTGATTCAAACACATACATGACAAATTTTACTTTGCAAGTAATATAAAACAGTGTATAGGACATGTGACCAAAATGGTGCAGGATCAAATCCTACCAACCTATAATCACCTCAAATTTAATAATACAGTGTAGTGTTGATGGGCACAGCAATTTACTCCAAGAGTCCTAAAACAATTTACCTACCCATGTTGCATTGCCTTAAAAAACCAAGCTAAACCAATGATCTTCAATATGTATTCAAAATTAGTTTACTTTTAATAAATGATTTCATTTATAACAAGAAAAATCACTAATTTAAATTGTTCCAATATGCCATCATAACACTAGGTGGCAAAACTGCAATGTCAGGAATTATAGTAAGATTGGCTCAACAAGAAAGAAAGAAAACTGTACTAGTTTACAGACACAGAGGTAGAAATGTTGGAACTACTTTATTAGTCAGTTTATTTATTCATATTTACTGAATCCGTTAACTAATCGGTAGTGTCAATACAATGTCGGTTCTGGAAAAGTATAGTATTTGTTTTGTTTTTTACATCTTTGAAACCAACTCCTTTTTGGTCTTCAGTCCTTCAATTAATTCTTAAGGCCAATTTAAACCGTTAATTAATTTCTTTTTGAGCCTCTTGTCTCCTAACTAGAAGCCGACACCTCAGCACATTAATAGTAGTATATGGCAGTAAGAGCGTCTAACATGTAATCCAAGGATCGCTTGTTCAATACTAGCCTTGTTGGCTGCATCGCCATGCCTTTATAAAATGCACTTAGCTCCCATTTCCTTATTAAGATGTAGTCAATAATGAGCTAAAAGCGCTGCTAAAACCGTCAAAACAAATTTTCTGGGCAAATGTTTGTTATATACAGTAAGAGTAAGTAGTCAGTGATGGATGTACGAGTTTGCCGCCCGTATAAATACTGTTAGACCACAGGAGTCTGCAGTTTTATCAATGAATCACGAGGAAATTTCTGACTACATGAAATCACATTAACAGTATTAAAAGACAATAATACCGTCAAGGTGATTTCATGTAGTCAGAAATTTCGTCGTGCTTTAGGTCCTATTGATAAAACTGCAGACTCCTGTGTGTTAGACCTGCTGTACCTCCCTCTTCTCGAACCCCAATCAGAGCCTTAAAACTAGAGCTTTTGAAAACTTTAACACCTTTAATTACAGGAAATATTCAACTAGACATTTTTTTCTTTCCTTTTTTTTTTCATTTTTCAAATACATTAATGAAAAACGCTATTTTCATACACCGCTGCCATCATCAATTACGCCGCCTGAGGCAGCTGCTTGGTCAGTCTAACGGGAAATTAGCTACTGCATATATACATGTATCTATATGTATATACAAGTACCAGGCACATTTTATTTACGATGATTTTCCAACAAAACTGCGGCCTAAGAGTTATCTTTACCATGGGTCATTTTCCTGCAGGACGCTTTTAAAGGCCGGGGAGGGGGGATTACAGAATGGCGGAGGGTGCTAACCAAACTTACTTTTGTATTTTCAATGCTGATCGTTTCTCCGTGCACGTCCACGACAACACGGCTGCATTCTTTTTCTCTGAAAATACACATAATACATGTCTTTCAAAACACGCTTTGCATCAGAGTTAAGCCCAATCTGAGTTCCCAACATACCTCAACATTACACACATATACTTGTCATGATCAAGTTCACATACCGTTCTATCGTTTCCTACTGTAAAATTTTTCAATATCCAATATTCAGTTATACTTACTTTTCACTTAAAGGCCGTACACGGACGGCAACTTTAATATTTGACATCCTCTCTATCCAATTTCATACATTTTTGGGAAAATATTCCACAATGGAACGAGTATAGTATATCCAACACACTGCTCGCGGTAACGTTACACTATCAAACTTTTCAGCCTACACGTTAAGGCCGATGTGGGCGAGTCCATTGCGGTAAAATTAGGTTTCTGTCTATTCTAAAAGGGGCGTGAACATGTCAATTATCCTGTGCAAGTTTATATTTGTTTTGTTCATTAAGTAAAAACATTTATTTGTTTCACAATATCTGAATATGATTGAGAGGTGTAAACTTGTCGCATAAAGCATCTTTTCCTTAACTCACCCTTGGCAGGAATGACCGCGCATTAACTTTGAATTGGTATTGTATGCTTTACCTGAAAAATGGTCATGTCCATTATTGTGCTTTCCTCGTGGAGATGTGTTTGCTTCACTTACAAACAGTACGAAATAATAAAACAGCATTTTTTTTAAAGAACATAGATTTATCAGTAATCGAAAATGATCTGTTTTATTGACATTTTTATTCTTCAATCATTCATTGAGTTCACTTTGCGCCATATTTTTGTCTCAACTTAGCAGAAATTATATTTTTATAAATAAATTTGACATTAAATGATTCCCCTCTTAATCTCTTTTTTTACGAAATATTAAACTTTTCTGGATGATAACAAATTACGTAACGTAAAATGGTCTTTTTCATTCATATTTTTTCTTGATAATTCTAATAATCTCCTAAATCATGAGTCGATATCATCCATGTATTATATTACAAATAGTTAAATGCTATTAAAAAAATAAAACAATAAAATAAAAAAAATAAAAAATATTCCTGGGAATACGTATTCAGCTTTATCTGGTAATTTCTTTTTCAAATTTTACACATCGCTTAGTCTTTTCGTTTGTTATAAACTTTGTTAAATTACCTTCAGTTTATTCATGGAATAAATTTCAATAGCAATAGTGTATATACTAACACCATATCCCTCTTTTTCATCCAATAGACAAGTAAAACATTTCTATTTTGGGGCATCCTAATCGAACATTTAGGCCAAAATTTATATAAACATAACTTTTTGGTAGGTGGCGTGGGACAATAATCTGAAAACGCTTTAGAATGCACTACATTTTGCTTGATATTTTATGGCTCACATATATTAGGCATAAATATTTTCAAATAATTAACCTTTCGCTGCCAATATTAGACTACTTACACTTTTACCCTGTTTTCATTTTTTTTTTTTACTCATCGTAAATGATACACTGTGTGTATCTGAAGATATGCAAATAAAATCACATTCCCCTGAGCTACTTTTTTCACTTTCTTAACTTGCTTGCATATTTGTTCGTTTGATTGGAAAGGTGGTTCACTGACTGGCTCATAACAGCGTTAGAATATTCCGTACGGTATCTTTCATTAAAGAGAGAGAGAGAGAGAGAGAGAGAGAGAGAGAGAGAGAGAGAGAGAGAGAGAGAGAGAGAGAGAGAGAGAGAGAGAGAGAGAGAGAGTTGCATAACGTTTACATCGTGTGTGACGAGACTAATTATTCGATGCTAAATAACAAAAGGAGCAAACAAGTCAATCATCGACAACGTTTGGAGTACTAAAAGTGTTTAATCGTGTACATTTTAGATTGCCATTTGTTTTCGCCCGATGGCCAGGTGCCATTTAACCTTCCAACCAAACTGAAAGTGGATCCAATGATCTTTATTTTGCATAGTAGGCCCACTATACTCGTGTAAAAGAATATCTACGATAAACTTTCCTTTTGCTTACTGATATTTACTATGATACAACAAATGTTTACATAAATGTCCACTCAAATGGAATTTTTTGGGTGTGATTTTTTTTCTTTTTCTGATAAATTATTACTCTTCAGTGTCATCACGTTAGTTACCCTATATACAGTTGGATATTATGTGCTATACAGATTCGAGAATGAGAGCTCAAAAGCCCCCTCCCCTTCCTGACATTCTATCGACCTATTTAAGTCCATTTTATCAGTGCTTGAGTTGTGTGTAAATATTATGAGGGCACACAGATAGTTGTAGGAATATTTGCAACAGTAATTGGTTCAGTGCTTGGCAAGGGTTTTCAGTATTGTAAATAAACCAAAATAACAAAACAATTTCAAGTTTGAACACGATGCTGTAATACCTAAAAACTTTGCGCCATCGAAATTTAACAGTCTGGAAATTCGTGACATAAAATTAGGAAAGTCACTTAAGGGCGTATTTTGTGTTGATAATACCACTTGCAGATAAACCTTTACCGAAATATGGTATAAATCGCCGCATACGCCCATTTACACAAGAACATATTAATATATACAAATTATGAAAATGCAGATTTATTATATTGTCCAAAATAAAAGTCAGATATCTGAGCGAAATCTATGCAACAGTTTTGAGATATTGCGACTGCAAAATATTATTTTTTCTATGTTTCCACATATCATTTAAAAAGTCAAATCAGGCTGACGTTTATAGCCCTCCAATTTATTTTGGGTTACGAGATATTGAGCTGTTATTGTCACACAAATGTACTTATATCTTTGCAATATTAACTGCAAATAGTTACCACACACACACACACACACACACACGCACACACATACATACATATGTATGTATATATGTAGGTAGGTAAGTGAGTGGGTGGGTGGGTGGGCGGGGCCGGGCGGGTAGGTAGGTGTGATATTTTCTCCAGATCATAAAAGCAATACACATACATTACCTATTTTGTATTTTGCCAGTTTATCAGGCATTCACACACTCCGCGGTAAGGTAAAAAAGGGACACGTTATCAGTGGTAAACTTATCTATTTTATACATAATGTGGGGCTATCATCAATTTATTATTATTATTATTATTATTATTATTATTATTATTATTATTATTATTATTATTATTATTATTATTATTATTATTATTTACAAATTAAATATCTTAAATTATCACTTTTTATTGACAGAAATATAATGACGCACGGGGAAAAGCAAACAAATAAGTATAAACACGTATCACTAGCATTCGCAACAAAATTGTTTTGTCTTGACATTATTATTCAGTGTTGTCCAGATGATGACTGGGCATGGGAGAGAACTCGTATTATGACATATCATTGGCTTGGCAGGGTTAAGAATCTTTGGGAAATAAGCATTCTTGGGAAATGCATAAATTTTAGACAGCTTTTAAAAATGTTTAGAAAGAATTATTGTTTTCTACAGTCATCCATTCAAACAAAGCATTATATTTTCATCACTGTGATATCATCCATGCCAGGTCTGGGATTCATTATGCATCAGTTGTATTAATTACCACAAAATACTGAATATTATAACTGAAACAATAGTCGTTTTTGCACCATTTTGGTCTATCTTGTGCACAGGTACAATAGGTTGGTATATATTTACATTTTTGTTGTGGTTTCTTTCACAACTAAAATCATCTGAGGGACACCCTAGATCGAAAGTTAAAGGGTCTTTATGTGTTATTATTTCTCCAATTTGCATGTGCAATTGTGCTACCTTTTTTACAAAATATTTTGATTTTTTTTTTAAATTTTAAATTAGGGTATTACATTATTCAAATTTATTGTTTTTCTCAGCTTGTTATATTTTTTAATAGTTTCTTTTGTAATATCTTGTTTACTAAAATGTTTTAGTTTTTATACTAGTCTATCAGTAGCATAAGCTGTTTAGTACATAAGTTGAAATCCATATCATCTCATGGCGCACGTGTACAACCTGTTCTCTCAAAAGTGAGCACCATGTGCACATGCTGCACCTTTCCACTATTTCAAATAAGTTTACATTAAGCATGTTTATAGTCTAAACTTTTAACGAAAATTATAGTCAGAACGAACAGATACCATCTGTTCACATTACTTAAAGTTTAGTTCTGCATTTCACATTATGAAAATTTATAACAATAACTATTTTCACATTAATTTAACACTTATTAATTTTTGTATCGAGGTTTTAGAATTGCATATTTAGTCTTCAATTTCGTCTCAAAACAAATCTATATACTTACTTTAAAGTGTATGTAACAGCTATATAACAGATAGGAAAAGTGAGCAGTGCGAAAATCTAGAAAACGTCAGTTAGTCAAAAGTCAATTTTAAATAGATATTCTCGTGTTAATTTTAATATTATAGCACAATTCTGCAACATTGTCTATCACATTTCTAGTAACAAGTATCTAGTCTCTATTATCTCGATTTTGAAGCAGTTATATACCACATTCTCACATATGTCACCTCCAAATTCACATTAATCAATTTTTGAAATTGTTTAAATTTAATTGCAAAACTTACTGTAGTTACTAATATAAAGATAAAATCTAGTCCTCCGTTTTGTGTCGTTTCCATAAATTCATTCTGTTATCTGTTATTTATAATCTGAAATTTAGTCCTTTATTCTTTCCCTTTTCCATTGTTTTCCAAAATTCTTTAATCCATTTTCTAGTCTTATCATCTTCGTTCCACCCCACGACATTCTCTTTACCAAGCAGTGATAATTCGTCACGGCATTCCTTTCTTCTAAGCTGTGGCAATGCTTAATGACATTCACTTCAAATAGGTAGTGGCAATTCGTCACGATGTACTGAAAGGACGTCGTGTTCGGTATATATTTCTGCTGGATCAGTAAGAACAGAAGTGCTAAAAATCTTGACCTTTTTTTCTCATCCTCCGTATTCTAAATAAAACAAAGTAAATTGTTAATAAGTATTCCAAAATTTGCATGGGCGAATATAAAGCTAAAGTGGAAATGGTACGAACAAACAGTCCATGCATTAAGCACCACGTGTAGGATGGTAATTTACATTCAGATTCTATGGTTCTAACATAATACTGCGCAAACCTGGTCAATGTCTGCTGTTATCCTGCGCTTCGATATTTTTCATTTTGAATATTTGTCGTACCAGTCAATGTAGCTTATAAGTAGTAGGGGGTGTTATAGCCTCACGTAGACTTCTATGTTAAATTTAGGGGGTTGTACCGTAGCCTCAAGATTTATGGCCTCACGTGGACTTCTATATTAAATTTGGTCGTTTGCACTATAGTCTCAAGGTTTATAGCCTGACGTAGATGGCGTCAATGGAAATTGACCTTGGTGACGTCAAGGGGTTTATAGGGTCAAAACTATTTATAGGGTGGAATATATTTATAGGGACAAAGGGTTGAAAAGGCACAAACATAGACATACAGTAACAAACAAATACACATCCAACAAACAGAAAAGAGGATAGAGATGTCCCAATGAAAGCATCACAGACAGAATACAGACTCCAAAAAGAAAAGTTTATTGTACGGGTAAAAACATTTATTCGAATATATACATGGGCTCGCGTCCACAGCTTGTGCTTTAATTACAGGAGTCTGCAGTTTTATCAATAAAGCACGACGAAATTTCTGACAACATGAAATCACCTTAACGGTATTATAAAATAATACAAGGAATGCAATTCGAGCACAACCTTCCGCTCGATTCGAATTTTCTCGCGTCATTTATCCCCTCAGAATCGCACGAAGAATGAAAAACTACACATATCCATTAAAAAAAAAAAACAGTAACTCTCGGACGACCATCGTTTGAATCCAATCCGGCGAATTAACCTTTATTATCACCATTACGGTCACAAACCCTGGAAAAGTGAACCATTTGAAAAAGGTGCACTGTGTGTACCAGTTGCCAACCATGGGAGGAAAACCACGTGTTTACGATGTAGGAAATGGGTGCAATGAGTATACCCGTTGCCTACCTTGGGAGGTAAACCCCGTGTTTACGATGTGGGCATCGGGTGCACTGTGTGTACCCGTTGCCTACGTTGGGAGGCAAACCCCGAGTTTACGATGTGGGCAACGGGTACACTGTGTGTACCCGTTTCTTACGTTGGGAGGAAAACCCCGTGTTTACGATGTAGGCAGCGGGTGCACTGTTTGTACCCGTTGCCTACGTTGGGAGGAAAACCCCGAGTTTACGATGTAGGCAGCGAGTGCACTGTCTGTACCCGTTGCCTACGTTGGGAGGCAAACCCCGAGTTTACGATGTAGGCAACGGGTACACTGTGTGTACCCGTTTCTTACGTTGGGAGGAAAACCCCGTGTTTACGATGTAGGCAGCGGGTGCACTGTTTGTACCCGTTGCCTACGTTGGGAGGAAAACCCCGTGTTTACGATGTAGGCAGCGGGTGCACTGTGTTTGTTTGTGTGGGTGCTTGTGTGTGTGTGTGTGTGTGTGTGTGTGTGTAATATCAGGTGAAATATCATGTGAAAATGTTTGTGTCATATAGACATGACTTTTTCTTCGATAAATTATCGAATAATACGAGTAATATGTTTCGATGTTGTACTGAAACATATTTACAATTTTTTTAAAAGAAAATAGTATATAATTAATGGAAAAACAAGCAAAGTATAGAAAACATATAGAAAATCTATTTAAAAACTTGCACAACCTCAAGCACAATTTAATCAGCTGGTATAGCAAGTACGACGTGGTCAAGTTGCTGCAGCAAAATAATAAGCAGCTATAGTTCTCAAACCAGCTACTGAGGCTTTACTTGGAAAACAACCTGAAGGCAATCCACTATCAGAAAAAGAACTTAAAATCTTGCCTCCCAAAAAGGCCTGGGAGCGCCGAGAAGAGGCGATTTTTTCCCCGGCCAAACGGTTGGAGCGAATCGTAATTGCAATATATCAGTAAATCGGGCTTTCTGAGACACGTCTGGGAAAATATCATCATTACATTCGTCCTGTCCGTTAATCCGTAATCTGAAGGAAACCGTCTTTTTGAGACCCCTCCAATGTTTAAGACGAAATGTCGATTAAAAAAGTTTTCTTCCCAACGGCTGGACCTAACTTCATGTTCCATATGCCAAAAGATCGGCATGAATATGACGCGTCTGCCAGTGGAAACTGCGTTCTATTGACTCTGACCGTTCGTCCGTGAGCTAAAGAAAAAACATTTTCAGCCGTGTTGGGTCATACCAGCGTGCATTTAGCTTAAATCCACTTTTCACCAAAACTATTGTATATTTTATACAATGCGAGATACAGATAGACAGGTCTTGACAAGACACGTCCGACAGTGTTAACCTCTTTGCATTATCCCTGTCCGTTCGTCCGTGGGACGAAGATAAGAAATTTGTTCAGGGCAATGTCGCTAAGGCGCAACAAAAGGATTAATTCCAGTTTTCTCGTAGACGTTTTGGCTTAGTGTAACATGCCACATATCAGGAGATCGGTGTTGATGAGTCCCATCTAGCAGTGAAAACCCCATGAAAATCGGTATATCCGATCGTCCGTACGGTGAAGAAAATCAGCATTGTTAGCAGTAGGGTTAAGGTTGTGGATGACCTTGAAAAATCTGCGAACGTCTTAGGCGACAGGGAAGAGCTTGGCATCGGCCGACGGCGCTTTTGTAGGTGTGTGATATGCAATTTATAATTACTTGTGTATTAGTGTTTACATTAATTTTTATTTTATTTTATTTCTTTGCAAGTTATTGTAATGAAAAGTCTATCCACTGGATTTCATTTTCGGATAGTGATAGAAGTTATATTTTTGGATTGAACTTATATGCTTGTCTGCTCTCTCCCATGGCTGTCGGCGTCATCGTCGCCGAGAGGTATAGCAACTACATTTTGTAAGAACAAATTGTGGTTGGCTAACAGGACAGCAAATTACGCCATGTCTACTGGTATTTCTTTCTAACTATGATCCAAATACGTCCATTTCTTTTCTTTTAATCATTTTTCTTCATCGGATTTTTCCCAAAGTGCGCGTAATTTGTGTACAGTATGTGGTGTTCTAAAGTCTTCTTCCATCTTGGTGGGGATCATCTACCATGGCTGTTAGGAGCAGGAATTCTAAAGCTGGAATATTATTCTAGATTCACAAAATCAAAAATCGAAATTTTGATACATCAGTACAATACTGCATTGATCTGACGTCATCGTCAGCCATCTTAGAACTTCGTCGGGATTCGAACTTGTATTCATTTAGGACATTTAGTGATAGGACATATATTTTTTATTCGAGGATGAATTTTTGGACTATAATCACAAACTGTGAGTCCTATCTCATACTTTTACTGTCTTTTCTTGGAAAATAAATTTTTCTTTGTAATGTTTAGAAAGCTTGTTGCCTTCACTCTTTTCTTTTGTTACTTTTAAACTAGACTAAATATAACAGTATTTATATTTTATATTTATAAGCAGGCCTATTCAATTACGTATCAGTGGAGAAAAATATATATTAATCAAATGCTATGTTATAATGACGAAGAACAGAAAAAGATGGGATAAAATGAATTTTAATTAAAAAAGTTTGATATAATTATATCAGTTTTTTTTTAAAACAACCGGTAGACTTATGCATGTTGGATATATGTACAGAGATACATATATACATACAAGCATGCAAGCATACATACATACATACATACATACATACATACATACATACATACATACATACATACATACATACATACATACATACATACATACATACATACATACATGCGTACGTACGTACGTACGTACACACACACATACATACATACATACATACATACATACATACATACATACATACAGACAGACAGACAGACAGACAGACAGACAGACAAACACATAATTATTTCAGGAAGTAGGGATGTTATTTTATATAACGTATTTGGACTTATTCATAACATAAAGCTGTACTGTCGTTTTGCTCACATATCAAGGGAGACTAATATTTTATTGAACGGTTTTAAGTCTTGACTTAGTCGTTTGTTAACATAGGTGTTAAAACAAGACATATACTTATGTTTGCTTACTAGATAAGTAATTGCATGCATTCATCTCATATATATATATATATATATATATATATATATATATATATATATATATATATATATATATATATATATATATATATATATATATATATATAGATAGATAGATAGATAGATAGATAGATAGATAGATAGATAGATAGATAGATAGATAGATATACAGATAGTCCGGCATATACAGAGACAAAAACATGTACACGAGCTATTAGTTTAAAAAGTCAAACTTTGTTTTAAAAAAATAAAATTTTGGACTTAGTCATTTATCAGAGAAAGTTAAAAATATTGTCTATCAATAATTTTAAAATGGTTGTATTAGCAAAGATATAAGTATTTTAATCAAATGATATGTTGTCATGTTCGTCATGTATTTCTGTCGGTCTGTCTGTCTTTCTCTCTCTTTGTATCATTCAGTAACAAAAACATGCTAGTGAGACGTTTTTACAGTCAATGTATGAAACTAGTGAAAAAAATTCCTGTTAGTCACTATATGAAACTGATGAAAAATTGCTGCCCAACTTACTGTACGATTTACCTCCCTTGACACATGTCACCTTTCTAAATGACTCGAATTTTTTTTAAAAAAACAAAGTCCTACTTTCATGTTCTTCATGAACAGAAGAAGAAAGGATTCAATGAATGTGAATAAAAAGTATGTACATACATACATACATACATACATACATACATACATACATACATACATACATACATACATACATACATACATACATACATACATACATACATACATACATACATTAGTAATTTTTCGTCAGTTTCAAACATTGACTTCTCTCGCAAAAAAAAAAAATTCACCAGTTTCTCTGGGAGAAAACCCCACCTCCAGATGAAATCAATTATTCAAGCTAGTTCAATAAGCACGGATGAACTGAAAGTGACGTTTGAGCAACCAAAACAAAACCGCGCTTACTGCTGAAGAAGAAAATGGATAAGATCGGAATTGGAAAAATTGCCAGTAGATATGGCGGAAATAGTGGTTTTCCTGTTAGACAATCACACTGTTCTTACGAAATGTGGTTGATACACCTCTCTGCGACGATGACGCTGACAGCCATGGGAGAGACCCCACCCCCAAGACGTAAAAAGGCAATTAGAAGACCGAAGAAGACAACCGAAAAAATTGGATTGAAAGACAGATCATTGTCAGATAATGCCAGATCTTAATCGAATCGGCTGTTATATATATATATATATATATATATATATATATATATATATATATATATATATATATATATATATATATATATATATATATATATATATATTTATTTTTTTACATGGTAATTGTTACAATTACATTTCCAAAATCAGCAATACAATACTACTTCTGATAATTCAATACAAAATTTATTCCAATTTGGTATAAACTAAAAATTTCCTTCCACTCGATTGAAAATAAAACTATTCCATTTATAATACGGATTTTTTCATCTTTTCATTGAAAAGTAACCATCCACACGTACCTTTTTAAGTGCATTATATCAATACGCCAAAGTGGCGCATGCATGCGTCAACTAGGCGCATTCGACTTTAGTGAAAAGCCGACATGCGCCAAACTAAACGCACCGATTGCCTCAGCTTTAGGGCAAAAATTCGACATACGCCAAAGTAAACACATCGACTGCCGCAGCTTAAGTCCGACTTTTTTTTGCAAAAGAGAAGCTACTGGCAGGCTTTCTCACTGACCCACGTTAGCGGAGTCTGGACTCGAAATCAAGCAAGCAGAGGTGAGATGGTAGTGATCTATAAGGATCAGCGCTTTCGGCAACTCAGGGCCCCTAAGGAAACTAGGAAAAACAATACTCGCGAATCTTTGAGATTCATCTCCACTTGTGGATATCTTCTCGTGCCAATAACCAAAAGGCGCGAGTTTGTCCAGGAAAGGAACAAATCGTGGACATTTAGCATCACAGCTATATTAAAATATTTGACAGGGAAGACCAGCACAAAAACAAAAAGAAACGAGTGTGTTTTTGAAAGAATAAATCACTTTGAATAGATCGGCATTTACGTACCTAAATTTTGCGTAGCTTATCCTGCTTGTGACCAGTGTATACAAGAACGCATTTTTTGCGTCACAATTGTAGTAAGATTCCTTGATGAGTTTTTAAAAACTCTTCCGGGGACCTTCACAAACTACCAACTTTTGCGGAATGGATCTTAGATCCTAACGACCACGCTTGTTTCAAGTGTTACATGGTCTGCTAAATTCAGAACTCACAATTTCTTTTGAATATTGTTCAAAAACTAGGCACCAAATGTCAAATATTCACCATGAACAGAGCCAAACACGCAAGTGGGACAAGTACAGTTTAAGTAACCCATTAGTTATTTGGCCATTTTTTTGAGTACATTGTCTAAACGTGTCAAATGTAAACATGGCTAACGGTTATTTTCCGCACTCTTTCAAGGTAATCTACACGTTGTGCTGCAGCATTTGCCCGATGTTCACGATTACGAGCCTGATGATACAACGAGATGCATATTAGTCTTGGTACCAAATTCACTTTTCAATCCCATTTGACGTTCAAGGAAAAAGTATGTAAATATTGCAGATCTGACGTGGACATTTTTATGCAATTGCTTCGGACAATTTTTGCACTTTGTTCTGCATTACAGAGGTATATAGTATTTGGAAGAAGCTTCTACCATCATGACGCCATGTGGATTCATGCCTGAGAAGGGGAAGAAAAGCAATTATCTTACCCATTCAATCTCACCTCTCGGTCAGTCGTTGATGCTTCGGCAAGGATTTATGCTGGTTCCATGAACTGTATGAAAGTGAAGTCAAATGGAGTCAACATGCTAGAAATGGCAAAGAGACCCTTGGAGGCCTTTATGTGGATGACAGACTTAGAAAACCCAGAGATCATCTATGAATTCCCTAGCTATTTTCCTCAAGAACACCTGAAATGTTCTTCTAAGAGTTCATTATGTAAGTTTTGTCTTAGCAATTATACCAATGAAGCCTGAGATTAGGAAGTTAAGGACACCAAGTGAAAGCAATGTCGGAGAAAGATTACGATTGAGTTTCAAAATAGATCCAGAATTTAGACGCATTCCTGAAAGTCACTACTTTGAATCCACACGAAAGTTTGTGTGGATAACGAGCCAATTTGACAAGCGAGCAGATACATGGATGAATCTCAAAGAAAGAAAGAAAAAGTCTAATTCATCGATATGTGTTCCCTGCATCCTTGGGTATGCAAATATCCTCGATTTCATGCCGTCACCCTGAAATATTGACAGAAAACATAGATATAGAACACATTCGTCAACACGATGGTTGTATCAAATGCAAAGTCGTACCTCTAACCCAGCTATACCATCCTATCTTACCACACCACTGCCAATGAAAACTGACGATTCTTTTATGCAGTACATGTACTATAGATGTCATCAAGACCAGCCTTGTTGCCACAAAGATGGTGAAAGCGTAAGTATCGAAACGTTTTATTATGGATCCTGGATACCGCTTGTTTAAAGTATACGAAATTTGTCACTTTCATACCAAAGAACAATACCGAAGAGACGACGATTCCATTAAAGGAATTTGCTCAAACCACGTCAACGATGACGCCGTCTCCTGCCTTTTCTACGTCTTCGCCGTCCATGATTATGTCTACTATACCTGATCTAACACCCGAGATTCCTCATTTGATGACGTCTTGTTTTACTGAGTGTGATTTTGGATTTTTTTAACGTAGCTTTTAACAAGTTTTCAGTCATATCGGTAGAATGTCCACAGTCTGTCAGTTTATAATGATGTCTAGCACTGGGACATCATGCCGCAAACATGTAACATGATGTCCCAACCAGTCACATTATTCTGACACCAGGACAACAATTTCTAACACTAACCTCTTAACGCTGAGCGCCCAGCGAGGCAGCTGTAAGTACCATTATTAAAAGTTTTTGGTATGAATAGGCCGGGGATCGAAACCGCGACCTCTCGCATCCGAAGTGGACGCTCGAACATACTAGCAACTCTTGCTGAAGCTAAAAATGTGGCATTTCCAAAACACAAAAGCACAAGACAAAAAAAAGACCCTGTTTCAACGTTTACTAAATTTATCCAAAAAAGAACTGTCAGGATTAAATTCACTGTAAAATACCTCATCGTCAATGTTACCCACAATGGAGCTTGAAACTACGTGCTGCGAATGAGTAGAGATGAATTCCAGGTTAAAAACAAAGGCGTGCAATAAGTTTGACTTCAGTATATTTTGTTTCAAAAATGTAAGATATAGCCTAGCAGTGCAGATCACCAACATCACCACCCTCCTCGTTGTCCTAAGACACAATCTTACTCCCAAGAATGGAAATAAGAGGACTACCATCGTATTTATATGAGGGAATAATTCAATCCTCCGATGAGAAAACAAATTCAAACAGCACCCAAAGAAATCACTGATAGTGTGTAAGAATGTTGTTTGAATGTTTGAAAGAAACAATATATTTGTTAATGAAATAGAAATTAAGAAAACAAGGAATTTCTTCGCCAAATGGTGAAAAAAAAAAAACCAACCCCGTCAAACAAGATAATGCTTTTTCAGCGAGGAGCATTTCCATCTATGCTGAAGGACCGTTGCTAAAAGCGGCTTCTTTGTTACGATCGATTGCTCGACCACTTTTAGGAGTCATGATATAGGAGATAAAGATGTAAATTGGACACCCTTTTCTGCAAAGACATCATACTTGTACCCTTGAATCTTATGGAAGGATGAAAACTCGAATTAGTTCCATATAATGAATAGATGTTACTCCGTACGTATGAATATTTTCATTCATTTTTGAGTCCCGATTTCACCGAGATGTCAGTTACAAAAATAATTCCAATTATTTATTGATCAAACCGATCATAAAGTTAGCAAAGTACGGACAAGTGTATTGCTTACCTCTTCAGCTGTCACCGGACAAACCTGCTCTGGGAGATTTTAAGACGATCATGAGAAGAGAACAACATTAACACTAAAACATAGCCATGAGAGAGGATAAAAAGACACACAAAAAGTGTTCCAAACTACGTCTGCTTCAGTACATAGTACGGATGTAGTTTCCTTGTTGACACCATCTCTTACTCTCAAACGATAAGAAATAAATTGGTGAAAAGGATGATTTCGACACTTTCTTCAGCAGAAGAAATAAACAAGGAAAGAAATAAAGACAGAAGTGAAAGAAAAAGAAAAAAATCAAGAAAAGTCACCAATCCAAAACTGTCTCCTTCTAAAATACCTAGGATTCATGAAGTCTATACAAGATCATTAACAAAGAGTGGGTCACTTATTGAAGGTCAGCAGCAACAACAAAGCCAAAACTGAGTAAAGTAGACACTTCTAGTAATCACTTTCGATATGACATTTGACCATGATACCTTAAGGCAGACAAAGAGGTGATTATATTTGCAACAATATTTCACCAGGATCCTGTATGAAACCCAGGGCCGAATAGACTATGTGGGTCTAGGGGCACTCAAGATGGAATAGGGGGCCTTGTAGATTTAAAAATGCACTCGGAAATAAGGCCGTAAAAACTCAAAAACTGTTCTTTACATTGATATAATTATTATTGCTCTATTAAGCAAAAACAACATGGTTTATACATATAAATAGTTTAGTCTGTATCGATTGAAAGATGATGATCATAAATGCCATGATGCTTAAGGAGGATTCTGTGTGTGGCTAAACTTGATGTGAAAAGCCCTCTCATCTGGCACTCAAAAGCCGCTGACCACTAAGAATCGGGGCAACAGCTGGACCCCCAGTCGTATGAATTGAGGTTTGTACAGACTGTATTCTCCAGCTGGTAGTTTTCTAGTGGTATCCTCTTGTATGTCATTCTCCACTATGCGAAAAAAACTGGAATTGTGCTTAGTTCAGATTAAAATTCAATGATCGCATTGATAGAAAAAATGGCTCAACTGGAGCACCATCTGCAGATAAAATTATGTATCAATGTGAACAAAGTGAAGGGAAGATGGAGACATGACAAGGCCAAGACGCGGCATATGGAGAAGGATGCTTTGCATGTCCTGAATTACCACTGTACTTACCATTGTTTTGGAAAGCTATCCTGATTTTCTGCAGTCGCTATTGAAGAGAATGACCCAAACAGGGTGACAATGGAATCAATGGACTTCATGAAACCCTAAGCATGATGCCAAATCCAAATGGGTGTGAGAAAAACTGATATAATTGCTGAACCGACTTAGTTGGAGATTCATTTGGCTGTTGGCACTTGAAACGCCAGGCACAGATAAATAGAATAATGTGCGTTCCAAATACATTGCATACTTGGTGAGCAGACAGAAGATATCTTACAATAGAATCTTCAGGATCGGTAGTAGAAAGGGCAACGAAATGGGATAGAACTCGGTTAAAGAAATCTGAAGCCTTTTATATATGACTTTAACTACCTGTTTATCGGTAAAAGGTCAATGCAACTTTGAAGAAAATACAGAAGAGTTCGGCACATACAGGAAGACTGTTGGAAGATGGTCAGAGTAGAGTCATTAGAAGTGAATGGGAGGCTTGCAGGAAAGAAATTTTGTTTCCTGTACCCTTTTTAGTTAGTCTGCAAAAATGAGGTGCCTGTTGATGAACATGGTTAGGTCTCTTCCATTTTTCCCCATGATCATCTCTTGCATACTTAGGAACCCACCATTTAATTTTCGAGTTTGGGTTCTAAATTTCTTTGGAATCAGATATTCTTTTGCATCAAGATAATATCATAAAAATACCCACCTCCTCCCTCCAAGAAAATTAGATATTCTCTAACTGGCAGCTTGTGATGTTTGATGCAAAATAAAATGTTTGACACATTCTAGAATGACAAGTATACCATGTTTTATCCTTTAATCTCAAATGACTTTAAAATTATTAGCACAAGGGAATGTATGACGGATGGAAGTTTATCTGGATGGATGGTAATACTATGTTCCCCACTATTCTTTGAGATGGCAAGAAGGGAAGACAAGATTTCAATATGGTTACTATGGACCATTTAGGTAGTCAGATAACGATAATTCATTAAGAACCAGCTCGTACTGTGATCATGTTTTCATGGAAAACCAATGTTGATCCCTTTACGATGAGTAGCATTTCAAGTTTTTCATCAAGGCAGCCATTTTGGAAGTTGTATCAACATGATACAATCACAAACCCCAATAACTTTAAAAAAAAAAAAAAACAAATACACCAATATGACAATCTGTTCAAAGATATATTATTTACAATGGCAGCTGTAGTGACCATTTGGGAGGTCATATTAGTATTAACAAATACACCAATATGACAATCTGTTCAAAGATATATTATTCACAATGGCAGCTGTAGTGACCATTTGGTAGGTCATATTAGTATTATTTTCATTTCCGACTAATAAGATATAGTGACAAATGTTTAGTGTAAACCATATGTCAATACAAAAATCTCTTCAAGAGTAGAGGTGATAGCAAGATTTACAATACTGCCTTGATGACTGCCATGCTGAAGGTCTGATTTGCACTATTTCGATCCACAGGTTCAAGTATACATGCATATGATAAAAAGTCTTGTAGCGAAAACCCATGTCAATATATTCATATGTTTAGGTGCAAATCAAATTTTCATAATGGCCACCATTGCAGCTATGTTGGATGTTGGACTGACATTTACAATTAACCATTACACACCACAAGAAGTCTGTTAGTGAAACCATCTATTTGAAGTGGTGATGACAAGATTTTTATAATGGCTTTCACAGTAGTAATGTTGGATTTTAGATCTGTACTATTTTCATTTAGGTCCAACAAAAACAACATGGCCACCAGACTGGAGGTCTAATTGGCACTGTTTTCATTATTATCAAATGGAGAACTAGTGCCAATAAGATTTTGAAAATGGCCACCTCAGTGGCCATATTAAAAGTCCAATTAACTCCATTTTGGTTGATAATTAATTAATTACCTTGTCTTTTGAGTGGAAAAAACCCTACAAAACAATCCATTCACAAATAGTAGCAATAACAAGATTTTCAAAATACTGTATGCAACAGAATCAACATCTAGGACTGGCTAGGTCTCAGGCTGAAACTGTTCCAAGTATCACGACTTTTTTCCGAATACACTTCTGTCTAGATGGGGTAGTGAAAACAAACTGTGTCAACAAAAGACACAAAGCCAGACACCAGTCAAAGAGCCATCGCATAAGCTCTTCTAGTCTTAATGGAATAGAGCTGAACATCAATGAAATGAAAGAAATTCAAAGACACTTAATCAAACAGCACATAATTTGAAATACTTCAATAACATGTATTTTAATAAAGCAGTAAATCAAATAAATAATGCTTCCATCAGAAATGAAAACTGTATGCAAATTTGACAGCATGCATCCAAAATCACAAATTCAGGTAATAAATAAACAAAATAATCTTAAATTTTCTGGTGGACACATAATCCTCTCATTAAACAGATAGGTTAATCACTTTAGAAATTGTTATGCAAACTGGAGGAATTATTATTTGTGAGAAGTTTTCAAATTGAAAACACCCATGTTTTCTTTGAAATGTGACATATACAATTGTTATAAATAGAATAACAAAAAGGAAAGTACATATAAGTTATGATAGACAAATGTACTCAAATGCTATTATTATTATTATTATTATTATTATTATTATTATTATTATTATTATTCAGCAGTCATCTTTCTCCCTTTTCATTTTAGAAAAGTCTCAAATTTATATAGTGTGAGATTAAAGAGATGATAATAAAAATAATAGACACAAATTCTTATTGCTTTATCTTTGTAAAGTACCTAAAAAGTATAATGATTATGCCAAAAGAGTAGCACAGTAGCTGACATGTATGCGTAAACTGTTCATTGGTCTTTGGAGATAAAATTGCTTAAAGGTGTCACAGTTTTAGTTATAGTGGATATTGTGGATAAAAGACTGGCATAAACTAAACACATTTTAAATGCCTTGCTGTCGCAATGATCCCTGTAAAATGATATACAAATGGGTCAAGTCATTCTGAGAAGCTGCAAATAATAATAATAATTGTGACTGGACAACAGACAAAGAAATTTACCATCAGCTAACTAGGACTTCTCACCATCTATGACTTTTTTCTTGAAATCAGACTCATGATGCATTTGCTAGGTGTACATATAGAAATAATTATTCAAAACTGTGGTACCTTGTTTTCTTACAACCTCGATCTTTGTTTGCTTCCAATCTAGATTTGAGTTCAGTCAGTGAAAGCCCTTTTCCCTGATTTACTCAGAAAAAGTCACTTTCTGCCTGATTCTACTCTTCACAACTGGTGTTTAATTAGTGAAGAACAAAAACACATGTTATGGATCTCTTAGCCAACTTGACCATTAATTTGTGCCAATAACAATTTTAAGTGTTGTATAGCAGGTTACAGAATACAATAACCATCCCTGCTAAACAGAGACATAGCTTATAAAAAGCACAAGCATCTTAAGTAACAAGCTTAGTAGAGGCAGAAGCACTTTAGGTAACAAGTTTATCAGAGGCACCTTAAAAGCTTATAGGAGGCAAAAGCATCCTGAAGGAGCAAGATTCAGTAATGCAAAGTTGAGTTTCAACTGAATTTGTCCAAGATGAGACTGATAGGCCATGCAACATCAAAAAAAATCCTAGTCGCAAAAACACACTGCTAATTAAAATATTTCTGGAAGAATTTTGTTTTCCAATTAAACAAAGCATTCTAGCTAATGGCATTTGATTCTACTGAGTAAGGGGCTGTGTTCAAGTGCCAAAACCCACATTTCTGAGAACATTATGTTTTGATAGTTTTCCTTATGTACACCTGAGAACATAGTTACTGAAAATTACAACAGTAGTATAAAATGTGTTAACTCAATCATTTGTGGAAAAAGTTGGCATTTTCCTAAAATCTCCACATTTATGCCAAAGATATTAGCAATGAGCAACTAATTAATCAACTTAATTATTTAAATATTTATTAAACCTGATTGCACACAAATGCATGGATATATATGTCAGTACAAATGTCAACAGATATATATGTATCATTAAGTTTTTTTATTATATATTATATAGATCCACAATAATAGGTACCCTTGAATAACTATTTTCAACCCAGCCCACAAAATATGAAACCATGAAAATAAAGTGTTTCACAGTAAAGTGAGACATAAAAACAGTTTTGATCTCCTAAATCTTGTTCAGAAGGATCATAATTCTGGCAGTGAGATATATGCTATCTTTACATATGGCAAGGATAATCGCTTTCTCCAGTGTGCAATCTGGTCCCTTTTATCTACTGTCAGACTTACTTTCTCAGACACCTTCAAAAATTCACTAGTTCTTGCACATGGAATCGGCTTCAAATTAAGCAACTATACATTAAGAGCTACTAGTTTGCAATACTATCATCACGAAATTGGACAAATACAAATTATTTTAATAGCATTTATTCAAATGACAAATACACCACTAAATCATTGTACTTGTACTATGCATACCACTGTTTATTTACACAGCATTCCACATTTGTGGCAAACATATACTGGAGAGATCAAAAGGAAAATTCAAGTGAAAATAAAAAAACATTTCATAGATATCCCCATGGAGAAGGACACCCCAATATCCAAACATTTTTGGATACACCAATGTTTGTTTAAATTGGAATCCAGGAATTTCATTTTATAATGATAGTATTCCTTCATTATGGCCTACTGCTGCACGTGATAATTTACTATTCTCATTTTTGACATAATTTCAAGATGGCTGCCAGGATTAAGATTTTACACTGAAAAAATACATAATTAAAAGAGATTTGCTTTTGCAAGCAAAAGCTGTCTCTACCCGCCCATTATACCTCCTCCCTTGTTAGTAATTATGTCATTCTCTGACACTGGTACTTGGAGGGAATTCTCTGACACTGGTACTTGAGATGGAAAAAAGAGAATATTTTGGCAAGGTGAAATGGAATTTGTTTAAAGTGTGATATGGCAAGGTGAGTCAAATGGCATTCGGTTAGGAGTATGATATGGCAAGATGAGTCAAATGGCATTCGGTTAGGAGTGTGATATGCAAGGTGAGTCAAATGGCATTTGGTTAGGAGTGTGATATGGCAAGGTGAGTCAAATGGCATTTGGTTAGGAGTATGATATGGCAAGGTGAGTCAAATGGCATTCGGTTAAGAGTGTGATATGCAAGGTGAGTCAAATGGCATTCAATGAGGAATATGACATGGCAATGTGAATCAAATTCGGCTCAGAGTTTGATAGCAAACGTATCTGATTTTAACAGTCATTACTGAAATCTTTCTCTTATTAATCAATTTAAGAGCTTCAATTTTGCAGAAAATAGGATAGTTTCACATTTCTCAAAAGAAGCAGACATGATGCTGAAGTCTTGGAACCCACCAAATAAACACCCAACAGATTTGTGTTTGTTGAACAATGGGCACTGAAAAAAGGTCTAAAAAATGAAACTTTTTAAAAATTTTAATAATAATTTATATACGTGTCATCTGTGTATGTCATCAAGCATGTACAACAAACTTGATTGATTTTCCCCAAATGAGTTTTGGAAGGAAATCTAACGCTCATGGTTTTTATCATAAAGTCCATCTCCAAAAGGTTCAAAACTGTAATAAAATTGGAACTACTGTAATGACCTGAAAATTGAATCAACTCATCTAAATATCAAAAGCAATAAAATTACCAAATTTCATTTGTTTATTTTGCAATCAAGAGTACCTAGAATGGTATGGTGTTCTTTAAGCAAAATGAAATTCCCTGAACTGAAGATTAGACCATTTCTTCCTTTTAACTGCCATGAGTTAAAACCATCTCTGATCTCTGTTATTCTTCAGCAATAACAAGATTTTTCAATTAGCTGATATGGTGGATGTACTAGATGCAACAACTGGCACGATATTTTCATTTAGGACCAGTAAGGCATCAGTCTAAGTCTTTTGGTGAAAACCATATGTCATTATGAACATCCATTCTTGGGGAATACTGACAGTAAGATTTAAATACACCATCATGGCAGCCATTTTGGATCTATGATTGGCAGTGTTATTTTTCTCACTTAGCAACAACTAGGTATTTTATCAGTGACTATTAAGTCAAACCAGACCACATTTGATATTTAGATTTTAAACTATCTTGCTTATAAGAAAGTTTGATGGATGGAGAGCACAAAGCCAATATATCTCGCACCCTAAGGATTGGAAGGGAAGAATGGGAATGAGGACAAAGGAGATATAACAATTTTTGCTGTTTTCTTGACAAGGAATTGTACTGTGATTTTGTTTCTTATGTGTACATGACCTCAATTTAGAAACAATTAGATTTTTAAAAAATAAAATAACCCACATCTGGATTACAATTTTCATATCCTTTTGAATTATTATTAATACCTTGAGCCATTCTGAATTATTCTCTGAGACAATGAGTCAGTTCTGAAAGTCCCAAATGACTATGTTCTTATACAGGAAAGCAAATATTACAACAACTACTACTAATAATGGACTATATTCATTCTTGATGTACTGTTGAGAATACATATCTTACAAAGAATCATGATGGAAATACAAACTGTTAGCATATAGCAAGATGAACACCTCAGCTACACTGGTATTTATCACTATGCTGATCTGGTTCCAATACAAGCATAATTATAGATATCTAGGCTGTGCTATGATTCCAGTAGAACATGCCATCTACACACTATTTCCCCCTTACTCTCTCTCATGTCTACCCAATGGGATGCTTCCTCTTCTCCACTACTTTTCAAACCTGAAACATACAATTTAGGTAAAAGTGCTTTAGATTAGAGATAAAATATATAGTCAAAAGTTAGAGCAATAAAATGTTTAGGATACATGAGTAAAACAGAATATGGCATTTTGCTTATAAACAGCACTATGGCAATACAGAGTTCTGCTGACAAATGCAAGACAGATGTTATGTAGATTTCTATTGTGTGCTTAATGTTTGTCTTTGATTGAGGATTGTGGAGTTAATGCCTACCTGACTATTTTTGTCATGATTCTAGAAAGTAAATAAGATGCTTATTTGAAACTGAGTTCAAGAATTGACCTTGACTATAACCTAGTTTGCAGGTTTCCATAGGAAATCTATTGTTTCAGGTCAAGTGAAGTTTGTATATTAAAAGGTTTGGAAGCTTCATTCCTGTTTCATATCAGTCTCAGGGAATTTATGATCAAAGTTTATAGTTCTGTTCAAATATGATTTGAGAAGAACTATTTATTTAAATTATTCACTGGAATTACAAAGTGTTCACTGACTTTTTTAAAACACTACTTTGGGATTATTAAGAACTCATTCAAGGACATTCTGGATTGTATCATTGTGGTACATCAGGGCTTTTGAGACTAGTGAAATCCACTTGGAACATTCAAAACCTATGTACTTGTGATATGAAATTTAAGATCATTTGGGACTTAATTAACAACACAGTGTCTCTTAAATGTTCACTTTGTAGTTAGAGAAAAAAAGTATTTGTTGATTTTACTAAACTTGCTTTCGCTTTTCTTTCTTACACAGTCTGTCTCTGTCAGTTTGAGACTTGGGTTTGGCCAATGTGGCTATGTGAGAAAGCTTACCAGTAGCTTCTCATGGGCTGGTGGTTCAATCCAGGGTTTCACTGGGTTCTTCCTTCACCATTTATACTGGATACCATGTATAGCCTATCTTGTGCTGAAAAATGGCATTAAACACAACAACAACTCCATACCCCAAGTATAAGCCATCCACAAAGTTTCTTGTTTCAGTCAGTGACCTTGAACTTAGACCTTTTAATCCATAAGTGATATGGTTCTTCCTTACCTCACCTGAAAGCCATCCACAAAACTTTGGTAACTGTAGATGGTGCAAAACTCAAGTTATTGTGCAAAAACCATATCTTTTCTTTGCCAGTAACCTTAACTTTTGACCCCAAATCAACAGCATTCTTCCTTATCTCAAGTGCCAGTCATACAGTTTGGAAAGTATAAATTGTAGAACTCAAGCTATTGAACAGAATCCAATTCTCTTCCTTCAGTCAAGATGATTGTGACCCACAAATCACTAGGGTTCTTCTTTACCACAAGTACAAGTCATCCTCAGAGTTTGATAATTACTGATCATGGAAAACTCCAGTTATTGTATGGAAATAAAAAATTGGTATCAGACAAATGGACTATATTCCATAATTTGGGGTGGGATGGTTTGTGTGTGTGCATGCAAGGCAATATATTTCTGTATTGTCAATCATAATATTTTAGTGTTATTAAATAACAAATATTTGATTTTCTGGTGGACAAAATTGTTACAATTGTAGAAATTTACATGAAACACCTCTCTCTCAATAACTTGTGTACAATGGGGCATGGCGTAAGTGAGGGCACATGTTACTCAGTCCTAAACAAAATTCAGGATGGATATCAAGTCAGAAGTGGGGAGATTGTTTAAGTGATTGAGTACTCATTTAAAAATCATGCTGGGAATAAATGTCAATAAGCAGTCTTTTCTAACTAGGTCTGTATCAGTTACCTATATTTTAAATATATCCAATCTTTAAACATCACACATCACATCTGTACCAGTGAAAACATCATGTATTATGTCACTGATTATTATTTCTTTACAAGTTAGAGAAATCATGTATTCATATGTATGTATGTATGTGTGTGTATATATATATATATATATATATATATATATATATATATATATATATGTATATATATATATATATATATATATATATATATATATATATATATATATATATATATATATATATATATATATATATATATATATATATATTCATGATATTTTAATGAATGGCAAGCCATGTGCAAAAATATATCTTTTTTGTACCAGAAGAATAAATATATAATGCATGAAATTACATTGTTTATTTTATTATATACAAATTTATATTATATATTAAAATTAAACTAGCTTATCAACCTCCCCTACTTCCCCAAGTAAGTAAACCTCAACTTAATTCATATTGACAGGCTTACCATAAAACTATGGTGACTTAAGAGATTCTTTAGTTTGGGATGATCAATCTAATCTACTGCAGTGGGTTATAATTTTGACTTATTATAAAATCTTTCACCATATCCAACCATAACAGAAATGTACACATTGACAGAAAAAAATACCTCGTTTCAATAATGTTGACAAGGGACATAACTCTGCAGAAAAGCCAATGCTGGCAAGTCAAATATTTTCGGCCAAAAATAATATTTTTATTCGTATCAGATTAAGGAGTTTTCATTTATTGCTTTTGATCACAAAATGCTATTTTTCTTGCTACCATTTTAACTCTTGTATCAACATATATATCAAGTATTATGCTGCAAGATGGGAAATCTTATATTTTAACAACATGGGTATGAAGTGTTATTTATAAGTTACCTAAAGCAAACCAGCCAATCATTTCTTTCTTCTTCATGGATCTCTTATTGTATACAGACACCATGAGGGTTGTGTCAGCCAACTGAAAAAGTGCCACCTGGAACATAAATGTTTCCTTGAATAATGGATTTGGCTGACCTCTTCTTACTGATGTTTTGCTGTGTGTCACCTTTTGTCCACTGGAGTTCATCAAGGTCAGTTTGACATATGTATCTGGATGAAAAAGAAAGAAAAAAAATATGAAACTCCTTTCTCCTGTTATAAAGAATAAGATGCCCATGTCAGCCTGATATAGCTCAAATGGCTGACATCTGCCTATTAGCCAAATGCAAGGTCTATTGGCTAAACATGACTGACATCTGCCTATTAGTCAGATGCACTGTATATTGACCAAAATGGCTGATGTCTGCCTATTAGACAAATTCAATGTCTATTGACTAAACATGACTGACATCTGCCTATTAATCAGATGCACTGTATATTGACCAAAATGGCTGATGTCTGCCTATTAGACAAATTTAATGTCTATTGACTAAACATGACTGACATCTCCCTAAATGGCTGATGTCTGCCTATTAGCCAAATGCAAGGTCTATTGACTAAACATGACTGACATCTCCCTATTAGTCAGATGCAATGTATATTGACCAAAATGGCTGATGTCTGCCTATTAGACAAATTCAAGGTCTATTGGTTAAACATGACTGACATCTCCCTTTTAGTCAGATGCACTGTATATTGACCAAAATGGCTGATGTCTGCCTATTAACCAAATGCAAGGTCTGTTGGCCAAGAAATCCATATAAGTAGAATGTTTTCTGTAAAAATATTTTTTCCGATGTTGTTGAATGTGTATGTTCTGAGATCAACAGTTTTAAGGTTTCTCTGTCTTTTGTAGAATAACCCATACATCCTACTTATTTTCACTTGTTTTAACATTCCTAATTTACTTTGGTCATAAAAAAGCACAATAACTATACATGTGATTCTATTGTCTGTATCACAAAAATAACCTTTAAAGGCTGTAAGATAAAATATGGCACAGAAAAAAATTCAGCAGCCTGAAACAGATTTTTTCCAAAATGATATAGTCCATACTATATCACTAAAATCTAATGCAATAAATATGGTAGAAACTTGGTTTGGAAAATCTCAGATGATTGTGTTGGCATGACAAGTTTAGTTATTAAAATATTGTATCAAACATCTTGATTTTTTTCAGAAAATAGCAGAAACACATAAATCCATTTTCATTTTCCCCATGCTTCATTCAGTTTTTAAACCTGTAGTTAGTAGCAACTACAATTCACAAAAATTGGTACCAAATAAACAATAGTGAATTTCAAGTGAACAGGTTCAATTTTTGAAGATTTCCAAAAGTCATTTCACTTTGAGGCATTGTTTATAACAGCAACAGTTGGATAAATGAAAGATGAATCTGGAAATTTGTTTCCAGAACATAGATGCCCCATTAAAATACCTGAAGTGACCAAAAGAAAAAAACTAAAGGATGATCTCATCTATGGATAGATGGACAAATAGATCAAGTTAATACTATAAACCCCTGCCACTGGTGAAGTGCAGCATAAAAGGAGATTAGATTAAAATTTCCACAAATATTTTAGTGAATTATACTCCACTATCTGAAAAGTTGTCCAGGAATAAGACATTTTTTTCTTTTTAACTAATGACATTGCTAACACCATCTCGTATTTTTAAATATGTCAATATCACCACACTGGATGGAAGATAACACCATTTTTATTTAGGGCAAAAAACAAGACATAAGTACAAGAATTTTGGAAAAAGCAAATGCCAATAGGACCATCCAAAGAGGAGTAGTGATAATAAAATTTCAAAGATGGCCATTGTGGCAGGCATATTTGATATAAGATTGGAAAAATTTGCATTAAGGACCAACTAGATATGATAATAAGGTTTTTGGTGAAAACCTTATGTTGATATGGTCTATTCTGAAGGAGTAGTGATAACAAGATATTCAAAATAGCTGGCATTGTAGCCTGGTTAGATACAGGTTGGCATCATATTTCATGTAGGACTAACAAGATCCTGCAAGATATTTTCTGGTAAAAATATACTGACTAAATGATATTCATTTAGAAGTACATATGTACAAAATGGCTATGAGAGTGGCCTAATTGAAATTAGATCAGCACCAATTTTACTAAAGACTAAATAGATAGTGCAATCAGACTTCTGCTATAAGCAATACATCAATCTGACTATTTAATTAGGAAGAGAAGCTATAACATGATTTTCAAGATGGCTGTATGTGGTGGCTGTATTATACACCAGATTGCTAAGATTAATTAGACATGATAACAAATCCTTTAGTGAAAACCTCATGTTGATATGACCATTAATTCAGAAGTAGCAAGATTTTCAAGATGGCATATGCAGAGGCCATACTTGATGTCCAAGCAGTACTCTTTTTATTTAGAACCAGCCATCCATCAGAAATCATGTGGTGAAAATCCATAAACATGATTCTACTGGCAGTAGGAGGAAAATATCATTTTAAAAGCCATCTACCACACATTGTTTTATAAATGAAATCTACCACTTCTGAAAATTTAAGATATAAAATTTAAAAAAATGGACAGAAAAAGGTATTTTTATTCAAACATTACATAAACCAATCAGACTGGTTAGGAACTGTTCGACCAGTGTAATATTTCAAGTATGTATCTGGATAATAGAAGATGAGTAGATGGATAATACCAGCTGAGAATCTGGGTAATACCAGCTGAGTATCTGGATAATACTGGCTAAGTATCTCAGTAATACCAGATGAGCATCTGGAATATACAAGCCGAGTATCTGGATAATACTGGCTAAGTATCTCAGTAATACCAGCTGAGTATCTGGATAATACAAGCTGAGTATTTTCGATAATACTGGCAAAGTATCTCAGTAATACCAGATGAGCATCTGGAATATACAAGCTGAGTATCTGGATAATACTGGCTAAGTATCTCAGTAATACCAGCTGAGTATCTGAATACAAGCTGAGTATTTTCGATAATACTGGCTAAGTATCTCAGTAATACCAGCTGAGTATCTGGATAATACAAGCTGAGTATCTGGATAATACTGGCTAAGTATCTCAGTAATACCAGCTGAGTATCTGGATAATACAAGCTGAGTATCTGGATAATACTGGCTAAGTATCTCAGTAATACCAGCTGAGAATCTGGGTAATACCAGCTGAGTATCTGGATAATACCAGCTGAGTACAGTGTATTTGGATAATAAAAGCTGAGTAAATGGATAATGCAAGCTGAGTAGCTGGATTATAACATTAAACAACAGCAAACTTGTGTACACAACAAGCTGTAAACTGATTACCCTTTGTTGTAATACAGAGTTTAAAGACAAAGGTTTCTGAAGTGTTTAAAAGTGTATGGATCAAATGTGGTCAATAATGGCTTTTGAGTATTTGACTAAAAACTGGCTGAACTTTTCCAGATCAGAGATAAAAGGAGAAACCAACCCCAAAATCATCTAAGCAGAAACACCAAAGATTTTAGATGTTTTTTTTTTTTAAAGAGGAATATTTCAGGGAAGCTCTTATCTTTTGTTTGGTCAATTTATGCCAAAATGTGCTCTTTCTCTCACTTCTAAGAAAGAAAAACCCAGTAGGAAATGTTAGAATTTCAGCAATGCTTGGAAAACAAGAGCTTGTTTTTGTGTGTGATGGTGAGTTGCAAAGGTCTTGAGTATGTACTGCATGTTTCAAGTAAAATAGATTTTAAGATAACACATGCAGGAAGAAATGAGGTCACCAGGGATATTTTAACATCATCACATATGAACAATTATTCTTCTGTAATAAATACGGACTAAGAAGACCTTGTTTGAGACTGGATCAAACAATTAATAAGTTGCACTTGCTAGATTCAATTTGCAAAATTTGTGGCTGAGCACAATTTACCAGTCCTCAATACAGATCCTGGTTAAAGTTATGTTTCCAAACTCTGAGATTGCCTAAAAATTTACATGCCAGTGTACAAAAACAAACTGTCAGTGTGATACCAGTGTATACCCCAGGAGTCTAAAACAGAGTAAAAAAAAAACCCCTTGGTGTCAGAACTGGGGGTCAAATAAAAAATGTATAGGTCAAAAATGTACCAACAAATTTTAATCTAATGCATTCTTTTTCAGCTGGAACAGGATATTGCAATTTACACAATATTCTCTCTCTCTCTCTCTCTCAAATACAAAAAAAACCACAATAGGCACAATTAACACAAATGCATTATCCATTCAAAGGATACTTTTATTAGTTAATTTTCCTTTTAGTTTAAAGTCGTACTTTTAACAGTCTCTTTATAATTTTTCATAGCATTATTATAGACCAACACATTACATATAAGCCAATACAAAAGTCCATATAATCTTTTTAACAAAACGACAGTTAATTTACTGCCTGTCATAAAATGTGTACTATTATCGGTTTCATTGTACTTCGTCCTAAAAACACATTTATCCAAAAATCAGTGGCTAATGATTCATCTTCTCTTTAACAAGTTACACTTTAACTTTTAGATCTTTCTTTTGTTGCAGCAAAGTTAGTACAATCTGCAACGACCCCCTGAATTGTAATCCAAATAATGAATTTGTCTCTGCAAGTTTACTTCTTTGTTCTGAAAGAATGTTTTAGGTTATATGTTCAAAAGATATCTTGTGGTGATCAAGGGCAGATTTTTAAAAATTCTCAAACGATGTCACGAAACCTCAATTCACTTGTGTAGCCTTCACAATCACGATGTCACACCGGTAATCCCAATGCCTTGGATCTGCCATATTCTAGTCAAGGGCATATTTTATCCATTTTTCATTAGAGTCAGATCCACATTTACTCTTTCATGTACTTCTTCTTTCACGTTCTTCACTAATGATTATTAGTGCACGTCGTTTTCATCACGAGATCACATTTTAGAATTGAGGTTTGACATGTTTCTGGACATTTTGCTAAACTGGATAGAATTGCGTGAGAGCTCTCGAGATCAGGGGAAGCTACTCTGTCATAATATTGCCTAATGATAGTCTGGTTCTCTGTGTTGTTTGCTCAGTACTGCAGTATGCAACACAGAGAGCATACGAAACAGGAAACCGGAAGAAGTATTCACGATGCCATCCCAAATGATGTATAATTGTAGTATAAACGATGCCATCTCTAATGCAATGCATTGGATATTAAATAAATCCTGATTATATTTTGCAAATCCTTTGCGTCAAAAAACTGCACAGCAAAAATTTATGTGCGTCAATTTTCTATAGTGTGTGTCCCTGACGCACAACTGTGCGTAAAGGGAAACACTGGTGGTACCATTATAATGTACTTGCTACCATATTCAGAAAATTATTTAAACCTAAATTTTGACCATATCAGAGAATGCAAAATATCTTTGTAAAATAATTGACTTAATTCATAAAATGTGCATGTCATTCTATGTACAGCATTAGGTGCATTAAAATCATGTGGCACCGCCAGATGTCAACCAAATCTTTTTGATCTGAGAATAAGCTTACACTAAAGGTAGCTGCTCCATAACTATTTGTATTTTCATTCTTGTGTCAACCATCCCTAGTTTTCTCAGAAGCATAACTATCATCTCCACTTTATCTGCTTTAACAGCAGTTCCCACCACATCCCTCAGTCCACTTTATCTGCTTTAACAGCAGTTCCCACCACATCCCTCAGTCCACTTTATCTGCTTTAACAGCAGTTCCCACCACATCCCTCAGTCGTTTCAAGTTCAAACAGATCATTTCTGGCCAAAGTCAATGCTTGTTCTGGGCTTTGATAATATCACCTGAACATTACTGTACTCCCTACTATCAGTACTGCTAGAACAAAGTCAGTTATCTGTTCCATTTGACGACTTATAACACTTAATAAGAGCATAATATGGCAACTATCTGCAAACTCAACCATGTGATGGCAATTTCAAAACCCCTCTAGGCACAAATGCATATGCTTGCATGCTGGCTAATTTCTGGAGAATATGATCCCATTTCTAAATATAAACCATACTATGGTACTGGCTTAAAGAAAAAAGACTAGTATATTATGATGCAAAAGGTAGAACTGTTTGAATTTACTATAATTTTTCTACATTATTGTGCACCATTACATAAAGTATGCTGCAATTTTGCAATTTTATTTCTTCTTCAGGACTTTGTGATCTTTCAACATGCATTCTTGCATGAGTAGTTCGTAGAATGGGTGGAATCCTGCATGCATGCTGATTGGATGCAACACACTGGTATCTCGACAGGAGCCCCGATAAAAACTGCTACTGAATAAAATAAGCCACATCTCTATGCTTCATATAAAAATGGGTTATAATGCAATTCAAACCTGGTGGCCTGTTCATTGCCATGTTTCTGAAGTTACTCCCCTTGATGACCTCCACACTTAGTCGGCCTGTTGTGCCATTATATGACAAGCCAAGGAGGAGTTCAGGCATTCCACCATGTTGTAAGGACTGCGTGGAGGAAGCACTATCACTGCGGGACAAGCTTGTCACATCTCCTGCCGATTCACCATGCTATACAATTATATTACATATATTAAATATTAGCAAGCATTACTCTTGTAAGGGTCAAGGAATATTTTTATTTACCATATATGCTAGCTTATAAGCTGATCACAAATGCAATAACACAGACCCTTACCTGCTGGTACATTGTCAAGATCTATGCCTTTTTTCTACTGATTACTCCAGAAAAAGAGCAATGACCCAGATCTGCTATTACATCATGCAATGACAATCTAGGTCTATGTTGTTCTGCAGCTGGACTGTACTTATAAGCATACACACACACACATACACACACACACACACATTGTATACTGGTGTGACAATACAAATATTATAAGACTTTTCAAAATTAAAAAACAAAGAAAACAAGCAAATATTAGTATCTGATTTCCAAAATCAAATATAAATGATTATATTTTTATTTTACTTTACCTGTTCAACTTTTCTGAACAAACTCTTTCAGGAAAGGTCAAATATGTGAACAGCCTTAGGCCACAATAGAATTTACAACCCATAATCCAACAACACAGTCAATGACAAATATACCAGTAAACCATTATACTTGATGCACTATAAGCAACTTTACATTTACCAAGTATGCAAAAAATACTTTCTCCATTAAATAAGTTATCTCCAACTGGCAAAAAAACTTATGGCAGACTGGCAATGATGAAACAATAATCGCTTTTTAAAATTTCAACCAACTCTCATATTAGGTCTGTCCCGAAGTTTGCATGAATTGATTCTGCTTCAATCAATATATTGCTTCTGTCTTTCATCTTATGAATACACCCCATCCGCTAAGAACAGAAGGTCTAACAAATAGGGTGGCTTCTCATTTGGAAGAAACAAAATGATAAAAATATATTATTTTACTGTCTGACAAGATGACATTTCAAGAGAGGGAACACTGTATATAACATGCCACAATCTATGATGCTGGTAATTCAATAAACTTAAGTATAATGCAATCCATGACAACAGTCATAGACCTACATTCCAATACATTTGTTTACTTTTATGAGATCCCCAAGATAGACAAAAGTTGGATAAAAGAAACAAGACTGTAAATATAAAGGCTTTATGCAAACATTAACATCAAAATCATCTGAGAATACCAAAGTTTAGAATTTCTGTCTCCTTGAAAAATAGAAAAGACAAAGCTTGTTCTTCAGAAGATGAATCATCTGGATATCCATTTTATAGGAACGCTAATGTATGAGCGACATTTCTCAATAATATGAAATACAGAAAGACCAATTTTGGAGATTTAAAGACAAAAATTTATTCACAATTGTAAGACAAAATTTTGATCTTTCCTATGAAATTTTAAATATTGGGGTGGGGCTGATACATGGCATAATTTTTTCCTTCCAACCAAACAACTGTCCAATTACTATCTAAATTTAGTCCAATTACTATCTAGTTATCTAATTACTATCTAGTAATTAATTTAATACAGAAGATGTCTCTCCAATTAGCTCAATGTTAACTTAATCACCAACCAATATACAAAATTGAAGTTGGTTGTAAAATTCTTACTTTTCAAATGATTTAGGAAAATATAGTGATGTTTGAGTTAAATATGTCAAACCACCAATATATTGCTTGCAAAGATCGATATAATCTCCACAAAAAATAAGTTTTAAACTTAGGCATCAAATAATGAAATAGAAGATTAAGAAATTAAAATGAATAATCACATTTTATAACTGTTTAGAAAAGCCTTTGATTATCTTATTCTGAAAGGGCAATTGGTTTGCTAGTCTTGCTTTTATATCCATCCTTCTACTGTTATCTTTATTAGCAAGGAAATATAATAAAGATCTCATCTTAAGTCCAACAATGGAACTTCCTGGTTGGGGTTAACCTGATTTGGAGGAGTAATGGAAAGCAGTCAGCAGTCTTAAAATCCCAGCCACAGGAAAACTGTTATTTGCCAGCTGAGTGTGGTTGTTATATCGCAAACAACTTCCTAATAAGAGAAGTATTTTGATATGTTTTTTAAAATGTTATTTAGATAATTAGGTGGGAGCAAAATGAGATTGCAAAAGCAAATTTATTTTTAATGCAATCATGGTTCGTTCAGCAAGCATTGTATTTCATTACCGACCCTATTCAGATGTGGTCCATTTATATGCTGAACATATTCAGTACTCCCAATTTTGTTTTACATATATTTATTTGCATTGTTTGTTAAAATTACAAAAATTAAATTATGTGCTATAGTTCTGTCACCATTTAAATATTGTATCATAAATGTCTAAAGATGAAATTAAACTGAATTGCTGAACATTTATTGAGAATTCTGTTCTTTGGGAAAAAAGATAACAGTACAGAGCTAATATGAAAAAAAAGTTAAAAATAAATATCCTCATGAGTCTGTAATTGATTTGAACTTGCAATTTGCTACTTCTCAAGATTATCACAAAACAGTGATAACAGACTTTCCACAGCAGTAATTACACTGAGTCTGTATTTGGAAATCTTGTAATTTATTACTTGTCCAAAACAAATAGCAATAATGGACTTTCAACAGCAGAAAGAACATTGAGAATGCTTTGAAACCCTATAACCAATTGTATTTATGGTCCATCTGAAATGATTGAGGTAAAGCCAATATTATGGAATTCAAGAAAAATAATAGTGTAAAACATGTCCCATGACTCACACCATACAATGTGCTGGGACCACAATTCTTATTTTGGTTCATTTAAATTACTGGCACACTATGAAAATCAGCACAAGCTATGGGCAAATTTCTTAAGTTTCATTGTAATACACATGCCAGTCATCCTCCCTTACCTCATCCCTTTGTCTCTTCTCACTCCAAAATAAGACTTAGAAATAGACAATTTAACAGTAATACTTACACTAAGGTTGCTACGAGGTTCCAGGATGATCCAGTGTGTGGAAGGTTCCTCTAAACTGACTGAGGCAAAACCAATAATGCACTCGCCTATCATCCTCTCTCGCCTCATTCTCTCCACACCATACATACGAAACCTGATCCCCATTCCTTGAACATCACCTGTAATTGTTTTTACAAAAATAGGTATATTAACCATATTTATAAGTTTACTATGAATTGACACTATGAACATCATAACAAGAGTCCCTAAAATGGACTGATTCGCTAAGGACTTAAATAAATTTAAAGGAATTCAAGATATGACCATTTCTTCCTGTTAATTGCAGAGTGTTGAAACTATCTTTAATATTCTGCCATCAAACCCCAGAAGAGCAAAATCCATTTATTTCATAAGCCATGAATATCCTGACAGTGGGTACTAATGGAAGAGAAACACAAGAGATCTGCATTTTAACTTTTTATTCTATTTGAAAACTAATCAGATATCAACCAATCTTTCTTACTGTCTTGATATCATAGCTGTGAAATTATAGCAATATTCTGGTTTACTAAACAAACAAAATGCTTTTGGTTATTTTAAATTCACTACTGGTGCCCCTCCAATAAATATCAAGTCATGCTGCAAGGGAAAAAAATAAACAAAAAGATATCTAAAGGCCACAAAGATTGTTTCAGATAATCTGATTTCACTTTTTTTGGTAGTATTTTTAAATTATAATACTGATAGATAAAAAAATAAAGATTTGGTGAGCAACTACAGCTCAGATTCTTCAGACAATGGTTCTCCAAATGAGAGGAGAAAATCCTGCAACAGCAATAAAATGAAAATGCTATGAAGCAAACTTTTTTATATTTGAGCATTTAGATAACAGTGCAAACTTGTACAACAGTTATAATTTGAACATAAGTTTGTCCATAAAAATTAAACAATGTCAAAATAAGTTTTATGGGGCAAGCCACTGGTATCTAATTTCGACTTTGAATACGTATTGCTTATAGTCTGCAATTTTTACTAGATCAGCTCATATTGGACAGTTTTCTTTGTTGCATCAGAAATCTATATTAAAAATAGATTGGAAAATGCATTTGTTCATTTTTTTAGTTTCCAATTAACGTTACTGGTTAGGAGTTGAAAAACTGGGCGGTTCAGGACCAGAAAAATTAGATAGATCAGGTTACCTGAACTGGACCTTTCTGTGTTATGCCTAATGATACTGCTTAGTTCCATATCATACTGATGTATACAATGATTATGACAAGGTGTTACAAGCATAATGGGGTATTTTATAACAATCCTTAGTGTGTGTGTGTATGCGTGTGTGTGCGCGCGATTTAGTGTTTGTGCATGTGTGATTTAGATTTTTAACCTAGCTTCAAATTATTTTTTAGTCATATCGCTACAATGTCTGTAGTGTGGCAATTTATAATGATGTCTATCACAGGGGCATCATGCTGCAGACATGTAGCATCATGTCCCACCCAGTTACATTATCCTGAAATCAGGTTGACCAGTCATAATATTAACCTCTTAATGCCGAGTGCCAAGTGAAGCAGCTGCTAGTAACATTTTTATGTCTTTGGTATAACTCAGCCGGGGTTTGAACCTTTGACCTCCTGCATCAAAGGCAGACACTCTGAACCACTTAGGCCACAAGAGTGGTCACATTACTTAGTAACAAGTCATATTGTTGCATACAATAATTATGGCAGTATTGCAAGCATTATGAGGTATTTTATGGTACTGCATCGTGCCATGCCTTATTGTGGAAAACAATATTTATGAAACAATGTTACAAGCATAATTGAGGCATTTTATGACCATGCTTAGTTCCATGCCATAGTTTGGTACACAATTTTATGACAATGTTACAAGTATTATGAGGTTCTTTTCTTATGGCACTGCTAAGTGCCATGCGGCAAATGTGGATATGTGAGAAAGCTTGCCAGTAGCTTTTCGTGGGTCATGGTTCTTTCCTGTGATTTCCCGGTTTCTTCCTCCACCATTAATACTGGCCGCCATGAAAAATCGTGTGCTGAAAAATGGCGTTAAGCCCAAAAACAAAGTGCCATGCCATACTGTTGTATACAATGTTTATGACAAAGTGTTACATTAAGAGTGGAGGTATTTTATTACACTCTTTAGTGCCATGTCATATTGTGGTATACAATGTTCATAACACAATGCTACAAGAATCATGGGGTACTTTAAAAAATGAATTTAATGCTAAGAAATACTATACCTGGTGATATCTTAGTAAAGGTAAATGTTTCTTCAAACTTTGGATTCTCCCCTGGTTTAACTTTGGTCTTGTGCCTCTGTTTTTTGGTTGGAAGAAGAAGAAGTCGAACTTGTGTATTATTGGCCCCTCCCCTCTCTTTTGTAGGAATGTCTTGTGCTTGATGAATGGTAACCTCCATATGGCCACGCCGTGCATTATAGGAAAATGTTGTCTCGATACTACCACATTTTGATATAAGGGCGCCCTCTTGTTGCAGATCACTCACATCAAACAAATGCTCCTGCATAATAATAAAACAATTACTCACAAAAAGTTCCCCAGCAAAGACTTTATCAAATTTAACAACTTGAATAAACTTATAAAAATAATATTTTCATTAAATAGCACCAAGGTCATTCAATATGTGCACTGCCCATATGATTAAAATCGAGATTATAGGATTAAATTATCATGGTTGGTTATTGATCAAAGTGGAAATTATACAATTATCTACACAGCAAATAAAAATCACCAAAACTTTGAAAACATTATGAGTGATTATGTAAAATTTGCATTTCGAAAAATACACAACCAGAATATGAAGTTCCATCTTCTCTAGCTGAGGGTCATCAACTCTTTATATAATACTATACATCTGGTAGTGTCATAGCCTGTCATGCAACAGTCTGAGGACCTTTGGGGGGAAGGGTCTTACCGGAGTACTGACTGTTGTATTAAGCACAAAAAAAAATGTTTCAATCAGCCAACTATCCTAGTTTTTTGTTGCCAACCCTCACACTTTTTTTCCAACAGGACTTAAAAATTAATTACATTTTTTTAAATTCCCAAAATTGATTTGTGCAGCTAAATGAGATGGTTTTTGCCCAGTCCTTGAAGTGCTTAGTATATATAAACACCTACCTATCCTAATTTTAAAATTTTAAAACACTTTCATTGTTTGTACTTTCTAATTATCTTTGAATCTTTAACAACAAAAACTGTGTTCTTTTCTCAGCAAGATCCTAGCTTATATGTTGTATGATGTTTAGGTTCAATAACAGCAATACTTGTAAAGCAAAAATGTAGTAATTTATAACATTTGAAAGACTAGTTAAGCTTACTGTGTTCTACTATCAAGGTGAGTGCTGGATTATGGGAAAGACTATGTGAATACAATGGAGTACAAGAAGGACTATGTGATGACACAGGATTACAGAAAGGACTATATGATGACACTGGATTACAGGAAGAACTATGTGATTACACTGGATTACAGGAAGGATTAGGTGATGACACTGGAGCATAGGAAGGACTATGTGATTGCATTGGTGTATAAGAAGGACTATGTGATTGCAATGGAGATTAGGAAGGTCTATGTAATGACACTGGATTACAGAAAGGACTATGTGATTGCATTGGTGTATAAGAAGGACTATGTGATTGCAATGGATATTAGGAAGGTCTATGTGATGACACTGGATTACAGGAAGGACTATGTGATTACACTGGAGCATAGGAAGGACTATAATTACAATGGAGTATAAGAGTATAAGAAGGACTATCTGACTGCTCTGGAGTATAAGAAGAACTATGTGATTACAATGGAGTATAAGAAGGACACTGGATTAGGAAAGACTTATTACAATGGAGTATAAGAGTATAAGAACTATCTGACTGCAATGGAGTATAAGAAGAACTATGTGATGACACTGGAGTACAAGAATGGCTATGTGATTACACTGGAGTATAGGAAGGACTATGTTATTATAATAGAGTATAAGAAGAACTATGTGATTACAATGGAGTATAAGAAGGACTATGTGATGACACTGGAGTACAAGAATGGCTATGTGATGACACTGGAGTATAGGAAGGACTATGTTATTATAATAGAGTATAAGAAGAACTATGTGATTACAATGGAGTATAAGAAGGACTATGTGATGACACTGGAGTACAAGAATGGCTATGTGATGACACTGGAGTACAAGAATGGCTATGTGATGACACTGGAGTACAAGAATGGCTATGTGATGACACTGGAGTACAAGAATGGCTATGTGATGACACTGGAGTACAAGAATGGCTATGTGATGACACTGGAGTACAAGAATGGCTATGTGATGACACTGGAGTATAGGAAGGACTATGTTATTATAATAGAGTATAAGAAGAACTATGTGATTACAATGGAGTATAAGAAGGACTATGTGATGACACTGGAGTACAAGAATGGCTATGTGATTACACTGGAGTATAGGAAGGACTATGTTATTATAATAGAGTATAAGAAGAACTATGTGATTACAATGGAGTATAAGAAGGACTATGTGATGACACTGGAGTACAGGAATGGCTATGTGATGACACTTGACTACAGGAAACACCATGTGATGACACTGGAGTACAAGAATGGCTATGTGATGACACTGGAATACAAGAATGGCTATGTGATGACACTGGAGTACAAGAATGGCTATGTGATGACACTTGACTACAGGAAACACCATGTGATGACACTGGAGTACAAGAATGGCTATGTGATGACACTGGAGTACAGGAATGGCTATGTGATGACACTGGAGTACAGGAAACACCATGTGATTACACTGGAGTACAGGAAGGACTATGTGATGATACTGTTCTGGAATTTTTATCTGGGATTGCAAATTTTTTATCCAAATCATAGGATTCCGGAATATGTTATTTTTGTTATTTTGTGCTGTAAGGATTTTGGTATGCATAAAGTTTTACCTAAAGTGCACTGAAAACTTAACTGAAAATTATCCTCAGAATTTACCAACATGTAACATATTCCAGACAGTAACACATGACTGTTTATATCCAATCACAGTGTAGATATATTAGTCAATTTAAAAGAACTGGAATTATATACTTATAAAAAGTAAATCTTATGTGTACCCATATGAGGTTATGTCCTACTGATTAACCAATTAAATTTTTGATTTCATTATTCTGAAAGTAAAAAAAAAAACTTCTTTAACATATTCTTACTAATGATGATTCTCCCTCACACAAAATGCAATCCTTACCCAAAACACTATTAAAAATTAGTGGACCAGGAATTTCATTGGTCACCAGAACATGAACTTCTATCACTGCCTAACAGATCTTTACTAAATTGCAGATCTAAATTATAATCTGATTGCCCATGTAAAATTTTGGAAACTTTCTGAAGGCTTCAAAAATTTGGCAAAAATTGTAATAATTTACAATAAAGTGATCCATCTAAGGTAGCATACATGTAAATGCACTTGCCAGTGTAAGTCACATTCTGATTGACAGAACAAAATACTTTGTACAGTTGCAGTTTAATCCATGATAAAATATTCAAAATATTTTCTTCGCATTCTGCCAACAAAATATTCTTTATGATAAATGGAGCCATACAATTTTATTTCCAACATCTGCATTAAATTTCATCAAATGTTTGAATAGGAAAATTGATCTTAACAAGTCATCTGATTCAAGATTGGTTATGACAAGTGTGTGTGATTTGGATTTTTAATGTAGCTTTAAACATTTTTGAGTCATATCACTATAATATCTGTAGCGTGGCAGTTTATAGTGATGTCTAGCACTGGGGTATCATGCCCAGGCATGTAACATCATGTCTCACCTAGTCACATTATTCTGACACCATGCTGACCAGTCCTAACACTAACCTCTTAATGCCGAGTGCCTAGCGAAACAGCTATTAGTACCATTTTTTAAGTCTCTGGTATGACTTGACTGGGGTTCGAACCCATGACCTCTCACATTCAAGGCAGACATTATAACCACTAGGCTAGATTTTAACAAGTTGTTATCTGATTCAATATTGATTTTAACAAGGTGTTACCCAATTTAAGATCCACATAAACAAGTTGTAATCTGATTCAAGATTGATATTAACAAGATGTTATCTGATTCAAGATTGATTTTAACAAGTTGTCATCTGATTCAAGACTGATTTAAACAAGTTATCTGATTCAAAATTGATCACTTAACATTTCTACTGCAAATTGCAATTTTTTAAAAAATATCTTTTTTTTTATTGCAGATCTGGTAATAATGAATTTTTCATGGACTATTCAGCAACAGGGATTAAAATACACACAGAAAGTCTGAAATGCTTTTTAAAAGGAGTTTTGCCTTATCTCTGAGATTTTTTAAAATGATTTTCAAAACATTTTTAAATGATAAAATAGCTTCCATGTATAAAATTTTTAAACTAAATATATATTTTGCACCTTTTCCACTATCTCTATTTCTAACAAAAAATATTGATACTGCCTGAATTATCATAAGCAAAAAATTTCAATTTGAGGAGAAATTATGAGAACTTTAGTAAAACCAGGGTTACATATAAATATCAAAATGTTCTGGCTTGTGTAATTCTAATTCAAACTCATTGACTCCGCTATACACACATGAGTAAGTCACTGAGTCATCTATGCACACATGGTTAAGTATCCAAGTCAGCTATGCATATATGGGTAAGTGTTTATGGTTGGTCATACTCCTTGTCATCATTGTCAGCTAATGTGTCACATTCCAAAATGGGGTTCTATCACACCACATCCATCTTAAAAGTGAAGGTAATGGGAAATATTTGTATTTTTTATTTTTTTCATCATACTTTCCTTTTTTTATCACTTTAGGCCCATTGGAGATCAAGATATAAAGCTTGGCATATCTGTCATGTACCAGATGAGTTGATATCTTCTAGGTCAAAGTGACTGGTCAATATTTTAGATTTAAATTTTCTTTCCATTTTGTTATTTATGAGCTGTTTATTGTAAATGAAAGAAATTTGGTAGACTTTTATTTTGTGACATCTGGGGTCCTATTTTCAAAATAAAGGAGTGTGTGTGTGTGTGTTTGTGTGTGTGATTTGGATTTTTAACATAGTTTTAAGAATTTTTTAGTCATATCACTACAAAGTCTGCCATGTGGCAGTTTATAGTAATGTCTAGCACTGGGGCATTATACACCAGACATTAAACATCATGGCTCACCCAGTCACATTATCCTGACACCAGACTGATCAGTCCTAACACTAACCTCTTAATGCTGAAAGCCAAGTCAGGCAACTGTTGGTATGACTTGGCTGGAGTTTGAACCCATGACCTCCCCCATCCAAGACAGATGCTCTAACTACTAGGCCACCAGAGCAGTTCCAAGATAAAGTTCACTAGTATAAATGACATGGTGGTTTCTGCTTTATATCTTAAAAACTGTTTGAGTTTCAGGGTTAAACCACAGTACCCTTACATATATTTGATGACATCTCATGTATCGCTGTCGAAATTTTATATTCATGGTCAAGGTCACTGATTAATTTTCCTCTTTTGTGTTCTTTTACACGAGTGCCCTTTATCTGCATAGCAACCACCTTTTATTTGCCTAGCATTCTAAAAGCTGTCACAAGAGAAACAAGTCAGATTTCTTCACTGTATATATTTGGTGATCTCACCACAGTAGACTGGGAGCAATAAGCACTGATAGAATTAACTTTATGATCATTGTATTATCACTGTCATTACTCGTCACCATCATCATCATCATTATCATTACCATTATTACTTCTATCAACACCATAATCATCACTGTTAATCATCAAAATTATTACAATTATGATGCTCATCACATGTCATCACAACCATTATTGTCATCATCAGCATCATCATCTTCATCAACTTACATCAACAGCTAAAGATGGTTCAGACTGGGAAGTCTCAAATGCCTGGTTAGAAAAGACCTGACTGCCTTCAGAAGTCTGCTTGGAACTCGTCATGGAAGTCATCATACTCCCTCCCACCTCCTTTGCTGGAGAGATTTCCCTGCTGAGGGGTCCTGGCTTCCAATCTTCAGCAGCTAAGGCTAACAGGTCCTGCTCCCCAACCTGCTCCCTCTCTCCCTCCTTTACTGTACTATTAGGCAAAGCACCAGGTTCATCAGTTACTATGACAATATCCTCTTCCGTCAATGAACTATCCTTTTTAAGACCACTGGCTTCTCTCTTGATACCACTTTTCTCCTTCTTTATCCCACTTTTCACTGTCAAAAGAACCCAACATCATCAATGATTACATCGCTCACCTCTAAGCTCAGTGGCCATTGTAAAACACAAATTAACATGCTGATATTTAGTTCAGACTAAAGTGATTTTGATAATGAAATGGTGACTCCTTCTCTAATTAAATGTTTGCAGGCAATTCTTCCTTTTAATGATTTACCTTTTAAATCTTGCTAAAATGTAAAATTTTCACTTTTAAGCAGCCCTATATAGCAAGTAAATACTACCTACCTACTTAACAACCTAGCTACCCACATATTGTGACAGGTCACAAAGACATAAAACAATGTTTTAAAAACCATTTTAATCCCCAAGATATCAGCATATAGTTATTTGAAGTGAAAAAAATGATTTAATATTGTTTTTGTATGATTTTTTAAAACAATCATTGCTTTTAAAGTCCAATTAAGAATCTATTAACTTTGTGCACCCCATGAAGCTAAATTTTACTGGGTGAAAGTCAAAAGGTTTTGAGTAACCTGTCAGTGACAGTCAGTAACATATGCACAGTTCATGCATCAGTAATTACAGTGATTAAACTTGGAGAGTAACATATCCATAATTCATGCATCAGCAATTATCTTGATTAACCTTGGAGTGACAGCCAGTAATATATGCATAATTCATGCATCAGAAATTATCTTGATTAACCTTGCAATGACAGCCAGTAATGTATTCAAAATTCATGCATCAACAATTACATTGATTAACCTTGGAGTGACAACCAGTAACATATGCATAGTTCACACATCTGTAATTACATTGATTAACCTTGGAGTGACAACCAGTAACATATGCATGTTCATGTATCAGTAATTACCTTGATTAACCTTGGAGTGACAGCCAGTCACACATGCAGAGTTCATGCATCAGTAATTACTTTGATTAACCAAACCAGACCAATTCTCATATAAAAAGCAACAGCATGCATTCCATTGATATAATTCCAATATTCATTCACATAAACAGAGTTAACATGCTGAAGGTAACCTATCATAATATACAATGTGTAGTCAATAATGTGAACAGTTTACTGTTGGATAAACATATTTATTCCTACTTCCAACTGCAATGGTCAGAAAGGGTCCATGTATAAAGCATACAAGAATCTATGTGGTCATCAATACAAATACATAAATCTTGTGAGTATAGCATAAAATGAAGGCACATTTGAGATGAGTCAAAGAAAAAAATGTGGAAAATTTGTAGTGTGTTGTGTGGGAGGGAGAACCAGTGCCAAGACACAAGGTTCCTCCTCTGGGGTAATGTCCTTGAATGATCCACCACCAGGACAAGGGTAATGTCCTGGAATGATCCACCACCAGGACAAGGGTAATGTCCTGGAATGATCCACCACCAGGACAAGATCATTAAACCATGAGGAGCTAACAAAATAAACTGAGCAATGGAGCTGCCAACTTGTGAATTAAAAGATGGTCGAACCTAAAGATTGGGAAGACAATAGAAAACAATCCTACTTTGGGCTTACAGTGTCCACAGACCATATACTCTAAATCACAAATGGGGAATCAATAATTGGGGTCTACTGTCCACTAATGGTGTTCCTCAAAGTTGGAATTGGAACTGCTATGGATTGGTGTAGAGACCATTAAATGAAGACTATCTTTCCTTTCCATTCCTTTTCCTGAGAGACTGTCTTCCACAATATCTTTTATGAGGACTGTGGCTAGTATTAAGGAATTTTCATTCTGGAGCACTAAGTAATTAAATTGTGTGTATGGTTTGGATTTTTAATTTAGCTTTAACAATTTTTCAGTCATATGGCCAAGATGTCTGCAATGTGGAAGTTTACAGTGATGTCTAGCACTGGAGCAACATGCCGCAGACATGTAGCATGATGTTCAACCAAGTCACATTATCCTGACAACAGACCAACCAGTCCTAACACTAACCTATAAATGCTGAGCACTTAGTGAGACAGCTGTTAGAACCATTTTTTAGTTAGAACCATTTTTTAAAGTCTTTGATATGACTCAGCTGGGGTTGAAACTTGTGATCTCCTGCATCTGAAGCAGATGCCCTAACCACTAGGCCACCTGAGCAATGGAGGTTACAAACGTGAAAACCTAACACAATGAGACGGGAAAACCTCCCGACATAGATGCTACCAAAATGTACCATTGGAGGAGACCATCATCCCTGAAAATTAAATCAAAGCTTTCATTCTCTGTCTCAGATAAGGATTACCATGGTCTCTTTGAACACACAATGGGTTAGTGGGTTCCTTCATTTCAAAATTGTTGATTTGGAGGATAAATTCTTCTCTAAACACAAACCCCATAAAATCAGTCCTTTCAACTCCAGGCAGTCCTTGTGCAGTTCCTAGTTCATCAAAATTGGAGAAAACTGGAGAAGGCATATTTGCAGTCTGCCCTGGTGAACCATGTCTGTTTTGCGTAATACAAGATTTCCAGCAGAGAAAGAAAAGAACAACATGGTCATTGCTCTTAGCACCACCAATAGGGGTAAGAACTCAACTGCTCTGTTCCAAGGGGCACCGACTAATCTTGTTTGATGAAATTAATCCCCAATATATGAATTTATGAGTAAGCTCCGATTTCTCTAAGTTGGATAAAGACCCAATCTGGTAACTATGGACCAACAGAGAGACTCCAGTCAGTCATTGTGGATCAACCATCATCAAAAAAAGTAAAATGGAATACCTTAAAGTGACCTTATACAGACTGAACAGCCTCTCTGTTGCACCATTAAGAAGAAAGGAGTGTACCTCTTCCTTTAACTAAACAAAATTCAACTAGTTGAAAAACATGGGGGACCTAACAAGAGAAAGTAGACCCCAAAACAGAAGGCAGTATCTAACTTTATTATAGAAAGGAGTCAGCCATTGACCATTATGCCAGGTCAAGGCTCTGAAAAGAAGTCTAGCCTGGCACTTATGGGAACCAACATAAGAGGAAAACTCTGCAGAAAAAGGAGCAAGCCCTTGGGCTGTTCACTTTTATCCTTTGAAAATGGGGTTATTGCTTTGACTGGAGCTGCAAAGATTTAAGGAACTATGTCAACAGACTCTGTAGTCAGTCAGGATGATTGCAGTTCATGGCTGGTTTGATGGGTCAAGATGCAAAGGACCAGTACTACTGGTTAATGAGATACTGAAAAACCAAGCACACAGAAGGTTCTTAATGTACTTTATTAGCATTTCAGATGTGTCCAGAACAACATCCATGTGGAGGTGGACTCTAATACAACACTGACAAGATAATACATTCCAACACTGACAAGATAACACATTCCAAGACTGACAAGATAACACATTCCAAGACTGACAAGATAATACATTCCAACACTGACAAGATAACACATTCCAAGATGTTTCTGCTGCTGCTTCCAACAAATGAATGGTAATTGAAGAGATTCGACACTCAGCAGGTTGAACAATGAAATAAAAAGCCTTTTGTCCAAATGTTCAAGTGTTTACATTGAAAGGAAGGTCCAACTGAGCTGGCTCAGCATCCAAAGTGGGAGGTTTAATTGGCCAGGAATGGGCATGAAACATATAGCTTGATGCAGAGACCAAGGGTTTCAACATGGAGGGACAGGAATTCTCTCTTCTTTTTCTGACAAACATGGTCAAGCAAAGTCCTAGCTCTTATTAAGCACCTAAATCAGAATGGAGTAAGAAACAACAAGATATTTAATTAATAGTTAGTCCCAGATAGTTTCTCCAAATGTTAGTATAACCAGAGTCTGAAGGCTTGGCACACAGATAATGGGAGCAAATAACAGTAAACCCTGCTTATCCCCCTTTGCTGCCTTTACTGATAGACCTGAAGGAAGAATATGCCTATTCTGTATTAGATTCATGTGAAAGGACAGAAATGTGAAAAAATGAGGACAGAATGAAAATCTTCATCCCTTTTTGCTCTTGGTAAGCAGGACTATGTAATCCAATGTCCCTCTGTTGCATAGATGAGGTCAATCTGAATCCATAACAGTTACCCATGATCTGAAGGCTCATCAGGCAGAGGAGATTCTAGATCTGATCTTGAGCATTGGGGGAAGAAGGCCTGTCTCTATCGGTCTCACTTTTTACCCAATGACATAAATGAAGAATATTGGTCCACAACCCACAGCATTGACCTGTCTACTATTTGGCCAAGATTCTGAAGGCCATGACTGCATGTAAGAATAGGACCAAACAATTTGACATGGTAGAAGGCCTCACATCCAGTAGGAATTTATAGGGATTATAGGAAAAGGGAGGGGGAATGCCCTGATCTGAACCACCCTCCCCAGCCTGACATCTGTACACCAACTCTGAATCATCAACAGGATAAAACTACAGTCTAGAGAGAAGGGGAACTCAACCCAATCCTTATCCCCTTACTGATGGGGTTTGAATAACTGGTGACTAGCATAACTTGCAGACAACAGTTACTGAGGGCTGAAAGGACACAGCTGCCCCTTCATGGAGGAATGTGACTTACTTTCAGCATTCACTGATCTGTGGGCAAGTAGAGAGTGCTGCTCCCAACTCACGAAGGTGGGGGGAAGGGGGAGGGGACATGTGACTCACTATTTGCCCTTGTGGATGAAAGAAGGTGCTTTTCTTCCCTGAGAGGTGTGTGTGTGTGTGTGTGTAATTGTGTGTGTGTGTGATTTGGATTTTTAATGTAACTTTAACAATTCTTTAGTCATACTGCTATGATGTCTGCAGTGTGGCAGTTTATGATGTCCAGCACTGGGGCATCATGCCGCATACATGTAGCATGATGTCCCATCCAGTCATATTTTCCTGACACCAGGCTGACAAGTCCTAACACTAACCTCCTAATAATGAGTGCTTATGCTGGGGGTTCGAAGCCACATCCAAAAAGAGGATGCTCTAACCACAAGGCCACTGGAACAGTCTTCCTGGGAGGTAGGTGCAACTTGCTCTATTATCACGGTGGAAAAGAAAGTGTGCAGCTCGACCCTCATGAGAGGGCATAATCTTCTCTCAACCCTCATGGAATGGAAAAAGTGCTGTCTCTCTAATGGGAGGGTTCAACTCATTCTCTTCCTATTTATAACCTTTCTTGTGTGTTTAAAGAGACCATGGTAATCCTTATCTGAGACAGAGAATGAAAGCTTTTATTTAATTTTAAGGAGGACAAGAAAGGAACTCCCTTCCAGAAAGACATAACCCATCAAGAGACAAGCAAGTGGGGTAGACATACCCTGCCTAGCCATTGCTGAAAGAAAATGCTGTAAAGATTTATTCAAAAAATTCTCTTAATATAATTCTTAATTCTCTTAAAAATTCTATTAATATATTTACACTAATATTAGAGCAGCAAAACCTCATGTTTCTTATGTGTTTTTTTCCAAGAAACAAAACAACCACTGGTGTCATAATGCAAAACAGAAGCAATGATATGATGAGAATTCATGGTGTCTGATACCTAAACACATAACGGCGAAAATTGGTGTACAATCTGCTTTTCCAAGATAAAAATAGCATAATCAATAGATTCAATACAAGTCAGCAAACCAAATTTACTTAAAACCACCAAAAAGATTGAAAATAAATAATTAAAATTATTTTAACGAGCCATATTCAAGAACTGGTGACAACTAATTTGCCAAAGCCAGTAAAATTGCTAATAAAAAGGAACTATCTGATACTAATTATCAGAATAAACTGGTGTTTAATAACTAAATACACAACATAAAGGGAACAACTTGTGCATGATGTGATTTTCTGGGATAAAAAAAGAATAAGTTACTTAGAAAGGAAATAAAAAGATTCATTACTGCAATAAAAGAACAAACTCAGACCAAATTTGGCAAGGATCGCAATATTTACTAAATCCCTACCAGAGTTAAAAAAAAATTCTCAACAATAATAGTTACACTGATACTTCTGTGGTGTAAGAACTTAATTACAAGAATAACACTGAGATATAAGCGGGATGGCATTAACAAATTTTTTAAAACTACTTTCCCATAGAAAATGTGCATTGAAATTTCAATGTCATCAGTTTTAACTAACTTCTTGATCAGATATCATTTGTTTTGGAAAATTTTGGAAGTTAAGGCAACATTAAATGCAGTGCTGAGATTAAATATCTACTAAGGATACAAATAATCAGCTTTTCTGAGAGCATATATTTAGGATGTTAAAAAAAGAGGTCACATTAAATAAATAAATGGGAGCGCTGCTGCCATCAAAATACAAGTGGAATCGCATTATAACAAATTGCGCTATAACAGGCTTAACCTGTGTCTGCAAGGCAATGCTGAATGTAACCAAAAAATGATAATAGCACTCTCAATAGCTCAATTCAAACTGAAAAAATCTCGTTCAAGGGTAATTCCACATGATAAAATGTCCCACAAAAAAGAAAACTCAAATCATAATGTAAAACATAATGTGAAGGCAATTTCTCTGTGACACAGAATTTGATGTACAATAACAGCTGCAAATGTAAAAAGAATGAAGGACACTGCACATGGACAATGTATCTGTGGAATGGAGAAGGGGCAATCTCATGTGCTGGAATCTTTGACTGAGGATTAATTCTTGCCATGCAGTTGGGGTGTTTTACACCTGGAAAAATACCAACTACTCAATAGAAACAGGCTTTGTATTACTGATATTAAAGAGGAAAATGATTCACTGCCAGTAATTCTAAATTTGATTTGTTTTCTGAAAGAATTCTAATCAGAATTTAAATGAATTGACAAGTCACAGTTCGACTTCCACATTGGAAATTCACTGTTGGAGTGGAATTGTTATCAGGTCTGACACTTTAACCATGTTTGATCCAAGCAGCCCAAGTTTAAACAAGACAGCAACATTATATACCCATCCTATGTTTAACAGTCCTCTATACAAGCACTAGCAGAGTATGAATAAGTCTGGAGATTACTGATCAATATTAATAACCTTCACCTTTGGGAATGACATGCAATCATGAACAAAACTTATATAGCAGAAACCATTTTTTCATTATTAGATATACCATGATATCTGACTTTCAGACCCCATTGTTTTTATTGATTCTTACCCTAAGTGTAACACATCCACAAAGTCTAGTCATGAAAATACTCTAGAACAAAAGCTATTCGGCAAATCCAGTGTTTCTTTGAGTAACAATTACCCTGACTTTTGAACTTTAAGTCCCAAAATCAACTACTCACTTCCTTACTTAAAGACACATCTTTAATTTTGCCAAAGGCATGTTTTCTTGAACAAAAGCTATATAAAAACCATTTCTTTAACTTTTTCAGTCATAATGATTTTGACTTTTAACATTTTGAACCCAAAATCAACTAGCTTCTCTTTTACCCAAAGAATAAGCCATTCACAAACTTGGCAGAGGTAAATGGTTGATACTAATTTTTTCTGCAGAAACCATTTTTCTTGTTTCATTCAGAATAACCTTGATATTTGACCTTTAGATCACAGAATTAATAGGCTTCTTCTCAAGTGCAAGCCATCCACATTGTTTGGTCCAAGTATTTGAATATAAGTAATGTTATTATACAAAAAAAAAATATTTCTTTTTTCATTCACTATGACTTTGATGTGTGACCTTTTGACCCCAAAATCATAAAACTTCTTCCTTACCACAACTGCAAACCATCAACAAAGTTTGGAACTGTACAAGTTAATATTATTGATAAAACATTTTTCTTTCAAAGGCAGTGACCCAGACTATTTACCTGGATCGTCCATATCACAAGTGTGCAAACCATGCATAAAGGTGGAAACTGCAGATGATGGAGAACTTACATACCTGTGCAGAGACAAAACTGGTAATACATGGATGGATGCATGGATAACATTAAAATATAATATGGTGGCTTTATAAAGAGGTACCAGCACTGTCTAAAAATTACCTGCAATGGTCTAGAATGCCATTCAGGAGTTCAAGTCACTTAACACCGTAGAAACGATTATAAACTATGGTCTTATAAGCCATCCAGCGGCTCAGGAAAACTTAAAATTAAAGTATGTGAACCAAATAACCCACCTATGCCAGCCTGTGTGGCATTGTGTGGTCCACTCAGACTCCGCCTGATGGGAATACTTTTATCTGAAACCTCTTTCTGACTGTAGCGACTAGATGATCGCTTGACCTGTGCAGTTTCCATGGATGACCTGAACCTCTTGAGCACCTCATCATCACTGTCACTTGATGAAGATTCTTCCTCATAAGCATAAGCAGTGCCTGAAAGGGGAAGTAATTCAGATGATGAAACTTCAAAAGACATGAATTTTAAATGCACCATTTCAACATAAGCATATTAACAAGCCAACATTGACATGCATCAAGGAACAGAATCTTTTGAGAACTGTCACTTGATGACAACTTCTGTTCACATGCATAAGTAACTTCATTTGGGGAAGTAACTCATGTGGAGAGAAAACCGAGGACAATGAAAGAAATATTATATAACAATCCTATGTTTGAATGTTCTGTATATAGGCACTAGTCATACACAAATTATTCTGGGACAGTACATACAAGTGGGTCTCTATGACCTTGACCTTTTAACATTACAAGCAATATATTCCTTACTTGTCCAAAAGGTAAATGATTTGTGAATTTTGCTGAATGAAGATGGGGTTGATGATCTTCACAATACATCCAGTAACCTTGATCATTAAGCAGTGTAACTATACTTCTTTGGTGAATGTTCCAAATCAGTAAGACTTCTTCAAAGCATTGTGCCACTATGTTGGGTGCAATCAGTTATTTTACAGAAACCCTTGCTTATGTCACAATGACCTTGATCTGGGACCTTTTGACCCCAAAACTGATACATGTGCAGCCATATCAAAAGTTTGGTCAATGCAGTGTTTCAGCCAAACAATTCACAATTCGGAAAGAATATAAAAACTTTGGTGAAAAATATACAAGTTTGGCAAGAGCTTCTGGCCAAGAAAAGAAAATTAAAATTAAAAATTTGTCTTTGAATGCAATTTTCCATCTTTGCCATGCTACACTTCAGTTTAAATGTTGTGAATGAGCACAATGGCTATACTACTGTATTGTCTTGGCCATTAAATCTTAGTCTATTGTATAGTATTCATCCAAGGATGTTTAACTGACCATCTTATCATTCAATATCCATTAAGGTTAATGCCTACATAAATAAAATGTTTACTTAAAAAAGCGACAGTTCTCTATTTTAACATGCAGTCAATTTTCTCAACAACAAAATAAAGAAAATCAAGCTACTTCTGCTTCATTGTCCAAAATTGTTGTCAAATAAACCTTGAAATAAGTATAAAAAATAATGCCCTCAGAATCATTTTGCATGGAGAAGCATGTGTTAGAAAAATACAAATATTTGTTCATTTCAGAACTTCGCAAATGAACACATCCAATATAATGTTCAACTTTCTCATGCTCACCAACTGAAGATGGATGGGTTGAGTTTTAAATGGCATTTTTAACACATCATTATCTTTATCATTCCAAGGAAACTGGCTCAGCAAAGTGCCTTTCCCAAGGTCACTCTGAGTCAGCTAACTTGCCTGTGACCCTTGAGTTATGAGCCCTAAGCTCTGCCAAATGAACCACCACAACTCCAAAGGAGGTAGTGGTTTCAATTTAAGTTCTGAACATCCTTGACTCATAGATGAGTACAGGTATGTACAATAGATTATCTGGATGAATCTGTCCTATGATGGGTTTGGATAATCCGAGTTTTACTGTGCTTTATGATGAGGACTCTACATGATACAAAGTGTTCTGTGACCTCTCTTTTAATTTCAAGAAATTTAATCTTCAGCAATGTTTGCTTTGAGGGAGTTAAATCTTTGCAAATCCTTTGGCATGTTGTGTGCTCATCTTACAAACAATAGTCTGTATTTCTAATAATAAGACACTTGATATAATTAGCTCAGAGCCATATAAAGGGATACTGGAATTTTACTCCTTTGAGGAAATTATTAGACTAAAAGTGATTAATGCCCTTGACATAATTAGACTACTTTTCTATAGAACTTAAAATAATATATAATAATTTTGATGGAACATTTTCTTAAAAGCTAATTACTTTAGTATTTTCTCTCTTTTCAATATATGCATTTTTGAAATAATTACTTTGCAAGGAAGTTAAGAGTAGAATGAATTAAAATTTTTCATTTAGATTACACCTGTATAAAGACATTGACTTATGTTAATTTAAAAGAACTTGAATGTTATAATTATTATCAATATCATTCAATTTGTGGTCATCCCATTGATCCTGGTTCATTCTTGTACATATACACTATCATATTCCATAACTTTTCAGGCCATCTGGAGTTGCAATTCTTTGATACTATACTTTCCTTTGTGTAAATTAATTTCAGGTTGTTTCTTTAACACATTTTCAGTTTGTTAGCCCTCTCACTTTAGAGAAGTAATTGACATATTGTAAAACTTGAGCATGTATCATTATTTAATAATATTTTGTGAGAAATAGGTGTATGAAGGTATACATATTTATTGATGTCTCGAAAATGAGAAGTCATGTCATTTAAGAAATTGTCTATTGATGTATCTGTTGAGGGATGATATGTAGTTAAATTAAAATTTTTTTTTGCATTAACAGTAATTTTGGAGAAAATATGGTTCCTAATATTGATTTCATTATGTATGTCAATAATATTTTAATAAGGATCCCATACACTCTCAGATTTGAGGAATATAGGAGAATAAAAAGAGCTTTTATTCCTCCCTTTAAAGATGCACTTACACTCAGTCAGGACCCAAACATTCCCAGGTCATAAACCAAACAGGCAATGATCAGTATCCATTCATATGTATTTTGTGCAAAATAAACATCTGGGGTCTAAATAAGATGGGGTCTTCTTGTGCATACATTAACCCGAAAAGTATGTACTATCAAAGCTAGTACTTGCTGAAAGAAAATATACTGTACCAATATTTTATTTTAATTTCTATTGCAGAAGCTGCAAAAAAGTTTCAAACAAATTTTCACCACCTAAGTTAGTATTTGCTGCAGTACTATAAAATTATTTCAGGATGCAATTAAATTCATACCATGTGAATACTTATTTGGAATGTAGTGATGAAGTTAAATAATAATTTAAATGCGGTATTTTGACCATACTGCCTAACCAATTACAGTACTTAGTAATTATTCCATTTCATAACTGATGACCAAGACAATCAAGGGCACTGTGAAAACATGTACTATTCATTCCAAAATTGGTCAACAAAACAAAATAAATTCCAAAAACATGAAAAGGTAGTAATACAGTAATACTTAACCTTGGTAAAAAAAAAAGTAAAAGGAGTACTGCTAAAGCAAATGCTAAATTAAAATTCCGAACTACCACACGGGAGAAATAACCATAAAAGCAATTAAGGAGAAAGGGGAATAACAGAAATATTGCTTGATGTGCATGCTACAATAAAATTCCCTTAGCAACTGAGTGATCAGCTAAATTCACAATAATGGAAGGTCTAAATGGATAATCACTCACTTAAAACAGAAAATTTGAATAATCTGCTGAAGATTGTATTTAAACATGTAAATAATGGCAATTTTCTGGCAGTCAAACAGCTCTGGGTTTTCTCTGTTATAGATTTCTAACACATTGCAAATAATGGCTGGTTGGAATTAATAGCTTGGATGAAGGGACTATGCATCCCAGAAGGTAAGGAAGGCATCTGTATCTGCTATGTTTTTGTACAGACAATACACCAATTTTAAGATTACAAACATACCTGTTTGATCATGGTAGACAGAAGTAACTTTTTTTAATCATGGATATATTAATTAATACCACTTTGGATGGATACAAAATATTTAAATACTGTAACAACAAAATAAGAACAAGTTTACATTTTAAATTATTAATTATAACTAGTATAATTTTTTCCAATAACCAAATAAAGAGATCACCAAATTAATCAAGAAAGTACTTAATTAACAAACTTCTATATAAAATATTTTCGCATCAAAATCTAGCTGTATATTTTTTAGCAGATAGGTACTAACCATAGTGAAAAAAAATCTTCATTGATACAGCAACCATGTCTATCACAGCTGACAACATTGTGACCAGCATGCATATAAGAACAATGCTTTATGGTTTACTTCATTTTATTTTGGTTTTAAACCAGCAAAATTCATCAGCACTGTTTTGATAAAAGTAAGTTTTAGGATATTTTTCTTTTAACTGTTAATTAAATACCTCAGTTGTAAGGTGTTCTCCTAATATGAAATTTGTAACATAAATCTTCACTTCGATTGTTTCTATTTCTTTGTTTTTCCATCTCTAGCACAAAACTTAGGCTTGTGTAGCAATTCAAAATTGTAACTGCTAGTGGTCAGAAAAATGTGTTGCAATTTTTGCATTCCTTTTCCAGTCATTTTAACTCTCCAGATACTATCCTCAATTTAACTGTATTTACTAATGACAAATAAATCAATTTTGCTACAATTTATGGTTTCTGTACATGCTTAGCAGTAACATGCTTAAGGTGACATGAATAGGCCTAATGTGGAAATAATGACAGACACACACAAATTGTTGCTTGATTGTCTTGTGTGAATGACAGATGTCAGGAAATCCACCACATGCATTAAAATGCAGGAAAATCAATTGTGGTCAAGGTTCCATCACTCCATGTCCTGCTGGGGGAGCTCAAAGTATTCCCACAAACCCCCAAGCTGGTGGAATGGATGGGGGCATTAGGGCCCATCAAGAACTCTCCCCCAGCTTTGGCCCTTTGGGCTTCATATTCTGGCCCTTTGAGCCATTATTGTCCTGGGTACCATTTACAGCATCGGCACCATGTGCCATTGACCCTTATATGCCACTCTTTTGGAGGAGTAGCAATAACAAATTTATCCTAACGGACAGATGGATAGACAGAAAATAAAGAATGATGAACTGATGATGGACAACAGACTCTTCCATTAGCTAATCTAGTCTATAACCAGTATAGATAAAATTTTAATAAAAGCACCATTACAAAAAAGGAAACTATGTTGACTTATAATCAATTTTGTAAATTATAAATGGTACAGTTAAGCTCACTGAGTTAAACAATAAACAGAATGTTCTTGAATAGTGTGATTAAACAGCAATTAACATAGACATTGCTTTAATTAGTGTCTAAGTAATCATTCAAAATAGGTCTTTTTCCTAGGATGCTTGCTGTAAAATCTGGTCAGAATCAGGAGTTCCTGAATTTTTTCTATTTTTAGTAAATGTGGCCATATTTGATAGCAGACAGGAGTTCTGTTTCTATATTTAGTAATGGTAGCCATATTTAACAGCAGATCGTCATTTTTTGCACAAAACTGAAACATCCTTATGACAATGCTTTCTCTTTCATTTGAATAAATTTTGCTGAGCACCATTTAGAAAGTTGCAGTTTAAATGTTTGTGTACTCAGCATCGTTTGTACAAAATAGGGGCCTTAGAACAGTATCAGGATACTTTATGTTTAATGTTGTTTCATTCTGTTGTTTTATTAGATGACATGAGGGTTTTATATTTTTAGTAACATTGGCCATTTTGAACTGTACAGCAGACTGGAATAACTTTTAATCTAAGATAGTGTCAAATTTTATAAACTCTAACTGTTCTTCAGAAGAATTCATTTACAGGCTTTTATATTTTTTATGAAACATTATTTCTAATACTTTTTTTTCAGAGATAAAAGATAAATTATTCATTTTCATCACTTTGGTGCACTATTCAGCTAATTTCTTTTAGTTGTTCTTTTGTGACTGGTACACCTTTTATTCTAAATTATACTTTATTGTACAAGTGGCTTTCAATATTTTTTGCATGGGGAAGGACTCAGCAGTCCCAAACCTGTGATTCTCAATATTTAACATCATGGATGACTTTCCTTGCTTTAAGTTTAAAAGACAGACAAGGTATTTTAGAAGCAAAAGTGGTAGCAGATTCAACCAATTAAATGCAAGATCAACTTATTAACATGTACAGCTTACCTTATCTAAATCATATGAGATAGTGATGTTATAAGCATATAGTGTTCCATCCTTAATTAAAATCTTGTCAAAAATATGGCCTTCCACATTGTAACAGGATCAGCCAATCAGATGCAAGATCACTGCAACAACATGTATAGATCTTGTTCCTTATAGAACAAAAAAAACCCCTTAATGATATAAACTCAATTAGCATGTTTAATCAAAATCAGGATAGAAATTTAGATTTCTGAAAGACGACAAGCTCCACCAATTCAATGCAAGATCACTTCAATTATATGTATGAATGTCACTCATTATCGAACTATTCCAAGAATTTGATTACATAAACCCATATTCCAAGTTCAGTCATATAAATAAATATTCAAAATTAAATTTGGAAATTAAATATGGACTCCAGAGTAAGTAGTAACAAGCAATTGTTGATGGACGATACAAGAATTGATGTTCTTGCCATGTCAGCTAAAAAAGATATTAGTACCTGTCTCATCATACTGGGGCTTCGCAAGTTGCTTGGTATTTTTTGCATTTGATTCACTACTCTTCCTGGGACGATGTGACAAACAGCATGAACATAATGATTCTGGGAAGATGTACAAGCTTGAAATTTTTCGGAGAAACATCACAAAAAAAATAATAAAATCCACTTATAAATTTGTCAAATTCATTATATCTGATGATCCTCTGAATTGGAAAACTAATATATGCACCAAATCAAAAAACATTTTCAATGATGACAACATAATGAAAAACATTGATCCATACAATATCTATTAGACTATCAATGTTGTCGATCAAAGATAATCTGCAACACTAATCCTTTAAAGAATAAAAAGTCTTCAACATTCTCCTTACTGAACTATCTCAAGAAATGGAATATTTTCTGAACTCTGTGTATCACTTTTCTGATCTTTCCACATGGCATCTTGTTGCTTCTTTTCCAAATCAAAAGAGATTCAAACTTCTCTGAAACCAAAGTCTCAACATCCTGACACTAGCATGTTCAACAGGAGTAACTGAGAACTCTGTCATGTGGTCACAAGACTAGTCATTTAGTTGAAAACTGGCACAGGCAGAAAAACACCAAAAACAGCACTGAATGTAGAAATAACTACTGTCAATTGTTGAAGCTAAGTAACTGTGTTGCTTTAATATTGATCAAAGCTTCCTTGCAAAATAATTAAATAATGCTGATCAAAATGTTTCATTGACCTCAAATTTTGCGTGTTCTTGTCTACCAGCATGATGACACTATAACATCATTTATTTTCAAGAACAATTATTCCAATATCACCTGACAGTAAAGCAGAGATCAAGCATTGTGGCATTCATTCTTAAGTAATATTGGAAGAACTCCGACAGTTACAAGTCCTATAATGCTATTGAGCCTATCCTACTGAATTACAGAGAATGAATGAAGAGTTAGAATGTATCAAAGTCTATCACAACCAATGGAAATCTGAAACAGTCCTTACTTACAACTGCATGGCATCCATCTGAGTGCAGTTGGACTGAGTTTGTAAACCAAACAACTGAATATGCCCTGATCTGATATTGTATTATGGGATGGTATACACCCTAACTACACACCCTAATCTGACTTTGTATTATGGGATGCATATACCTTGACAGTATATTATTATCTGACACTGTATTAATTAGTAATAAGGGATGGAAGACACCCTAAATGCATACTCTGATCTGACATTTTATTATGGGATAGCATGCACCATGACTAAATGCCATGATCTAACAGCTTATTATGTGATGTCAGATCTGGATCTATGTTGTTTACAGTTAGGTACATCTTATACACATGGATATATCGTATTATACTACATGTAATTCAACAAAATAAAATCTGGAAGCCTGTGTGTTGAGCATCACTATGAAAATATGGCAGCTAGTGCCTTCTCTTTTTATTTTCTTGACTTATTATTGTGTTTCCATTCTAAAAAAATCCATAAATAAATTTAAATTGTTCAGTAATTCTTATTATTTTTTTAAAAAGTGCTTTTTAAAGGGCATCATAAAATGAAGTACCTGATATGCAATTTGGTATTTCAGTTTATTTTCAATATTGCTGTCATTATACAACTCAAGATGCCATTCAATATTAATTAGCTTCTTTATTAATTGCCAGATACCATGACCATAGGACAATCATTATAAAGCATAATTGTTTTTGACAGACAACATGGCATGCAAATCCATATGAATATCTGAATATACAGGTAACTTTCTTTGCATAATATTTACAGCATGACACTAAATATTTTATATGGAAATTGAAACTACAGGCAAATATTTCACTCACATTTTTTCAATGAACCATAACTATGCATATATAATGAAAATGCCATGGATCATATATTTCATGTGTTGTTATTGTTGTTAGGTTTAACGCCATTTTTCAGCACATGATAGGCTATTCATGGCGGCCAGTATTAATGGTGGAGGAAGAAACTAGGAAATCACCAGACCCACGAGAAGCTACTGGCAAGCTTTCTCACATATCTACATTCACCGAATCCTGGACTGGAATCCATGCAGACACCTTAGACCACTCAGCCACTCGGGACCCTTTCATGTGTTCATATACTACCTAAAAAATGACTATATATGGTAAAGAAAAAAAATTGTTTTTTTTTTAAAAATAAGTTCAAAATATCTCTTCAAACAATGAAACTCTTCAAAATCTATGATTTTTTTAAAAACAACTTTTCCTCCATTAAGAGCTATATTCATTGGGATACAGAAAGTCAAACTACTTAATTTTTTTTCTCTATGCTGTTACCTTGGTTTTACAATTCTTCCTTCAATATGAATATATTTCTACTTTTCATTATGTGCAAATATCCTATATGTGTGTATTTTATCTTCTTTTGCATGTAACTAGGCTAATTAAATTTTGCCTAAGTGCCGAGAAATAGCTAGAATGTCAACAACACATTTGTATCTGGAATTAAATCAGACTATCACATGATTAGTTTTTTTTTCTCATGGAAATCTCATGATCTTTTTAATAATGAACTATACTCTAGCCATTTCAATTTATAAATGATTTTTCAGACTGAATAACAATTTTCTTGTCCTCTCATGACTCTATGGTCTTAAACTTGTAACAAAAGCATGAAAACCAACAACTTTTGTTAACTTCAACAAATAACTTATTTCCTAAAAATACAATGTGAAAATTTAAAAAGAACTTACAGTATTGTGAATTAAATTCCAAAGAGTTGTAAAAGTTCTATCAGAAGTCCAAATGTATGAGTTCCAACTGAATTCCAAATAGAAGTGTCTGTATTTTCAAATATGCTAATGTGACAGTGGCCTGGAGTGTGATGATGTGCTAACTCTGGATATATCACAATAGTATAATCCAAAATGTCCTTGTCTGAATTTTACTAAAATTCCAGATTATTGTTCCTGTCCAAAAATATTATTGATGTACACTTTGTATTTCCAGTTAATAATAATTTGAATAAATAAATCTACCAAAATGAAAAACTGAACACAACAATAAGACTAATTCTTTTTCACGATGTTAAGGCAAGAATGAGCAATTTTTCAAGTAAACATTATATAAAAAAGCTAAGACACAATAACTAAGCTATGATGTAGGTTCGTCTCCTTTCTACAACATTCAAAGTTGTCAAACAGTTTAGGAATTCTCAAGTGAAAAACTAATATTGTACATTCAAATAGATTTAAACATTTTTACTTCCATTGATAATGATCTGAATATTTAATCCACAATCAGAAAGAAAATTTTATCAAATGTATTCTGCTGTTTACGAAAGAAATGTCACTGGCAAGGTACAATATGAACTTGATTTTGGACATGGCAAGGTACAAAATACAATAATATATAACAAACAATTATTATGAAAAGTCAACAAAAAACAAAAATCAAATATACATAACAGTCAACATTAAAAAAGATTCTTAATTTTGGGTGAGGGAAGGATAGGGGTGGGGGTGGGTATCTTCACTATCTCTTACTTCAATGTTCATTTTAACACAACCCATACAAAGTGAATAATCATGAAAACATAAATCATTACCCTAGAAATACAACCCACACTATTCATTATCCATATTAAAATATATGACCCAATTTAAAACTTTTTTTCTCTCAACAAAAAAGGGTCAACAGTAAATTTTAAATGATGGTATACTTCTTCTGTATGAAGTGACATAAATGTTTGGAGGGTGAATTGGTTCTCTTGCCAAACAAACTGCCAACATGTCAGTAGAAAAGGTTGTTCCATCAAACACAAAAATATACGCCACAATCATCATTATAAACTTTGGGAATTAAAAAAATAAAGGTCCATTAAACCTATAAGTCCACTAATTGATGAACATTATACATTTCTTTCCAAGCCTGACAGGAAATGTGAATATTTAGTAAGTTTCAGGCTAAATTCTTTATGATTTGAAATAAAAATAAAGAGTATTGTAATGGACACACCTGAAGTGTCTTTCTTATCGCATAGTACCTTGATCTTAGACCTTCTGACACCAAATTTTGTAACCTCAAGTACAAGTCATATAACAAAGTTTGATCTAGGCAATCTCGTAAAGAAATAATGTTGTTTTGTTTCTTCTTCTTTCAGTCACAGCGATCTTGACCTCTGATCCTCAATCCATCCACAACCCATCCACAAAATCTGGTCCACATTTATGATAATAGAACTAATATTAATTTGTGGAAATCTTGTTGTATTCTTTCAGTCACTATTAAATGTGTATGTGTGTGTGTGTGTGAGAGAGATTTGTAATGTAGCTTTAACAATTTTTCAGCCATATTGCTACAATGTCTGCAGAGTGTCAGTTTAGCACTGAGGCATCATGCCACAGACATCCTCAAACTGTGGCATGATGCCACAGACATGTGGCATGATGTCCCACCCTGTCACTATAGCCTGACACCAGGCCAACCAGCCCTAACACTAACCTCTTAATGCTGAGTGCCAAGTGATGCAGCTGTTAGTACCATTTTTAAAAGTCTCTGGTAATACTCGCCTAGGGTTCAAACCTGCAATCTCCTGCATTCGAGGCAGATGCTCTAACCACAAAGCCACCGGAGCAGTCTATGGGTGGGGGAATAATAAAAAAAACAAAATCACTAGCCTAACATATACCAGTAGCATTTATTTTAGTTTATGTAAAATAATATTTTGGACACCTCATCATGTAACACGTGCCTTTAATTAATATATTTGTCAATCCTCATTTCTATTATACAGGTGAAATATAATCAAGTTTAATATCATTTACTGTGTTGAACAATCACAGCATCTATGTAAACCATTTTGAAATCCAATGATGTAAAAATTAAGAGTTTTCACAAAAAATACTAATCCAAGTAAAATAAACACTGTTGACTCAGCACAAAATCTATTCCTGGCAAATGCCAATTATGATTTTATCATATCCAAGTCGACCACATTGCTTCTGATAGATTTTAAAAATTTTCCTCTGACAATGCCACATCAAATAAAAAATGGCATTATAGTGAAGCAAATTGTAATGGGGGAAAAGTTTCATAACTAAAATAACAATTTTTACAATTTAGAATACAAGGTATTTATTTTACTTTCATAACTCACGTTTTCACTAACATGGAAAATAACTGACAGAAAGATAGATACCAGTAGATAGATACATACATGTACAAAGAATTAAGTTTTTGTATATATAATATAGCACCATGAGACCCTGAAAGACACTGAATACACTCCTAGCAAAAAGACAATGAATACACTCCTGACAAAAAGACAATGAATACACTCTTGACAAAAAGACAATGAATACACTCCTGACAAAAAGACAATGAATACACTCCTGACAAAAAGACAATGAATACACTCCTAGCAAAAAGACAATGAATACACTCCTGACAAAAAGACAATGAATACACTCTTGACAAAAAGACAATGAATACACTCCTGACAAAAAGACAATGAATACACTCCTAGCAAAAAGACAATGAATACACTCTTGACAAAAAGACAATGAATACACTCCTGACGAAAAGACACTGAATACAATCCTAGCAAAAAGACAATGAATACACTCCTGACGAAAAGACAATGAATACACTCCTGACAAAAAGACCCTGAATACACTCCTGACAAAAAGACCCTGAATACATTCCTAACAAAAAGACTGAATACACTACTGACGAAAAGACAATGAATACACTCCTGACAAAAAGACTGAATACACTTCTGACGAAAAGACAATGAATACTTTCTTGACAAAAAGACACTGAATACACTCCTAGCAAAAAGAGAATGAATACACTCTTGACAAAAAGGCAATGAATACTCCTAGCAAAAAGAGAATGAATACACTCCTGATGAAAAGACAATGAATACACTCCTGACGAAAAGACAATGAATACACTCTTGACGAAAAGACAATGAATACACTCCTGACGAAAAGACAATGAATACACTCCTGACAAAAAGACTGAATACACTTCTGACGAAAAGACAATGAATACTTTCTTGACAAAAAGACACTGAATACACTCCTAGCAAAAAGAGAATGAATACACTCTTGACAAAAAGACAATGAATACACTCCTAGCAAAAAGAGAATGAATACACTCCTGATGAAAAGACAATGAATACACTCCTGACGAAAAGACAATGAATACACTCTTGACGAAAAGACAATGAATACACTCCTGACGAAAAGACAATGAATACACTCCTGACGAAAAGACAATGAATACACTCCTGACGAAAAGACAATGAATACACTCCTGACAAAAAGACAATGAATACACTCCTGACAAAAAGACAATGAATACACTCCTGATGAAAAGACAATGAATACACTCCTGACGAAAAGACAATGAATACACTCCTGACAAAAAGACAATGAATACACTCCTGACGAAAAGACAATGAATACACTCCTGACAAAAAGACTGAATACACTCCTGACAAAAAGACAATGAATACACTCCTGACTAAAAGACAATGAATACACTCCTGACGAAAAGACAATGAATACACTCCTGACGAAAAGACAATGAATACACTCCTGACAAAAAGACAATGAATACACTCCTGACGAAAAGACAATGAATACACTCCTGACGAAAAGACAATGAATACACTCCTGACGAAAAGACAATGAATACACTCCTGACAAAAAGACAATGAATACACTCCTGACAAAAAGACAATGAATACACTCCTAGCAAAAAGACAATGAATACACTCCTGATGAAAAGACAATGAATACACTTCTGACAAAAAGACAATGAATACACTCCTGACAAAAAGACAATGAATACACTCCTGACAAAAAGACAATGAATACACTCCTGATGAAAAGACAATGAATACACTCCTGACGAAAAGACAATGAATACACTCCTGACAAAAAGACAATGAATACACTCCTGACGAAAAGACAATGAATACACTCCTGACAAAAAGACTGAATACACTCCTGACAAAAAGACAATGAATACACTCCTGACAAAAAGACAATGAATACACTCCTGACTAAAAGACAATGAATACACTCCTAGCAAAAAGACACTGAATACACTCCTAACAACACTGAATACTTTCCTGACAAAAAGACCCTGAATACACTCCTAACAAAAAGACAATGAATACACTCCTGACAAAAAGACAATGAATACACTCCTGACAAAAAGACAAATAATACACTCCTAACAAAAAGACACTGAATACTCTCCTAACAAAAAGACACTGAATACATTCCTGACAAAAAGACAAATAATACACTCCTGACAAAAAAACACTGAATACACTCCTGACAAAAAGACAATGAATACACTCCTGACAAAAAGACAATGAATACACTCCTGACAAAAAGACAATGAATACACTCCTAACAAAAAGACACTGAATACTCTCCTGACAAAAAGACACTGAATACACTCCTGACAAAAAGACAATGAATAAACTCCTGACAAAAAGACAATGAATACACTCCTAGCAAAAAGACAATGAATACACTCCTGACAAAAAGACAATGAATACACTCCTAGCAAAAAGACAATGAATACACTCCTAGCAAAAAGACAATGAATACACTCCTAGCAAAAAAACACTGAATACATTCCTAACAAAAAGACACTGAATACATTCCTAACAAAAAGACAATGAATACACTCCTGACAAAAAGACAATGAATACACTCCTAACAAAAAGACTGAATACACTCCTGACAAAAAGACTGAATACACTCCTAACGAAAAGACAATGAATACACTCCTGACAAAAAGACACTGAATACACTCCTGACAAAAAGACCCTGAATACACTCCTAACAAAAAGACACTGAATACTCTCCTGACAAAAAGACACTGAATACACTCCTGACAAAAAGGCAAATAATACACTCCTAACAAAAAGACATTGAATACTCTCCTAACAAAAAGACACTGAATACATTCCTGACAAAAAGACAATGAATACACTTCAAACAAAAAGACACTGAAGACACTCCAAACAAAAAGACTGAATACACTCCTGACAAAATGACAATGAATACACTTCAAACAAAAAGACTGAATACACTCCTGACAAAAAGACAATGAATACACTACTAACAAAAAGACACTGAATATACTCCTAAGAAAAAGACACTGAATACACTACTAACAAAGCAGAAGCGTATCCACCAGCTGAACTTATGAGAATTGTTTGATTTAAGTAAAGTAACCCTCATTTATGTGCACAGAAGAAAAAAAAATTATATTATAGCACAAGTTAAGAAAATAAATTGTCATACAAGCAATTCTGGTACTATATGCATATAAAAACCTTTGATATATCACAGTAGCTTCTCAACATTAACAAGATGATTACAGTGTAAAGTCATCTATATAATTAGCACTGACTGAAAATTGTTGAAACTATTAGCTCAGAAACAGCCACGCACACAGTGCAATTAAATGTTTTGTGCTGAACATTTTTATCTGCATCTACCAATGTATTTTACAGCACATTTTCAAAGCCATTTCCAATAATGTGCAAATAAATAATCCATTTGATCTTGCAGTCATATTCCTACACATGCCCACTATCTCTGTGTCATCTGATACTCATAACTTGATTCCCTGACTGTGCACTGACTGGAAAAGACCAATTGTTACATAGGAAAAAAAACATGAAACCTGAGAGTGGATCTAATATTGCCATATTGACTAACACAACTTGACAACTGACCATTTCACTATGCTGGCATTTTTATGGAGGAATGCAAAAACACAAACCTATTTAAACTAAACTTATCATCACATCAATTTCATCTATTTGATAAAAAATTTTGTTACTAAAAGAATTAAATAATAATTAAAATACACACAACCAATTCCAAACAAAATTTATTCAACTTATTTCCTAGAGCTAGGTACCAGGAACAATTTTGAACCAGTTTTTCTAAATGTACTTCGATAATTACTATGGTATACTGCAATTATATTAGGGTCAACAATTCAATGATCTAGGGCAGGCTGTCTGACACTTTTTATTTCTGTCAAGAGTTGGAAAAATATCTTGCTCCGACTTAATGAAAAATAGCACCATATAACACATGATATTGTTTGGAAAAAATATTAATTATCTTTAAAAAAAAATTCGGTATAAAGAAGTCACAGCCACCCCCACCCACACCTCAAAAATTAAAAGTCCAGTACCTAACAGAAGATGAATTGGCTATGTTTATTTTAAACATTTATTTAAATTATACAATAAAACCTGTCTTGAGAGATGAATGCTATAAAAGACAACATGTTTTGAGAGAACCAGGATTTCCATGTACAGAGTTATTGATTACATAGTGTTATGGCCTGATATGAGAGACCACCTGTCTTGAAAGACCATTATTTTTAGGCAGAAGGGATGGTCTTTCAAGACAGGTTCATCTGTAATTTAAAAGCCTACAGTGGGATGATTAAGTTTATGCTGTAGCTGATTCTGTGAAAGATGTGTTGATATTAGACTACTGATACAAATGAGAGTGATGATACCGAAGCCTTCAATTCACTACAGGGCCTTCCATTAAAGTTGGAGGGTGAATTGTCAAAGTTGGTCTATGTACCAAGTTTGATCAAATTCCTATTAAAACACCCAGCCTCTAGAGTGGTACAAAAACCTGGCCAGTCAGATGCAAGATCAACTCATAATAAAACTCATCCTACAACATAATGGTTGTAGTCTATTTACCAAGGTTTAGAAATGCCATCTTAGTTAGGCAGTCAGATGCAAGACTACTTCATCAAAATGCATACATGGTTACACATAATTATACTACTTTGACATCTTGATGATACCGAATGGAAACAAGCTCAACCAATCAGATGCTAGATCACCAGTGATATGCATGTATCTCCCTTGCTGTTGAGCTTGTCCAAGATCTTGACCATGTAAGCCTCTATTCCAAGTTTGATCAAAATCTGATGAGAAATATGTTTTCCAATGTTGTAACAAGCAACTGTTGACAGATGGACCACAGACAATGCATTACAGACACAAGGTCATGTGAGCTAAAAGTTCACATGATACAGCAATCATCAAATCTTCCATTGATCTGTCTTTTCATCTAAATGGTAATTACATGAAATTCTCAAATCTCTGCCTGTTTTATTCTGAAAAATTTACATGCTTATAACATAATTTTCAGTTAGAAAGAATTTGTTTTCTTCCTTTTTTACATTTTTAAGGACATACCATGGTAGCTGACCAGGCCTGGCCCAGATTTGTATTAAACTTGTGACCCTTGGGTTACAAGTCTAAATCTACAGGGACTATGGGTTGCCAAATGATCTATATCACTTGCCTTTACTGCTAACTCACATTTCTCACTCCTGTCCATGTGAATTCCAGCATTGGCACAACCTACATGGGTATGTGAGAAAATCTGCCAGTAACTTTCCCTGGATCAGTAGTTCTTTCAAGGGTCTTCCTAGATTCATCTTGCAAAAATAAATTGGCTGTCATGAGCAGACTATCATGTGCTGAAAAATGGTGAATCCCACAAAATCAAATCAAACCAAACTTCCAAACTGAGATAGTGGGGATAATTGCTGCCATTCCAGATATAAATGGGATTTGAAAAGATATTTCTAGGTTGTTGTTGTTTTTGTTGGGCTTAACACCATTTATCAGCACATGATAGGCTATACATAGCGGCCAGTATTAATGGTGGAGGAAGAAACCGGGAAATCCATGGACGCAAATTTTTTATTTGATAGACAGAAAAAAAAATCTATGGATGCAAATTTTTTTATTTGATACACAGAAAAAAATCCACACAGGAGTCCTCCATATGCACATTTTTTGTTACAAAGAGGAAAGTTTTGTGGTTAAATAAATATGTTCTATCAATATGAAAACCAAAGCATTGTTTTTATTTTAGTTTGTTGCTGACCTCTTTGATCAATGGTCGATGGCTTGCTTTGATCAAACTACGTGTGTTATTGAAGATGCCACTAAACAAACACATCAAACCAATTATTAATGCTCCATTGTATCTTGGAGTGTTCATCTGTAATAGAGATATCATCACTGCCATAAAAACCTTGACAATTTTGTTATAATTTGTCCAGCCCTTCTCATCAATAAAGTCTGATTTGGGCCATACAGGATAACTCAGTCTATAATCTGATCTTAATGAATCTTTCTTATTATTTTGGTGCTAAAGAAGCTCCAAATCCTTTATAGATCAATTTTTTGATTTTTGTATTTTGACTTTTTGAGCATCCTTTTTTTTTGAGCATTACCTTACACACACACACACACACACACACACACACACACACACACACAAATGAATATTTGTATATCTTGTTCTTAATAAAAAAAAATTATGGACCAAGTCGTCAGCAGTTTTGGTCATTTACCATACACATGTAAAACAACCCACACCCCTATCATTGTATTCCTTTTTGATTTTCTGACTTCAAATCATTCACATGTACACAGGAAACTATCCTTCCAGTGACATTTTCCAGACCCTGTGTTCAATTAACAAAAGAAGTCAGAGATTAATCTTGCACCAAATCATGCAGAGTCCAGTAAAAGCATTAAGATTTTAGTACATTTCAGCCAGCATACACAGAATTGTTCTGATCAATGTACTGTACTAGCTATCAGATACCCCATGCATTTCAATTTTAACCCAGTTAGTAGAGGAACTAAACATACAGCACATTATACAGTAACCATCTTTATGACATTAAATAAGTCTGTAATAGATAATTCTGCACCTTTTGCACACAGGCTTCATCTGTGTAAACAGAATCAATTATGTGTCATTTTAGATTTCAAATGCTTCTAGACATGAATTCAATGTCCAATTTAATTAAAAGCAATTAATTTTCTTTCTACTATTTGCAGTCTGTGCTTTTTTAGAAACAAATAAGCACTCATCAAAGGAATGGACATTCTACTGGCTGGATAAATAATTGCCTGGATTCCCGAGGAAGTCAGTGTCTTCTTTTGAAATGTTGAGTATTGAAACCATCCATGCTATTCCTCAGAAACTGGAACATACTAAATCTGGTAACAAAACTGTTTTCCTACATGTCAGATACTGTATATACTTGCGTATAAGTCAAGACCAACAGCAAACTGCACAGACACAGATTATCTGGTGCATTATGCGATCCGAATCTTTGTTTTTTTCAATTTTACTCTGCTTAAAAGTGAGTATATACATTATTTGATACATGTCTGATTAGCACCAGTTCAAATAGCATTCTTGTTGAAAATCAAATGTTGATGTGATTATCCAGTGTGGAGTGTCCGTACAAGATTTCCATAAAGGCCATTATAATGGACATAACAGGTGTCAGCTAGACACCAATTCAACTAAGAAGTCTTTCTGTGAAAAACCCAATGTCAATCTGCTTATCTGTTCAGATTTGGCAGTGATACTTTTTATTATTATTATTATTATTATTATTATTATTATTATTATTATTATTATTATTATTATTATTATTATTTTTATTATTATTATTATTTTTATTATTATTATCATCATCATCATCATCATCATCATTATTATTATTATGATTATTATTATTATTATTATTATTATTATTATTATTATTATTATTATTATTATTATTATGTGTCAGTGCTTAATGAAATGTATAATGCTAGTTAAGAAAAGAAAACCGAAAGCTTTGGTATGAAAAAAGTACAAATAATATTTTAGATGAATTTCTTTGGAAATAGGCACAAAGAAAGAAAGATAGTTCAGCCTTGTACATTTATTGTTATTGCTGTGATAACTACTTATTCTCCTAAATGCTTCCAATATTCATGTGTACTGACCTGAGTGAGAAAGATAAAACTATAAAATACATGTAGTTCAAACAGAAGACATTCTCCTTTAAACTTAAAAATGAAGTATTTTAAATTGTGAATCATAAAGTTTGTTGTAGCATTATTTTATGTACCATATGTACTCACTTATAAGTCAAGTCAAACTGCAAGCAACAAAGATCCTGATCTACCATTGCATCATGCACCTGCAAACCAGAGTACATGTTGTGAATTTTTAGTGACTGCTATTAACAAACTGTACATACCAAGATTTGCCAGTGCAATATGCAACAGCAAATTTGGATCTATGCAGTCTGCAGTTGGAATCGACTTATAAGAGAGTATATATGGCATCGTAAGATGCTAGTCTTGAGAATACCGATCTACCTAAATGATCAATTTGAACAATGCCAGCACTCTCCTGCACCTTACAAAAGAAGCAGGAATTACCAGATTTATCTTTACTCAGCTTGAAAATGTTTACATACAGGCTCATTTTGGGGTTGCAAAAGCAGTTTCAGCAGTACAGTACAAAAATCTTGCATCCAACAAATAATACAGTAACAAAATGCAGTTACTTTTTGTCTATGCCAACCTCAGAGAGGTCATACAAATTTACAATGAAATCAGAGACAATGCCTTAAGTTACTGGCCAGACATAAAAAGTAATGATGTTTCAATGTTCTATCTCAATGAAAACTACAGGAAAAGCCATCAGATCAACTGACCTTGACCTTGGTTATCAAACCCTGAGAGTAATATACAAAATGCCATCATACTAAACGGCATGTGAGTACCATGGTTCTGAGAGGCATGTGAGTACCATGGTTCTGAAAGGCATGTGAGTACCATGATTCTTAGAGGCATGTGTGTACTATGGTTCTGAGAGGCATGTGAGTACCATGATTCTGAGAGGCATGTGTGTACCATGGTTCTGATAGGCATGTGAGTACCATGGTTCTGAGAGGCATGTGTGTACCATGGTTCTGAGAGGCATGTGTGTACCATGGTTCTGAGAGGCATGTGAGTACCATGGTTCTGAGAGGCATGTGTGTACCATGGTTCTGAGAGGCATGTGAGTACCATGGTTCTGAGAGGCATGTGTGTACCATGGTTCTGAGAGGCATGTGTGTACCATGGTTCTGAGAGGCATGTGTGTACCATGGTTCTGAGAGGCATGTGTGTACCATGGTACATCACTGTACGAACAATAAAGTTTCAACAAAAGAAACCATAAAATATTGAGGTCTGGCCATGACATTTAGGATAGAACCTGAAATGTTCAATGCAAGACATAGTTTCAGTATATAAATGTATCAAGCTTCATTAATTTAAACAACTGGAAAGCAAGAAAGCAATAGTAAATGTGATTGAAACTTTGACATATGACCTTGACAGTAGTCCCCCACCACCACCATGTGGTACATTATACACCTTTTACAGATGATATATAGCCATACCAAGTTTTATCAACTCATATGTAATAACTCTTAAATGGGAGTGGTATGGGAAAAGTGACATAAATATTCAATGTATAACACCATGACATTGATGGTTTGAATGACAATGACCTTGAAAAGATCCCCAATGTGGTATATAACACACCTGCTAATGACATGTACATTTCACTTCACCTCAAACATATAGAGTGGAAAAGAAAGTGTATTGGAAAACATAAAATAATTAGTTGCAAACTTGACCTTGAAGAAAGAATCTCTAAAGTAGTATACAACACAATGTTTAATGATAGGCAAGTTAGAAAGCAGAAAGAGAAAGTGTGATTGAACCACAAAGCATTGAGGCATGACTTTTACATTTAAGAAAATATAGACAGAAAATGAAAGTGAGGAAACACCAAGACTGCACTCTGACCTTGACCTTGAAGATACCAACCCTAATCTAGAATGCAACACATCTTAGTGATGATGTTGAAGTAAACCAAGTTTCACTCTAAGTCTTAAAATGTATGTAAAAGTTAAAGAGAGGAAAGGAAAGTGCAATGGAATATCAAAACATTTAGTTGTGACCTTGACTTTGATTGGATCCCCAATGTGATGCATTAAACACACATTCTAGTAATGATGTACAAGTTTCACCCCTTAACCTCAAACAGCTTTAAAACTATAGAGCAGAAAGGGAAAGTACGATGTTCCAAAGTAAAAAAATAAACTGATCTTGACCTTGATGATAATACCACTAATGTAACACACCTTCTAGCGATAATGTAAACATATATCAGTATTCACTCCTTAGTTATTAAATGGCTTTAAAGCTATAGATAAGGAGGGTAAGTATGATGGAAATGTAAAACACTGAGCCATTACCTTGACCATGAAGATGTGTAATTATAGCGAAATTCATTTCTTAATTTCAAATGGCTTTAAACTACATCGCATGAATAAAATTTTATGTAAAATGTAAACTGCTGATCTGTTACCTTGACTTTAACAACAAGACCCCAACAATGATATTTAGTGATGACATACATATACACTAACTTTCACCCCCAATCTCAAAGTCTTAAAAATTCAAGAGAGGAATGGAAAATATGGCAGAGAGATGAATGGATAAATACAAGTGCAGATACAATGTTCCCCACTATTCTCTGAAACGTTGGGAGATAAATACATCCGAGAGCCTTTAAATTAAAAAAGAATGCAAATTGCATATGATGTGTTATTATTATTTAATACTGGATTTTATGCAAAATAAATCATACGAAGCAAAATAAACTCCAAACTCTTTGGCACTACATGTGTTGGTGCAGAATTTACTACTAAGCATAACTGATGATAAGAGACTACTTTTCCAGTTAAGAGCTGACTAGATTTCTCATAAAAAGTTATTTGGTTTTTTTTAATGTTTTCATCAAAAAGATAAATATTGTGGTTTAATGGAATGGCTCCAGCTTTGCCACTGATGCCTGCAACTTAGTGAACAGTAAAGCATTGATACTCTAACATAACAAGGTCATATTCAAGAATAGAAAATCCATTCCTTCTCTTCTAAAACTTATATTATGTTGGCCTCTTGGTCCTATCATCTGAGAAATATGGCATGTCAAATTTTGTATTGTATAATTTATTGATCTTACAGAATAACTTGGACATATGAAATGATATATTCACATGTATTGTGATTTAAGATATGTAATATTGTTGAATAAACTGAGATAATATTAATTAAATAAAATCAGACAAAAAGTTTGCAAGATAATTACCAAAATATATCATTTTGTAACAATAAGATTGAATTATAATTAGATAATACTGGAACTATTTTTTGGGCACAATCATGTTCTAATCTGAAAATGTGAATCAAACTTATACAGAGACCTTTTATCTATCTTTCCTTAGGAGCAAGCCCTTAATATGTTCATTATTAATAAAAATTAAATATTTAAATGCTAAAAGTCATTAAAATGAGGATTCCATATGACATTTTTGTTTTAGTATTTGAACTGATGATAAAATGTACATTAATTGTAAATAATTATTGTTTAATATACCACAGTCTGATAATAACTGGGATTTATATTACCTAGGGTTGACCATGTTGTGAAATCTTGCAAACCCAATATGGTCTTTGTGAGTACACACATTGGTGTTAAATGCTTAAAGGCAAAATCCAATTAACCTGAAAAAGTGGTATTGTCTGGTTACAGACTAAAAAAAAAATAACATGTTGTACACAACATGAAAAAATATCAGGTCAGTTTAGTTATAACAAGTTACTGCAAAATTTATTAATATATGGCTTTTTTTTCTCCTTAAGAAGTATGTACTGAAAGTATACCCTACTCATAAAAATCTCTTTTCAGTCTGAATTTATAGTTTTATACTATTGTCATAAAGGGTAATTCTGAACTTTAATAAGTTCAGTTGTTTTTTTTTCATTTTTCTTTTTATACTGACTCCAGCTAAAACAAATTGGTATCACCTTTATAGAAATCCACTATTGATTTCAGCACCATTAAATCTGTGCAGAAAACAGCATAATCAGTATAATGATGACATAACAGTTTATGTGAAATAATGAGGAACTAAACAGTGATACCTTATCCATAGCCCTTCCCATTAATAATACTTTCATTCAGACATAATGTCCATCCATAACATCGAGTCCCTTCACACTTACTGAGAGTGAGTCTTATTGAGAGTGAGTGTTCATTCATATTTGATGTTTAAGGAGAATGGATTGATGACAATAAAGTTGTCAGAGTCTGTACGTAACATGAAATTCATCAGCATTGATAAAGAAGGGATGGTGGTGGCAGGGCCATTTGAAGTTTGCACTCATTGAAATGTTGCCCCACAGTCTTCCCTGCCACCCTGGGAAAAAATACCCCAAACTCCATAAAGTGGCAACTAGGACACTTGACTTATCACCCATTCCTCACAATGGCCCTAGGTACTGTATTGCCTGTCACTCAAATATGTCCTAGGTTGCCATGGTGATAGATGGGTATTTGGGGAAGTGACAGATATAATGGGAAGAGGGCACAAACTATACAAATTTATTTTTTAGGTATATCAATCTGCTTAATAGGATATAACTTTGGTGGCTATAAAAACTACTAAGAAATTTTCTCAGAATATTTATCCTACTTTTGGTCAAAAGCATTAAGTACTGTTAGGCAAGTTAAGCCTTTAACAAATGTTCACCATTATTTCACCTTCATTTTCAACTGTTACTAACCTGATTTACCTCTTTATTCATGAAAGTTCACTTCAATGTAGCCTTGAAAAATATAAATCAATTTCAGTGTAAATATTCAAACAAATGTTACTGGCAAGCATTCATCACTATACAGCAGATAAACACATCTGAAGATTAACACGGTTGCCATCGGACTCACCCAGGAGACTGGAGTTGGCTGATCTTTTGCTTGGCTTATTGAGACAGGGGAATCCACCACAGTCAGCAAAGCAGAGGGACTTGTTGAGATAAAGGTAGAGAATGACCAGCATAAACAGGAAGGCTCCAACTGCCCCAAGGAAGGCAACTGCTTCTACAGGAACTGGAAAATATAGTTGGAAAAATTTATGTATACAGTAAACAGTAGTAGTTATAAGATTTGATGGCATGTCAATATAATGTTGGCTATATGGTGCAAATTAAATGCAGTTTATACAATGAAAAGAATGATTAATTATATACAAGAGCAATGAAATCACTGTCATTTATGGTGAATCAATTTTCATTTCTACGGCAATTGGTCTAGACCAAGAATTTAAAAGTCCAACAAAATTGAATTCACCTATAAAGATACAAAAGGAACCTCACTGTAGAGCCCATCAATTTAAAAAATGGCAAAAAAAAAGATATTTTGCAAATCAGTGAACAAATAACCAACTTTTGATCAAACCTGCCCTTTTTACATAACTAAGTAAAAACATTAAATTAATCTAGACAGAAATAAATCAGTACATACACGTGGATGCCAAAAAGGTCTGTAAGTCAAGCTTTACACAAACTGGTCTCCATGAAAATGAGACCCACAATATATGAATTTATAAAAAGTATAAATATGTGTGGGATTAGAAATGCCAACTCCAAGGTTTAATATTTACATGCAGAAATGAGGCTTTGCAGAGCACATGTTCATGAATTCCAGTACCAATGTAGTTTGGGCACACATCTCAACTAACACAATTCCAGTCCCAACATAGTCTGGGCCCATATCTCATCTAACACAATACCAATCCCAACAAAGTCTAGGCCCATGTGCAGGAATGAGGCTTTGCAGAGCACATGTTCATGAATTCAAGCCCAAATGTAGTCTGGGCACACATCTCAACACAATTCCAATAACAACAAAGTCTGGGCCCAATCTCATCTAACACAATTCCTGTCCCAACATAGTCTGGGCCCATATCTCATCTATCACAATTCCAGTCCCAAAATAGTCTGGGCCCATACTTCATCTAACACAATTCCAGTCCCAACAAAGTCTATGTCCATGTCTCATCTAACACAATTCAACTCCCAACAAAGTCTGTATCCATGTCTCATCTAACACAATTCAAGTCCCAAGATAGTCTGGGCCAATATCTAATCTAACACAATCAAAATCTGTACATGGGTGATATCCACAGTTTCATACTTTGCAAAGTGTATCATTTTTAAAGAAAAGGAATTTCCCAGGTTTTCCTCACTAGTTTCTCTGGCTATTTTAAAAAGACCATATATATCTTAGGTATTATTAACAGAAATTTTAATTCCCCACTATTTGGTGTATGATTAATGAGTGTTGTTGTTGTTATGGGTTTAATACCATATTTTGAAACACAGGTTTTACATGGCAGCCAGTATATTTTGTGGAGGAGGAATGAAGGTGAACCCCAGGAAGAACCACCAACCCATGGAAAATACTGGCAAGCTTTCTCACATACTCATGTTCTTTGACCCTTTGAGTCCAAATGTAGTACATAAAAGTAGTATAGAGGTATGCCAATATTCTCTCTATTATGGATGTTGCAAATACAAATAACATCACCTTACGCTCAGTCTTAAGTACCTAACATATTTGAAGTACCTATTGTGACACAATTACAATCCACAAAGAGGATGGGTTCATGTCTCATGTGACACAATTACAATCCACAAAGAGGATGGGTTCATGTCTCATGTGACACAATTACAATCCACAAAGAGGATGGGTTCATGTCTCATATCAATTTCAACATGGCTGGATCTATACCTCAATGAACACCTATGCATATGAATGGAAAAAAATTTTTCTTCTCATTTCATTCTAAGCAATAAATTGTGATTAAAACCAAAAAGGTAAATAATCATTTCCAAGGTTGCTTTAAAAATTCTGTGAAACCTGTGCAGTGTACATTTACTTCTATGTTAACACTTTAGAATAGGAAAAATTAGTGTACATCATCAATACAGGTGATCTCAATTTACACCAATCTGACTTACATGCTTTTATTTCATACCATTTATAATGAAGAATTAACATTCAATTTTGCACCACTGTGCTCATTTTCATGCCATACCTGGTGCAATGTGCTGTGACTCACACAGCCCTTGTGTGTGCATCTCATCACTCACCAAGAGCGCAGAGTTAATTTCAATTAATGCCAATTTAAATTTATGCAAAAACCTCTGGAAGACATCTATGGCATAAATCACCTGGACAAACTTAAATTAGTATTGGTAGAATGAACAGAGAGCATGGTCAGGTAACCACTGATTATGATGCAAATGTAATGTACCTGCATGTGTTCAAAAGCATGGTCAGGTAACCACTTATTAAGATACAAATGTAATGCACCTGCATGGGTTCAAATATATATAAAGCTGCAAAAACCTCTGGAAGACATCTATGGCATAAATCACCTGGACAAACTTAAATTAGTATTGGTAGAATGAACAGAGAGCATGGTCAGGTAACCACTGATTATGATGCAAATGTAATGTACCTGCATGTGTTCAAAAGCATGGTCAGGTAACCACTTATTAAGATACAAATGTAATGCACCTGCATGGGTTCAAATATATATAAAGCTGCATACATTCTGATTGCAAAATATAAAATAAAAAAAATCATCAAAATTAAATGTAGAACTATATGCATTTACAGTTCTTAGCCCAAAAAAATTATCATTGTTCTTCATTTTATCCCACTTGCTTGGTAGAAGATTAACTGCAACTATTCCCTACAGGGAAAAAAACCCATTATTCTGAAGAAGCTATTGCATTTAGTAAAATTCCTGTAATAGATCAATGCTAAAAGCTACTTCAACAGATTGTATTTCTACTGATAATTTTCCGTTCCAATGATATTAACCTTCCCAAGAAAAGGGGTGTCACTTTTTTCTTCCAAAACACAGTGTCAAAGAAATTGTAATTTATTTTCTTAACAATGTGAAATCAATTCTTGCCCTATACTTCTCATGGCTGGTTGACAACAAAAACTGGCAGAAATCTAAAAGAGGTAATTATGAAAGCTTCTGAGATGAAATGTTCGAAAGTGGATTGCATGTTAGGTGCTAATGCTAAAACTATGTTATCTATATCTGCATCAGCCTGATGCTTCAAAACCCTCTTGTAACAGTATTATTTGGTCTGCACTGGCAAAAGCATAGGGAGTAAATAGGTTTTACAAAAATGACTGTTACAGTCAAAAGAAGAAAATATGTCAATGCTGGAATCTGAACTGCAGTGGAAGTGCCAAAAAAACATTGTTCTTTGTTCAGATAAAAGGTGTTTAATCAATATGAAGAAGATTCATGAGGCAATGAGATAAGATGAACAACAATAATAATAATAATAATAATAATAATAATAATAATAATAATAATAATAATAATAATAATAATAATAATAATAATAAACAATAATAATATAATAATAATAACTTTATTTAAATAAGAAGCTCATTTGATCAAGTGACCAATCTTCCATAAGGCCTTCTACAGTTACTTTTGTATATTATATATATATATATATATATATATATATATATATATATATATATATATATATATATATATATATATATATATATATATAAAATCTTTACAAGAAGAGATTCTCTAGAAAACAAATGCTATTAAAAACTAGACAATTGATCTTAACTTCTACAATACAATATGCAAATGTCTTTAAGGATGAAAACAATATATGAGTACATGATATAACAATGTCCAAAGACTAGCAGTACTGAAATAATTGTTGTTGTTGTTGTTGTAGTAGAGTTTAATGCCATTTTTTAGTACAATATAGGCTTTACATGGTGGCCAATATAAATGGTGGATAAAGTTCTAGGAAAACCCCAGAAAGAACCACCAACCCATGAAAAGCTACTGGCAAGTCTTCTCATGTAGCCATATTAGCCGATCTCAAGACTCAAATCCACATACTGAAGTGAGACAGCAGTGATCCATTTTAAACCACTGGGCCACATAGGGCCTCAGTACTGAATTAAACAAAATCATATAAATGTTGAAAGCTTGTCAAGGAAGCTTGTTGAAAGCTTGTCAAGTCAGTTGACTTAATATTAGGTGGTATGAAATTCCATAGTTTGGTTCCAGAAAAGCAAAACTCTTCTTTTAAAACTCTGAATTTGGTTTAGGTAAATATAAGTTGTTGTTTAAGATGGATCTTAGTTCAAACATACATACATTTCTTTTTAACAAATTTAAAAAATTACATTTAAGATAATCATGAGCCAAACCATGAAAGAATTTATAGACTAGTAAACCCTTTTGAAACCGAGTTTTGAGCTGAAATGTAAGCCACTTGAGGGTTTTAAAAGGTTTTGTTGATTGCATATCTAAATCAGCATCATGAATAACTCTAGCTTCTCTTTTCTGAAATATCAGTAATAATTCCTGATTTTCTGTACCACTATTACCCCAGATAAAGCAACAATATTCTAGGTGAGGCAAGATATTTGCTTTGTATATACAGTATCTTGAGTTAGATAAGATTTTCTGTTCAAGAGATAAAGCAGTGAGATAACATTTTAAATGACCTTAACTTGCATATCCAGCAAAAGACACTGTCTATCATGATGCTGAGTAGTTTTTCATTTTCATACTGTTGTACGTCCACTTCTTTTATCATTACTTGGAAATCATTTTTCTCAGTTTTTTTTTTCCTCTTGCTTGACTACCATGAGGTTCCAGCTGAATATCACCATTTTCATCACTAATACATGTCTGTTATGGTCTGGTCTGTTTACCAGCCCTGCAGACAAGTTGTTCCTGATTCAAGATGTTCTGGGGAAGATGGAAAATGAAGGTATGTTTTGGAGTAGGGAATCCTATACCCATTATTTAATGGCGATATGGATATAGAAAGGGAAATCTATTTTGACTAGTTTATTTCTAAATTTAAAGATCATCCAGAGAACTTATTTGGCATCTGTCTCAGCACTGATGATTAAGTTTGCCAATGATGTTATACTGGTGGAATATGATATAAAACTGTTTCTTCTATTTAGCTGCTAAGTATTAAAACCATCTCTGATATTCCTGAAAAAATTTCAACACAACAAATATGGTTACAAATCTATTTTCCTGTGTTTGAGTTAACATGTTCACAAGACATCTCTGAGTTCAACATAAATTTTATCATGACCTTTGATCTTAAACCTGATCATGACCTTTGACCTTGAACCAGATAACTTATGTTAGAAGATTACTGAAAATTCTTTTAGATAGATAGATGGATGGATGGATGGATGGATGGATGGATGGATGGATGGATGGATGGAGGGATGGATGGGATGGATAGATAGATAGATAGATAGATAGATAGATAGATAGATAGATAGAATTCTTTATTTCAGAGTGCATAGTCCATACATCTAAATTAAAATATGAATATAGAGTAAAACAATGTAAAAATAAAAGAATATATATATATATATATATATATATATATATATATATATATATATATATATATATATATATATATATATCATATGTACAAATATTCAGATACATTTTTAACAATTATTTGTACCCTGCATTGTTAAAAAATATTAAAAAAGTTAAGTGACACATTTAAATAGTAATTGGTTCCATCTACTAACAATGTGAGAATTTAAATGAATGTCATAGTTCCAAAGTGATTTCAATATACAGTTCTCACTATTAAATAGTCTTGTTATCATTGAATATACATACTTTCTCATTACTTCCACAAAACTGTATACATTATAATTTACAAACATGTTGGAAGCACTGTTCCATCTAGGAAGACCCAATAGAAAGCGAAGACTATTATTATAACCAATTACTAGTTTTCTTTTCACATTTTCACTAAAGTTTGTCCACAGTGGAGCACAATACATAGTGCAGCAATAAGATTTTAATAATCTAATTTTGATACTCAATGAACAAGGCTTAAATTTGTGTAGAAGCATGTTTGTTCGAGTACACAAATATCGATAATGTCTCATCATATCTTCATTATCTGACTGATTGGATTTCAAAATATGGCCCAAATATATATAACTGTCGACATACGTAAGAGCATTGCCGTTAAGATGTACAAGGGGAGGTGATGATAATTTAAAAGAAGTTGGCTGAAAGACCATGCATACTGATTTTTGTGTATTATAGATGATATCATTCTCTAATGCATATTGTTCACATATCTTCAATAATTTTCTTAAACCTGCGACAGACGGACTTATCAGTGACATATCATCAGCAGAGCTAAAATTGTTAAGAAACAGCCCATTTGATGGCAGACGTAACCCTACATTACAATGGCCCAATATATGATTGAACTCATCAATGTAAATATTAAATAACATAGGGGAAAGAATACCTCCCTGTCTCACCCCATTAGTTACATGGAAAGCGCTGGATATTACACTTCCCCATCACACGTAATACAACTGTTTGCCATACCAGTTGACTAAAGTATGAACAATATATTCAGGAATATTAATTTCCAGCAACTTTTTGAAGAGTGTCCAATGATTGACCCTATCAAATGCCTTACTAGCGTCTCAAAAGCATGCAAATACTGGGCTGCCATGTTGCACATAATAACTAACGGTTTCCTTAAAGGCATAATGACATAAATCTGTAGAATGCTGCTTTTTAAATCCAAACAGATTATCGGCGATTATGACCTCGCATTTTTGTAGTATGATTCATTCGAATAGTTTTGAGATAATAGTCGTAAGAGCTATAGGTCTGTAGTTATTTTTGTCCGCTAGATTACCAATTTTGCTTTTTAGTAGTGGTATAATAGTAACTTTTGTGAAATCATCTGGTACAAAGTTATGCACAAACATACAATTAAATAAAACCATTGGGGCCCCGAGTGGCCAAGTGGTCTAAAGCGCTGTCCGTTACAGATCACTGCCATCTCACCTCTTTCTGCGTGGGTTCGAGTGTAGGATTCGGCGAATGTGGATATGTGAGAAAGCTTGCCAGTAGCTTCTCATGGGTTGGTGGTTCTTTCCGGTGATTTCCCGGTTTCTTCCTCCACCATAAATACTGGCCGCCATGAATAGCCTATCATGTGCTGAAAAATGGCGTTAAAAGAGAAGAAGAAATAAAACCATTAATAGCCCATTTAGTCTAGTATCTGAATATTTAAAATGTTCCACATATAAAAAATCTGATCCTGGACATTTACCACCTTTTTGTCTTGTTATTGCATTTTGGATCTCAGATAATGTGATTACCTCAATATGAGCAGAAAGGGTATTCAATGCTGAAGTAACACGCTTCTTATTTGATTCATTTTTGACACTATTGAGTAAGTCTTCAAAATGATTTTTCCACATGTTGCATACATTATTTTGACCATGGTACCCATCAATGCAGATTGGTAGTTTATTGGAAGTTGTCATAATACTTTGTTTAACTTGATTCCAGAATTCACGTTGGTCGACATTTTCAAATTTTTGTGCTAGTGAGTCTGCTCTATGTTTTCCTTCGTCATTCTTGCATGACCTAAGAGCATACTTAAATTAATGCCATCTTTTAGCACATGATACATGATACATGGCAGCTAGTATACCTGGTGGAGGAAGAAACAGGCAAAACTTTGGGTAAAACCACTGAGCATGGGAAGCTCCAGACAAGCTTTCTCACATACCAATATTGGCTGAGATTGGGTCTCAAACCTGCATAGAGGTGAGACGTCTGTGTTTTGCAAAGGCGAATGCCTTAGACCACTTCCATCTGGGGCCCTGTCTCAGACAATGTCAAGAGATAATAAGTTAGGTTTTGATAATAAAATTTAAGCTGTTGAAGTGGTATCAGCCAGGGTACCACTATTCATAAGAAATACACCACTCCCTCAATAACTTGCGGACATCGGGGTCCAAAAACATCAACCGCGATATAAGCGAGGGCGCGAGTTATCAAGGGACCTAAAACAAACAACAAAACAAAGGGATCAACGTATAGGCAAAAGGGGTGGGGTGGCTTGGCATGTTACAGTGTTGAATACTCAATTAATAAACATGCTAAGATTAACAGTGAATAAATATCTCTTCATATCGGTATACTTTGTTTATTTTTTTCCTCACAGAGTAACATTGATTTCAGGATAACATGAAATAAATTGATCATCAAAACATTATTGCACGTGGTTTCCTTTCGCTAAGCACATGTACGACTTCATGTTATATACTACGTTACTAATTTTTGTTGTGAATGGTATACATTCTAGTTTTATTGTTTGACCCAAAGTAGATGTTTTTTTTTAATACAAAAGATCGACACATTTCGAAAAAACAATGTCGATCGAACGATGTGTAGATTTTAATAGCAGTAGAAGTAAAATGGAAGAAAAAAATAAATTCACAAGGGTTAACCATTACCAACATGAATTTAATAGGTCCAAAAATTTAAAACGACATAAATTAGGAACACGATAACATTTGCGATTTGTGACACGTTGCTGCATGAACCATGTGTACACAGCATCATTTAATTCATTATCGCTTGCAGTCCATCCTCATTTTTGTTTCATCCCTTCATCTGAATCAACATCATGTGAATTATTTCAAAGTTTCGGCTCATTCTTAAGCCAACCCCTAAATATTGACTCAGCAATTTTTAGTTCAATGCAAATTTTTGATCTTGTTTCATCATTATGAACACTATCTATGATGCACAGCTTTTCAGTCACCACGTACACATTTTCCTTTGCTCTCATTGGTCACATTTACAAATAATTAGGATACATTACTGATATTATATACTTTTATGATGTTAACACATAAAATGTGAAAACATATTCGATTGGTGAAGTAAAATTAAATTTGATAATGGTAATGAATACAAGAACATGTGGTCCTATTGGCATGCCTTTGAACTTTATTTTATTGTACTTACCTTGTTTGATTTGATACAAAATACATATTCAAAGTGATAAAACAACACAGGTCTCTTTTACTTGATTCTTTTATTGTAACAAATACTTCTCCACGATGTTAATCGAAACAAAGCCGGCATGTAATTAGGTTTTCACATTAGTACTCATGGGTTTTGATGTGACCGTCAACTGACTCTTTTCATGTTTTCATATAAGAGAATATGTATGTTTGGATTATAGTGTTGAGAAGAAATTAAAGGATTATAATGTGAATTTCACCTAGCAAGACATTTAATTAGTGTTTATTTCATTCTCTGTTGCCACATATTAGCATTTACCAGAATTTTTAATTGAGTGCAGTTTATTTACAGTGTATTAACAACTATTTCTCTATTTAAAAAACCTAACATAATATGTGATATCTTATTAAAAATTGCAAATTTCACAATACGGATTCTATCTTTACGGGCAATAATCACCATTTTTGATGATAAAAATAAGCTATATATCATGGTTAAATTTACCAATTTACCATTTCTTATCACGACTTTTTTAACATTCAACACATTTTAAAATATATTTTCTTTGAAAAAAATTGGGAGCCATGCCGGACACCGCGTTAAGCGGGTTCGCGAGTTATCCAGGCGCAAGTTATCGAGGGAGTGGTGTATACATACACTACAGTAGGATAAAACTCCATTCATCCTTTCTTGTGTTACCATACCTACAAGCAAAAACAGGTACACAAACTAGGACTATTGACCTAAAAATCAGATTGCCAACAATGTTAATTAAAATGTTACTTAATACAAAATCTTGCCAAATTCCTTTGTATATATCCAAGTCAGTGTTTATAAGCTCACCCAAGTACAAAAATGCAATCAATGACATCTGATTTTATCCAAGCTAAATTACACATGGTATTCAAAATTCCTTCAACAAAGTGTATATATAAATGCATTATGTTCAAGAAAAGTGACAATAAGGTTTTCAAACTTGTTACTGTGTTGCCTAGTTGGAGGTAAGATAAGCACATTTTCCTTAGAACTAGCTACATATTTCTATAAATGTATTTGGGGGGGGGGATATTAATTATGCCAACAAAAAAAATTCTGGTGTGTAGATCATTTTTTTGAGATGAGCCAAATGTGAAGGAGGAGAATGTGTGGGCTGTCGTGTTGGTGGGAGTTGATCTACTAGCAGGTTTCTGCTTAACCATAATCATTTGTGCCAAAGTGTGGTTATGAGAATAATATGGACAGTGAAACTTCCGTCTTTTGCAGAACTGAGGTATCAATCAGAAAGATGGAAAGGCATATGTGAACACATTATCCCACTAGAATCTAAACGTGTCTGCTGCCCTTACTCCCTAATCTGTGACTGAAGAAACATCAAAGGGAAATCTGTTGATAAGTCTGGTCATAAATAAGTCTACCAGGGGATTTCCACATAGTGAGAAAAGGGACTCTTTTATGGAGCAGTGAAGAGATCATTCCATGATGACTATTTTGATTGACCTGAACAAAGTGTCCACTAATATGTTCTTTCCACAAAATACCTATTTTGCAGAACACTGCTGGCTCAAAAGGTAAAATCTTCTGAGGCACCCAGGAAAGGAAGTTCCAAACCTTCATGCAAAGAGGAGGGGCATGACAGACCTGTTTGAGATATGCAACAATGATGTGTTGTTAGTAAAGATGACACTTCAAAGCTTTACTTTGTCAAAACTAGAAATACAGCTTTCATTTTTATATAAATTTTTGATGCTGATGGATGATTCTTCAAGAGTCTGATGACCCTTGAGAATTATGTTCTCCAAATCTAATGAGTGCCCCAATCACAATGTGTCAACAAACAAGTAGTAGTGTGGGTAAAAGTGCATGCATGGGAATCCCTGTAAGGAATCTGTCCTGATTAAACTGCCAGTGAAAATGGTGATAAAAACTTTGTCCTAGTAGAGATTCATATGCTGATAAAGAATTTCTGTATGGTTTCCACCTTGGAAGAAGGAGAAACTGTAAAGGGCACACACTGATAGGTCCAATGAGAATCAGATCAATGGCAGTATTAAAGGTTCTGATTAGGGATTAGTTAAGGCCAGTAGACAACAGAGATTGGTTAAGGAAAGTAGACAATGCTTTTGCCCATAATATCTCTGTTATGTTCTGATTTATCTATACGTTCTTTCCAATATAAATAAAGTTTTTAAATTGAACGGGCTCTGAGTTTTTGAGGCTAGGTAAGAGACCCAACCAAGCTACTGTGGATCTAAAATAGAACAGATCCTCATGGAGGGACTGAACCCTGAACACTGCATATCAAACAGCAATATGAGGTAATATGCAATTACTCCCATAATTTAGATGAATACGCAGGTAAAGACGAAATTCCAAAAGCAGAACCCAGAAATGGAAACCTTCTTGGTCATAGCAAAATCAGAGGTATTTTGACGTGTAGGAAATATTGGGATAATGAAAATAGGCATCCTGAAAGTTGAAGGAGATCATTAAGTCTGACAGATGTATTGCATTACAGATAGAGAAAGTGGTCTCCATCTTGAAATATACCTCCAGAAGAAACAGGTTTAATATGGGAGTGATTGATTATGAGACAAAATTTCCTTTCTTACTTGGTGACTAAGAAAATTCAAGAGTAAAACACACCTCCTTCCTTAATGCCACCAGATTGGACCAGCAAAAGAGCATGGGGTCCTTGACAGAGGGCTAGTGTTCCAGAAAGGAGTTAGTTACCATCACTTACAATAAAAATGACTGATTGATCTTCCATGATGATTGACCAAGCCTAAAAAAAAAGTGCTTAGACAAGCATCCAAGGAGATGTTTAGGAGAGGGTGAGAGTCCCTAAGGATGTCCCAACTTCCTTGAGAAAAGAATGTGTGTTTCAGAACTTTCACCTAATAGCTCTGGTGATTTTTATGCCAACAACCCCTACTGACAAAGTCTCATTTGAATGACCAGTGACCATTACCCAGTGACCGGACAGGTAAATATCAGAGATATATCAGAATCTAGTACACTTTCATCAGTCATCAAGGTGCAGTGCTGCTCCTCCCATTTGGGATGGTGACACTAACCTGAGACAAGTGAGGCACTTACTTCCTTGCTGATGGCAACAATGGGCTATCTTGAGACAAGCACTGCACTTCCTTCCTTGAGAAAAGCAGCAAACAGTGACATCACTGGGGTTAGTGTCACCCAGTGTGGTAACTCATGGTGTTACTCCCTTGAACCTCCTTCCTACACAAAAATTCCAAAATTTTAGTCATTTTGGTGTCACCCCCTCTGATGGTGTCACCCAGTGCGGTCCACACCCCATCCCCAGTCATGTTGCTGGCAGCAACACACTACCCCAAAATGAGTGGTACACTTCCTTCCTTGTGCAATGCACCATCAATCAATATAAAAACAAATGGTGCAATTACTTCCCCACAAAGGACACTTCCTTCCTTGCAGAATGCAGCATCATCCGATCCTGAAACAAGTCATGCACTTAGTTCTTCGTGGAAGGTTGCATCATGCTAATGTAAATGTTGGAGTGTTAGACTTCTCCCTTTTGGGGGTAGACAAACTACTCCTTGAACGTTCATAGCCTACCCGTGGGGGAAGGAGTCTTATCTATCTTTGATGAGATTGGTTCCAAAAGGGACCTGGTAGTGTTCTTCTGAGGGTAAACTACTAATCTTCTTAAACCGCACTCCCTGGGACACTATGAGAAAAAAGCCTGAAATTCTGATGATGAGGAGAAATTGACATTTACTCTAACCTCTGTAAGTACCTCTGGAATTGACTAGATTCCAGATTTCATTAGTCTGTATTGTGCAATAAAATGCAATGATTCTTATGTGTGCACTTTGAAAAAAAGAGGCAGCATGGTTGAGAGTCCAAAGTGCCCTTTCTGCTGGCCACACTTTCTTTTGACTGTCCAGATATTAATCTCTTAAATAAAGAAGAACAATAATAATGACTATGTATTATTTTACATGTGAAATTCACCTATATGCATACTATATAGTGTATTAAAATGCAATAGTGAAAGACAGAAAAGGCAAACTGATGTTTAATCCATTATTCAATTAAAGGAATTGCATATTCCCATCAAATGTAGTAGCGCCTATGTTGCATTATAACACACAAGACTTGACCATAACCAATCGTAATTTGAAATAAAAATGGTATACCCCAATTCCTAAAGGGTGGGATACAATGTGGTAACCTAAGAGGTCCCTTAATCAACCAATTTCCAAGAGACAGAGGGGGTGAAAAAGAATATGGAGAGGATACATGTAACACCAAGATAATATTTGTTGCAGGAAGATGGCAATATGGTGAAGCACTAGCAACACTAGAAATTTTCCTCTAATCACAGATTCAACACACGTCTCATGACATCCATGGGCATGCAAGGTGCATTAGTGGACCGTGTCTTGTGCATCTGGGGTTGCATGAGTTGACTGCTATTAAGGCAGATATTTTTGTATAAGTATCATTTTAACACACAAAAAAAAACTGAAAAAAATTGTAAAAACTATCAGTTGGGACATACCTTCTTGTGCAGCTTTTACAAGATTTGAAAGATTTTGGGAGGTTACAATGACATCATTTTCATTTAAGGCCAAGTAAACACCACATCAGTATGGTGGTTGACTAAAGAGGAATAGTGATGACAAGATTTTCAAAACTACCATCATGGCCACCCTGCTGCAGGTCTTATTAATACTTTTTTTTAAAAAAATTGAGACAGACTATAAATCATCTTTAGTGCAAAATGCCATGTCACTATGGCAATCCATTCATGAGAAACAGCTATAAAAAGATTTTCAAGATGGTTACAATAGTGACCATACTAAATGTCAGATTAGCACCTTGGTTTTTTTTTTAGTAATGAAACATCATAATTATTCTTGTAGCAAAATAATTTGTTACTACAGCCATCTATTTGCAAGAAGTAGCCATAACAAGATTTGTAAGCTGGAAACCATGCCAACCATAATGTATCATAAGATTTGCATCATTTTTCTAAAAAGATTTGACAGCCATGTTAGAGGTCTGATTGGAACCATTTTCATTTAGTTCAAGTAGACATTACAAATCCTTTTGGTGAAACACCACAGAAACAAACATCCACTGAGGATCTGTGACAAGATTTTTTTTACCATGTTCGCATTAGCAGCAATTGGGATATTTTCATTTTAATACCATCTGTTCTGGAGGTCAGCAATAAAATTTTAAAGATCCTGCCAAACTGAATGTCAAATTAACACTATTTTTCAGTCTGAGTCAGCTAGATGTTTTAAGAAACCTTTTCAGTGAAAACCCCATGATAATATGATCACACATGTAGGAGAAATAATGCTAAAGAAAGATTTTCAAGATGATAGTCATTGTGTCCATACTTGATATCTTTTTGAGGCACCATTTTCAATGGTTACCAACCATCATAAAAAGATATACATTAATAAGATGATCTGCTAAGGAGATGTGATGTGATTATGATTTTTAACGTAGCTTTAAAACATTTTCAGTCATATCGCTATGATGTCTGCTGGTTGAGTGTGTCAGTTTATAGTGATGTCCAGCACTAGGGCATCATGCCACAGACATGTAGCATGATATCACACCCAGTCACATTATCCTGACACCAGGCCGACCAGTCTTAACACTAACCTCTTAATGCTGAGCTCCAAGTGAGGCAGCTGTTAGTACCATTTTTGTAAGTCTTTGGTATGACTCAACCAGGGATCAACCTCACGACCTCCCACATCTGAGGCAGACAATCTAACCCCTAGGCCACAGGAGCGGTTCTGCTAAGGAGAAATAATGACAAGATTATCAAAACATCCAATGTGGCAGCCATACCAATGTCAGACTGGCACCATTTTCATTCAGACCCAACTAGATTACATTACAGGAAGTCTTCAAGTCAAAACCCTATGTTGATATGACCATCCATTCTGAAGTAGTAATTATAACAAGATTTTCAAGATGACTACTGTGAATGGATGTCCGTGAGATGAATGATTATATTATTTTATGGTAATACTCTCCACTGTTACGGAGGAGTTGGAATAACCAACTTATGTTAATAGATGATGGTCAATGGATGGCAGATGAAAGGCCATCACATCAGGTTTTATTAAGTCCAGTATAGCTATAAATATATCTTATGGCACTATGGTGAATTAAATTTTGTGGAAATATTTCTTTTGCCATCAATCTCAAACAGTGAATAAATTCACTAAATGAGGTCTTACTTGTACATGTCTTGCTTACTGTTTCTTATATCATTGTTTCTTGGGATATATGTGTTTAATATGCCTATATCATTACTGTGATTTTCGAAGACAAGATTTTGGAGATATGTGGAGTTATTCCCAAATGATTTACTCAGATGATATCAAGGTTGTACTGTGTAATTTATAGTTAAAAACATATGGTGTCTTCTTTTTAAAATTCTAGGCACCTCACATTTGTTATGACTGAAGGGCATTAAACAGTCACATAGACATTTTTAAGTTTATATAGTACAAATTACAAGCAATCTGTTTTGCAGGAATATAAGGTGTATGATCCTATCACCTGCAAATATGCAAATAGTTAAATGCTTTTGACAAACTGTCAAATGCTATTGTCTAATTGTCAATGCTATTATCAAATCATCAAATGCTATTGTCAAATGCTACTGCCGACTGAAGTGGGTGTATGATTATATGTTGTATATACCTTAGTGCTAGGTCAAACTGAATAAAACACAATGCACTGATAGACCAGGTTGTCATATGCAGTCTGTTCAGATTATTCCTTGTAACAAACAACTCATCCAAATCTGCTGACACATTATGCACTGGACTCAACTTGTATGTTGCAAATACATCACAAACATGGACATATTAAAACTGATGTATTTTCTTGATAATTTCTTTCCAAATTATTGTTCTTTACTCAACAAGGGTACTGTAAATCTCATGTACAGTTTAAAAATACACTGAAATCAGATATTTTAGTTTGTGTTGATCAAATATCCTTACTTATAACTACAATAAAGGCATTCTTACTTACCACTGGCTTCAGTTTTGTCAGTAAGATTTAGTGCATCTTCACTGTATGTTGTGTGATTCTCCATTTTTTAATCCATGTCAGGCATAGTGCTACTCTATCATTCAGTGATTAAGCTAAATGTGCTGACATTTCAGTGGCATCTAACATTTTCAACATAGATTCTTTAATGGTATATAATTATTCCCCATAGCTACTGTAATAATCTTCAATCTGACCTAGTTAGTAGAGGAGTACAATATCACTAAATAATAAAGACATGTACAATACAATACTTGAATCCTTTACTTTTAAAATCAACTGTAAAAAACAACCCCTGAAAGCAAACCCCATCTGCAATCATTGGTCCCACACCTATCACATTACACAAATAATATATCCTAGACCATTTTTGCACCCAAGCATATGTGACCACAATTACCTTATCAACCTGTATGTGTGTAAATTTTGGAATATTGTAAACATGTCATACTAAACCAAATATTTGAAATTTCAGTCAAACATGTCTATGAGGAATACTTAATGGACCACAAAACTTCTGTATACAGGTATTAAATATGTCATGAATAGGTCATGAGCATCAGGATGGATAGATGAGAAATTTCTCTTGACATTAGTAAGCCAACCAGGATATATACTGTACAAACTCAATATATCCTAAGAGATCATGACTGAGTACTCTCTTAAAAATTACCAATCCTTAGCAGCAAGAAATCCCAAAATATCTTTACATATAGGTTAAGTAAGATGAGACATGTAAGGTCCAGTTCAAACCTTGGTCCAGCTCAAAATGTATTCCACCCACCCATATCATACTTGACAAAAGTCTAGCTTTCAGCCTAAACTGGAAAGTCTGGTACAAATATTAGGACATGTCTTTTGAAAACTGGGAATGTGTTGCACGAACAGGCTAGGTACCTTAACTTAGAGCTTATGTGGTAGAGAGCCTATCTTGAGTTAGAGAAGTCTCAGGTTTGACCCCTGGTGCAGCTACACATTTTCTTCTGTGACAAATGTAGTTATTGTAAAAATGTAACAAAAGTAGTAAAGTTTTCCTGCATGAACATATGTCCTTTTATAGCAGTTTCCACTAAGTTATTAAATGATTACTGTGAGCCATTAAATGAATACTGTAAGGTATTCATTGATTACTGTTAGCAATTAAATGATTAATGTTAGACATTAAATGATTACTGTGAGGTAGTCAATGATTACTGTTAGCTATTAAATAATTACTTAAGCCATAATTAAATGATTATTGTAAGCCATTAAATGATTATTGTGAAGTATTCAATGATCACTGTAAGCCATGATATAATTAGTGAAATACTGAATGATCACTGTAAGTAATTAAATGACTAATGTGAGTATTCAATGATAGATCTAAGGTTTTCAATGATTACTGTAAGCCATTAAATGATTGTTGTAAGCTATCAAATAATTAATGTAAGGTATTAAATGATTACAATAAAGTGTTCAATGGTAATTTTAAGGTAGTAAGGATTACTGTGAATTACTAAATGATTACTGTAAAATATTCTATAATTGCTATAGTAAAGCATATGTTTCATAACTTATTAGTATTGCTAAATTGGTTCACATGACTGTTAAATTATGTAAAAATCTTAGACTTTGTTACAATAATAAATAAATATGTAACATCAAATTTCATATAACAAATTTAATTTTATCTCAAGAATATGAATTTTTAAAGACTGGTGTTATTATATATGGAAGTGCTGAAAGTAAAAACTGGGGAAGCTAATACAAGAAGCCTAATACATGGTTATAAACAGCTATAGAACTAATACATGGATATGTACAGCTATAGAACTAATACATGGATATGTACAGCTATAGAACTAATACATGGATATGTACAGCTATAGAACTAATACATGGTTATGTACAGCTATAGAACTAATACATGGATATGTACAGCTATAGAACTAATACATGGATATGTACAGCTATAGAACTAATACATGGATATGTACAGCTATAGAACTAATACATGGATATGTACAGCTATAGAACTAATACATGGATATGTACAGCTATAGAACTAATACATGGTTATGTACAGCTATAGAACTAATACATGGATATGTACATCTATTGAACATGATGAATAATAGGTCTTACAATGTACCAGCTGTGACAATGTAGGATAACATTTTTTCACTCTAAATAAAATTATACTGCTTTCAAATGGGATTCAATATCCTAATTCAAATATTATTAGGCTTAACTATGTGACATTAGAAGGAAGTAATGGAAATCTTGGCCTATCCCTACAGTAAAGTTTGGTGGGTGTGGCATAACAACAACACATGTCAGACAAGCTAATAGCTGAGCCACTGCAGCTCCTGCATCCATAAGGTGACTTCTAGGAGTAAAATGTGGTCTTTGTGGCTCCTGTTTTCATTAGCTGCCTTCTATGACATGCATGAGTCTGTATTGGTCATTGTGGCTCCTGTGTCTATTAGCTGCCTTCTATGACATGTGGGTGAGTGTAGTAGTCATTGTGGCTCCTGTGTCCATTAGCTGCCTTCCATGACATGTAAGAGACTGTATTGGTCATTGTGGCTCCTGTGTTCATTAGCTGCCTTCTATGACATGTGGGTGAGTGTAGTAGTTATTGTAGCTCCTTGTGTCCATTAGCTGCCTTCCATGACATGTAAGAGACTGTATTGGTCATTGTGGCTCCTGTGTCCATTAGCTGCTTTCCATGACATGCAGTTAAGTGCATTGGTCATTGTGGCTCCTGTGTCCATTAGCTGCCTTTTATAGCATGTGGGTGAGTATAGTGGTCATTGTTGCTCCTGTGTCCATTAACTGCCTTTTATGGCATGTAGGTGAGTGTAGTGGTCATTGTTGCTCCTGTGTCCATTAACAGCCTTCTATGACGTACAGTAGATATTGATCATTTTGGCTCCGGTGTCTATTAGCTGCCTTCTAGGGCATGCAGTAGAGTGTATTGGTCACTGTAGCTCCTGTGTCTATTGTCTGCTTTTTATGACTTATGGGAGATTGTAGTGGTCATTGCAGCTCCTGTGTCCATCAGCTGCCTTTTATGACATGCAGTAACATGTACTGGGGCTAATCTGTTCATTATCTGCCTTTAACAACATACAGCCAAGTGTACTGGGCCTATTCTACTTCCACAAGACTGCACTGGGTCCTCTATGTTAGGACAATAATGTACTGTATATAACAATGACATTTTGTATAATACTTCCACTTACAGACATTACAGATTTATCTGAATGCTGGATATAATAGTGGTCTAAATGGCCAATTTAGTATGGGGCTTGCAAAGTATTAGATAATAAACAAGAGTTCCTTGAAGGGACTGATACTCTACAGTTCAAAATCAATTTCCAGGAATCCAATGTCTTCTTTTAACTGCTGAGAGTTGAAAGCCTATCTGATATTCTTGAGAGAAAACCACCAAAATCATTACAAATCTTTCAGTAAAAACTCCAAGTCAACATGACAATCCAGTCTGGACTAGAAGTGATAAAAATTCTCAAGATCGCCATTTTGTCAGTAATTGCAAATGTAAGATTTGCACTGTAAAATCTCTGCTAAAAAAAAAATATAAAATGTGCAAAGACCACTTTTTATCTTTAAGCCTAAATGATCTTGACCTTTGATCTACTGACCCCCAGAACAACAAGTTAATTCCTTACCCTATGTGCAAGCCATCCACAAAGCTTGGTTGTGGTATGTCATGTGGAACTAATGTTATTATGCAAAAAACATTTTTCTTCTTTTATTCAGTGACCTTGTCCTTTGACCTTTGGACCATATAGCCTACTTAATTACCTAAAATGTAATCTATCAACAAAGTTCTCACTTAAAACATGCAATGTAGAACTAATGTTAATGCACATTGACCATTTATTTTCATTCTCATAGTGTTAGTGGACTTGGCCTTTAACCTTCTAACACCAAAATCAATAGGGTTTTTTCCTTACACCAACTGCAGGATATCCACAATGTCTGGCAAAAAATAAATGATCAAGAACTCCAGCCATTTGGAGGAAACCATAATTCATTGTTTGGAATTACCTTGACCAATTTAGTTTTTGAGCCTGAAATGCACAGGGTTTTCATGTATACAGGTAAAACCTGTCATAAAATGATGCTCCAAGAATAACATTGCGCTTGCATTAACAAATTTTTCGAAAATTTTTCCTATTTAAATTTCAATAGCATCAGATTTAACTAACCTCCTGATCATATAATCTGCATGGGATATGAATAATCAGCTTTTCCAAAAGCATATATTTAGGATGTTAAAAAGAGAGATCACCTTAAATTAAAAAATGGGAGCCATGCTGCCATCACGTTATAGGCAGAATCACATTATAACCAAATTGCATTATAATGAGTTTGACCTGTACCACATGCAAACAAACCACAAAATCAGGCAATTCTTAATGGTGGACAACTAAAGTTATTTTGAGGAACCAAGCTTTTAACAGAAGGACATACATCATAACATAGTATGCTCACTTCATGGTGGGTGTATACAAAATAAGAGAGCAAAGAGATTTCTTTATATTTATATTTTCAAGTGATGGCCATAATATTTACCCAAGTTCATGGCTATCAATCAAAAACTGGGGGACTATTTTGCTATCAAAATTATGTGTTACACTGGATTAAGCTTAAGTGCACAAGACAAAATGGGCACTAAAACTCAAAAAAAAAAAAATTCTGGAGCAAATTGATTTATTGATATGCATGCCTTCAAGTGATGACCATAATAGGTATCCTATTACAATCAATCATCAAAAACTGTCAGATTAGTTGCAGTAATGAGATTGTGTCCTACATTGCATTAAGCCACAAAACAACAATGGTAATATAAGTTATAAAAAAAATTCAAAGTGATCTGCCAGTTTGTGCATCTTCAGATGATGGTCATATTATTTACAAGCATAGAAAATATGCCCATGCTACTTATCAATCATTTTAACTTCTTGTTGACAGTTACCAAGGTAAGACAGACTCAATAATTCTCACTATTACATCTTCATCTTGAGTAAACAAACTTTATGATAAAAATATATCTCACTACTAAAAATAGAATCAAGAATCCGAGAAAAAATATTCATTGTAATTAAATATAATGAAACAAAAATGAAATAAAAAGAATATTAAACCTTATACACAAGCAATTTAATCACATATACAAAACACGTTTAAAATGTCTGCATGTGTTTGTGTGTTCCAAAAAAATCTTAAATCTGTTTTTTTGTGTGTGTATACGTGGTCCAAAAAATCTCAAATGTTTTTAATTTTTTTTGTTATTTAATTACATATCAATCCCTTAACAGACACATCCATAGACAATTTCTCAAATGACATGACTTCTCATTTTTGAGACATCAATAAATATGTATACCTTCATACACTTATTTCTCACAAAATATTATTAAATAATGATATATACTCAAGTTTTACAACATGTCACTTCCTTAACTAAAGTGAGAGGGCTAACAAACTGAAAATGTGTTAAAGAAACAACCTGAAATTAATTTACACAAAGGAAAGTATAGTATCAAAGAATTGCAACTCCAGATGGCCTGAAAAGTTATGGAATATGATAGTGTATATGTACAAGAATGAACCAGGATCAATGGGATGACCACAAATTGAATGATATTGATAATAATTATGACAAGTTCTTTTAAATTAACGTAAGCCAATGTCCTTACACAAATATAATGTAAATGAACAAGTTTTAATTCATTCTTCTCTTAACTTCCTTGCAAATTAGTGATTTCAAAAATGCATATATTGAAAAGAGAGATACCAAAGTAATTATCTTTTAAGAGAATGTTCTATCAAAATGATCCTGTATTATTTTAAGTCCTATAATGCAAGGGCATTAATTACTTTTAGTCTAATAAATTTCTCAGGAGTAAAATTCCAGTATCCCTTTACAGGGCTCTGAGCTAATTATATCAAGTGTCTTATTATTAGAAATACAGACTATTGTTTGTAAGATGAGCACACAACATGCCAAAGGATTTGCAAGGATTCAACTCCCTCAAAGCAAACATTGCTGAAGATTATTTCTTGAAATTAAAAGAGAGTTCACTGAACACTTTGTATCATGTACAAATCTCATCATGAAGCACAGTAAAACTCTGATTATCCAAACCCATCACAGATTCATCCAGATAATTTATTGTACTCACATATGAGTCAAACTGCAAACAAATAAGATCCTGATCTTCCTCAATATAATACACCTGCAGATCAGAGACTATATTGTTTATTCTAGTGATTACTCCTAAAAATCTGCTCAGACCAACAGACTGTAGAATGTGCTGGCAGATCTGGGTCTGTGCAGTTTGCAGTTGGACTCCTCTCATAAGTGAGTACATATAGTATGTTTTACAGTACCTTCCTCGTGCAGTATGTGGCAATAAAAAAATCTGACACAAAATCCAAAAAGTAACAACATTCATGCCAATTGCTAATACCTCTGTCTCAGATATCTGCCATAGTGGAGGCTCAAAAGAAATTTACACTGCTGGTGTTACCTAATGCTTCTAATGCTTCTCAGGTCACATAAAAAAATCCCATTAAGAATGTAACTAAACAGCAAAACAGCTTGATTTGTGAAGTGAAGTAACATGATGTGCAAAAACAAATTATTTGCAAGAATATATGCTAAAAACTACAGATGTGATTGTGCAAAAAAAAGGCTTTGCTTATATTTGTGTACAAGCTACCAACATCTAAAAGTAAGCAAATGAATGTCACATGTGGTTTTGCTTTAATCTACAAAAACTAAGTGTTATATGATATACACTTTTTGTTACTTACATACACTAGCCATTTATTGGATTCAATGGCAAATGACCAGTCTCAGAAACTATTGCAAAACCTGTCGAACAAATACAGAGATTAACAATGCTTCATAATTCTTGGAAATACACAAAATTAGTGTGTCAAAATCAATGTGTTTGTCAAATACTGGTATATTGATGGCCTGTGGAACATTTTGGTACTAGTTGGCTATTTTCCAAAAAAAAATATTGGTGAAATAATGGGGTTTACTGTAAATAAATAAAAAAATTATTACACTGCTCATAACATGGACAAAGTAGAGAATGAAGTTAATGTCAGCTTCTCAAATATTGTTAAAATAAAACAAGAGGACCATATGTATTCACTTATAAGTCAAGTCAAACTGCAAACAGCAAAGTTCCTGATCTGCCATACATAGTGTAATGTACCTACCAATCAGGGTCTATGTTGTTTGTTTTCCTGATTACTCCTAACAAACTTTACTGATCCAGATCTGTTGGCACATTATGTGACAAAAGATCTGGGTTTGTGCAGTTTGCAGTTGGTCTCATAAGACAGTACATACGGCACAATGAATAAATGAATAGCACATTATATACTGGCCCCAATGTTTAATAGTCCATAACATCAGCAGGCTTCTTCTTTACTTCACCTGCAAGCCTTCCACAAAGTTTGGTCCTAGTCTGCCATATAGAACTAATGTTCTTGTGTATAAACCATCTTTTATTTTTTTTTAAGCCATATGTGACTTTGAACTTTGACTTTAATGCTACTTCCTTATTCCACCTGCAAACAATCCATTATTTGGTTCAGGTACATGATGGAAAACTAATGCTACTGCATGCAAACCAAATTTGTTAATTCAGTTAGTGACCATGACCTTTGACCCCTAAATCCACATGGCTTTCATCTTACATAAAGTGCAAGCTGTCCACTAAGTTTGGTCCAGGTACATAATGCAGAATTCATGTTATTACATGGAAACCATTTTTCTTCTTTTAGTCACTGTGGCATTGATTGTAGGAAATATAATCACAAAATCAAAGAGGTTATTTCCTTACCCCCAAGTGTATACCATCCACAAAGTTTGGTTAATGTACATGACAAAAAAACTAACAACACTGTGGAAACCATATTTTGTTTTTTAGTCAGCAGCCTTGACCTCTGATATTTTGATCCTAAAATTGATATGGTTCTTCATTATCCCAAGTGCATTTCATCCACAAAGTCTGGTAAATGTAGCTTTGATGGTAGTGAACTTGTAGGATGGACAGATAGTAACAGACAGATGGAGAGAGAGAGACAACATGTTACAAAACAAGATCCACCTTATGGTGGGTGTATGAAAATGCACCAAGCTGATAATTTTCTGCTGTACTTTGTATAACATTGGGAACATATTTCATGCAAGAAAGGACACATCAAATGCCTTTTGATATGCTATTAAGATTAAAGCCCATTGTATTATGGGAAGTATTTGATAAAACAGAAGAAACAAAGACAATCAAAAGACAAAGGTATATAAATGCTGACTTGCTTTTTTGAACATTAACTGCATTACTTCCCTTTGCACATGGCTGCTGATTCTGGTTTAAATGTCATACACTTAAGTTAAAATATTACTCAGCCCATGGCACACACAAATCATTGATCCCAATAGCAGTCCTACTGAGAAAAAAAAGAGTCAATACTGTGAACAAGTCATATAAACAATAATAATACCAGATCTTAATTTCAACAGTACTATCATGAACATTCTCACTCCAATTTGCAAAACAAACCCTATGTTTTATGAGATGTAAATATCTGCAAAGACAAAGAATTTTTGGGAAATGGTAATAAATTACATCATAATATTGTCTTTCCAATCATTTTTATTAAATTATGCATTTGCCTGATTTTACACAATCTGCATTATCCCAATAATGAACTTTTACGCTATACCCTTCATACTAATAGAATCATCTACATATCTGAAAACAAACTGAACAATTTCCTTGGAAGCGAATGTCTGCTGCCATCTGAAAGGACAGAGATCAAGCTACAATTAGGGGATGGAGATCCTACCTGACATTGTTAGTAATTGTGTAAGCTGAATAAATAAGATTATTTAATACAGAAGAGACATATTTTTCTAAAAGAAAAGTCATTGTCAAATCTGCAGTATATTTATACAGAAAAAAAAACAAGGTGGGTGGGTGAGGGGTATTTTTGTCTAAGAAACTGAAGGTTCATAACAGAAACTGAAGATTCTTGAAAGTGGACTGACACGAGGGAAAGCACTGTACACAAATAACACCTGTAAATTAAGGAATAACTATTTCTGGCTGGAGGTGGAAGGTGTTAATATTTTAAGCAGAATATTTTTTATTTTATCTTAAGATAATTATTTTTGAAAACTAATATAATTATTAATAATTATAATTTTGTAGTAACTCAGATCAAGAATATTTTTAAGTTGTCTGTGTGCTAGAAATTTTTGGTATACAAGATTACAGCCCCCCCCCATCCAACACACAAGGTAAATGGTTGGTTATTAGGATTTTCTTAGCCAATTAGGCTGATGTCACAACACTAACTCAATGGATGGCAAAAGGTTTGGGAAATATAAAGGACAGTGGTTAATACAAATCATTAAAAGACTGGGCAAAGTTTTGCATATTTATAATCACAATGCCAAATTAAAACGTTTAAGTCTCATTTGTATTAATTTGATAATCAACAGAATATTAGTTTTGATAAAATGTGATAAAAATATCTCCCTGTTCCAAACTAAGTCTTATTCTGTCATCTAAAAGGCCATTCATATTCCCATATTTTATGTATATAGTGCATGAAAGAGTAATTATATTGGGGAGTATTTTCAATCAAGCACAATATTTTTTTCCACAAACCTATCCCACATCTCTCAGCTAGGCTGAATAACTCGGCCATTCTAAGTTCTCAGTAGAATTTCACAAATGGACATTCTAAGCTTCATCAATTACAAAACCTGTGAGAAATTAATAGCCTTATCATGTGTAATTGCAGCCAAGTTGATAATATGCTGATGTCTTTACTGTTGGTTTCATATGGTGCTTGAAGTTGAAAAAAAATTCTTTGAATCTCAATAAAATGTTATAAAGATAACAGAATTGACAAAACACTGGATTTTTGTCAATATGTATTTGTAATTTATCAGCTTATTTTGCCTCCGCATGAATAGCTGAAAATGGTACACTTTGGAAGCCTTATATTTAACTGCCAGTTTGACAACTCTCCCGGTAAAATGAGCTAAAAATCGTCTGCTAGTGACGTTAGCAGAAAGCTGTTTAGATACTGTGGTTACAATCCCCTTTTTGGAATTCATCAGGACAACAAACTGGAGGCTCTGTCAGTGTATAGGACTATAATGATGAGACTATTAAACCAGCTGCCCTAAATGAATAAACATTTTGCTTTTGTTAAACCCCAAAAAATGCTGTTAAACCAGCTACCCTATTGGTACATATATTTTGTTGCTGTTAAACCAGTTACTCTGTTATTACTTACAATTGGTGCTGTTAAAACAGATACCCTATCGATACAAACATTTTGCTGCCGTTAAACCATCTCTCCTATTGCTGCATATATTTTGGTACTGTTAAATAAATTAAAAGCAATACTTGTATGTCAAAACAAAGCACTACTGGCAAAAATCTCATAAATCCAACTCCATTATTGATTCATCTTTTAACTTTTCATTTTATTTCAAAACATCATGTCTGAATACCAATACATTCAACATGCAACAATGGGAGGTTAAAACCACCATAAAAACCTGGGTTGATGTGCACTCTACTTTCATTTGTCCAAATCTGCTTTTGAATTTACATTGTCAAATAACCCAACTAAGAAAAACAAATACTGATTAAAGACTGAGTACCATACATTCATGTTCATGTGTACAAGTCCATTATACACACTACTCATTCAATTACTAAGCAATAGAATAACCATAAAATCAATTTAGCACTAGAAACATGCTGAGCAATCCATTTTTGTGCAATGCAACATTATACCCCATGGATAATTTTACACAAAGAGATACAATGAGGTAGGATAAAGTCAAGTAAACTATATTTTGCTACAATCAGCACATTGTATCCATGAATGAGTCTCTAATGATAGGGTAGGGATTGTGAATAAACTAAATTAGATTCTAATTTTATAAATTTTTTTAGCTCTGTTTCAATGCGGCTTATCACTTAATAAGATAAAGGATGAGAACATGCATATTTTCATTACAGCATCTACTAATTAGGGAAGACAAAGGCAGAATAATCTAATTGTAATTAGAATGCAATTGCTAATTTCACAAATCAAATCCAATAACTGCCACAATGTTGCTATGTTGCTATATTGCTATGCAGTAAACAGAAAGACACATACAAGACTTTGTTCTATCTTATGGGCAATAAACCTACCTTGTACCTTTCTGGAAAGGAGAAATTGGCTGATCATCACATAAAAGCAATCTAAATGAAAATTGTCAAATATACCTTTTGGAATTGACAAAGTAAATTATTTTGCCTAAGACAATAAATTGTTTTATGCCTATATTTTTATTATTCTATAATACCATAATAAGAAAAGTATACTATTAAGAAAAATAAAAGTCATTTAAAACTTGTGAAGTCAGTTCTTCTCTCTGTAATTCCCTAATTACACCTCTCCCTCAATAACTCTCACAGAACAGGGTTCACAAACATAGGCTGATCTGTGAGCAAGGGCAGGAGTTACAGAGCGACCTCCAAAAGTTGAAAAAATTCACTCAGACATCAAGAAAACAGCGGAGGGAGTGGGGGTTAAGGAATTGGGCCATTTAATGACTGCTCATTTCACAATCATGTCAATATAAGTTTTTAATAACACGCTTTTTGTAATGAAGTTATTCGTTATTCTGTTTAAATAACATTTATTTTCAAAATGTCCAACATGTGAAAGATTATTGTTTTAACAACTATCAAGTGTACATGAAAACATCTGTGTATAACATCACTGCTTTTTGTTTCCTTGATGAGTCTGGTTCCCAGAGTGATATTTAATAGTATCCTGCCAAATCAGGAGTCAAAATACTGTGGTACTAGACTAACAGTCGATACACTACCAAACAAGATTCCTTTATTTGAAAAACAAGCTAAATTTATTTCGTAAGACAATCATCTACGTGGACTCTCAATTTTTGTGTTGTTCAATTAGTACAGTATTGATGTCATGATTTCATTGGAACTAATAACGAAACTTCTCATCATCCTTAAGGATATCTCTAAGTGCCAGTTCAAAAATTCTCTGATACTTGCTTCCCCACAGTTGTCCATATCTGTGAAACAAAGCTCTTTATTTTTATAAAGTATTCATTTCGCTTGGCTTTCTTGCTGTCTCTCTCTCTCTGATCACAGTTACCATTGAGTTGATTAAGGCCCCCGTGGCCTGCAGAGTGGTCTAAAGCATGTCCGTTACGGATCACTGCCATTTCACCTCCAGTCTAGGATTCGGGGAATGTGGATATGTGAGAAAGCTTACCAGTGATGGTGATTTCCAGTTTCTTCCAACACCATTAATACTGGCCGACATGAATAGCCTTTTGCATTAAGCCCAACAACAACAACAACCATTGAGTTGATTAATTTTAGGTAGTTTATGTTATATACACAATAACATTTATAACAGCAGTTGATTAAATGAAGTGAGTTCACCCGACATATGAACAGGACCTATAAATTTTAAGCCTGTAGGATTTTCCTGCCTTTTAATTTTTCTTTTATTCCAGCTCCATTGATTCAAAAGAAATAACATGATAATACAAAGGAGGTCAGCTCAGCTTTAAATTCAGTGGAACAGTACAACAAATACTTCCACAAGTTATTTATCAAAACAGGTCAGCACTTAATTAGGTTCTCAGAGAATTGCTCATGGACATAGCTGCCATGGTAGATTGACATATTTTACGTTTAATTACAAGAGAACACACTACATTTATGATGATTACACTTAAAAGGAACTAAAAGACTAAACTAGAACATAAATTTCAATTGATAAAAAATGATTTAGTTTGTATTTATTTATTAAAGTACTGCCTCAACTTGGCATAAGTGACACTTTCATTGATCAAAATAAAATATTGTATGACATTTTTAAATTTGATATTTCACAATGTTTATTAAATTTTCAGGTCCTATCTACCGTTTTCGATGACAAAACGAGCGATACATCAGTTACCATTACTAATTTTGATTGTGATTTTCTTCAAGTACAATAAATATGGATAATTTTTTGGGGGTATTTTCTGGTTTAAAAAATGGGATCCATGCCTTATCCTGCATTATAAGCAGGTTCACTGTTATCGGGTGAAAGTTATCATGATTGTCATACCTAAGGATTAGTGAACCATAAATTCCCTAAAATTAGATCAGAAACATATCTGATGATATCCAAACTGCATGACAACTACCATTAAAGGCAGTTTTCATCCCAAACACTGAAATGCCTGTACTCTATTCTTATTACTTTAGAAACTTATGTTTACTGCACACATCATCCGGTAATGGATATCATATATGCTATCTGCTTCTACACTTAATGCATTTAAGGAGGCTGTATTATATTTCTGTATTCACAATAGTTTATTTATCATGCAGGTCTCTACCTGCAGTGAATATTGTGTGTGATCTGGATTTTTAACATAGATTTAACAATTCAGAGTCATATGGCTACCATGTCTGTCAGTTTATAATTAGGTCTAGCACTGAGGCATCATGCCACTGCCATGTGCCATCATCTCCCACTCAGTCACATTATCCTGAAACCAGGTTGACCAGCACTAAAACTAAAATCTTAACACTGAGTGCATTTACAAAATCTTTGGTATGACTCGACCAGGGTTTGAACCCACAAGCTCCTGCATCTGAGGCAGACCTGACATTTCAACTTCTTAGGCCACCAGAGTGGTTTTGGGGGAATAGTATAATTCTGAATCAACATAAAATAAATTTTATTATTATTATTATTATTATTATTATTATTATTATTATTATTATTATTATTATTATTATTATTATTATTATCATGCAGACAAACAAAACAATGAGGTATGTTAGAGTGACCTTTTCTTTGACACAATGACACATTACTTTTTGAATGTATGCTTGTATTAAGTTTATAATACAAATGAAGACAATGTCCTATTGGTTCCAACCCCACCTACTAATTCACTAAGCACTTTCTTTAAAATCTAAGAGTTTCTTATGAAAATTTCACCACTTTGTCAGCTCAAATAATGTGAATTTGTAAGTGTGAATTTAAACATATTGTGCCCATGATCAAAACACCTGCACATCAGGTCATGATAAAAAGAACTCACCAAAAACTTTAACCAATTCTGTAGCAAACTGTAGACGATAACAACACTGCTGGAAAAGTGACTGCTGTCATTCTTTGCACTATGAAGACAATAAAAACTGTATGATCTTTTTACAGCATTATTCTAAGCCTTATGGTAAAATTAAGTCAAAGGATGACAGTCTCATCATTGTTCTTGATTCTTTGTCTTTGTTATCTTCTTTCTTGCCCCATATTTGATGATGAATTCATCACAATGTATACATTCTCCATTTAAAATAATGCCAAAACAGAATCCTAGCTGGAGTTACATGTATTATATATGCTGTATTTGGAAACAATACTGGAAACAGAAAGTAGAAAAGATTTTCAAATGGACAGATTGGACTGAATTTTTTTTGGAAAACCTCTGTCCAGACACCTGTGCAAATCTTCAAGCCAGTCTCCAATGACAGTATTATTATTAAAAAAAAAGAGATAACTGCATGGAAAGCACAGAAATTGTACAACTAACATTTTAAACTTCCAAATCAATCAGATCATCTGAAATGAAGGGTTTGGGGTGGACATACATGTACTATATTATACTGTGATAACTTTTTTTTTTATTGCATACCAGTACATTTAAATAAGATATATGTATGTGTATGATAATTTATTGATACAACATTAAACCTTTAGCTGTTCCCTTGCATTTCCTATCCATCTGAACTGAAATCATTCACATTTTAAAATGCAGGCACAAACTCCATTACCTGTTAATTTCTTATAACAAGTCTTGACTTAATGCATTGACCCATAGATAAAACTCACCAAATCTGCATTATATATATATATATATATATATATATATATATATATATATATATATATATATATATATATATGCCAGCTGATCTGGGTCTAATTTGTTCATTCAAAATCAGTGGGTGTGCACCAGTTACCACATGGAACCAGGCACCAAATGATTGTAACTGATTATTGATTTTTTAATACTTTTTGTAACCGGCAAAGTAAATTATTTTGCCTCTGAAACTTGCAGCAAGATTACAGTAAATGGCATATTATACAGTGCTGTACAAACAGGAACTGGATATGTGAGAAAGCTTGCCAGTAGCTTCTTGTGGGTCAGTGGTTCTTTCCGGTGATTTCCCGGTTTCTTCCTCCACCATTAATACTGGCCGCCATGTATAGCCTATCATGTGCTGAAAAATGGCGTTAAACCCCATAACAACAACAACAACAACAACAAACAGGAACCTCTGAGGCAAACATGGGTCCTGATTTTGATTATTTTGGTGAGTCCCCTTGATTTATGCACAGAGCCCCATGTAAACACAGTATTTGGAAATAAACTTTGAAACAAGTTTCATATTATATTGAACTTAAATTTTCTCCCATCTCTTTAAAATTACTTTTTCATCTATAAATATAGCTACTAGTAGGTCATGGATAGCCTGAAGATTATTGATCAACAGGTCTAAATGATCTTGACCTTTGGTCAAGACATGTAATTTTCGACAAAACTGACCATATAAAATCAATTTTCCATAAAAAAAACTTACCATGACCATGATCTGTCACCATTAGTCCCCATAATTTATTTATTTATCTATCACCTGTAATGAAAACCATTCAAAAACTTTGGTGGTGATGCATTATTTTTTGCAAAAAAAAACAACTTATTCTCCAGTCAGTGACATTGACATTGGACCTTTCACCTTAGTTCACACACAAGCCATCCAAAGTTTAAGTCATTATGAATAAACACTTTCAGTCACAATGAACGTTGACCTTTTGGCTCTAAAATATATAGGCTTTTCCCTACCCCAAATGTGAGCTATATACAAAATCTTGCAATAGTAGACTGAGAAATGGGGAACATAGTAAATGGATGGATGGACAGATGGATGGATGGAAAACATCACAACCTGATTTGCACTGCATGATATTCATTGCATTACCATAACCATACCATAGTAAAAAAACAGGGTCAAGAATAAGTAATTGGTTCCAGATGGCAATTGGTTCTAACAAAAACATGGACAGACAGACTGACAGTTACATCATAATCTGTCCTATCTAAAGTATAGTTCCTATATTTCACCAGCAAATAAGCTAAAATCCTGTTCTGGCATTATTCAACCACCACCCAAAGCTAGGCACCTTAGGGAGTATCAAACTCAGGCAGGCATTACATGACTGCTTGGAGCAGGGACACAAATAATAGACCTGTAGATCAGTTTCTTGTCAATCATCTTAGCCCATGTTCCATAAAGTAAATTTAGTTTCAGAAGCCCAGATAATTACTTGCCTCAGGCCTGACTTGTTTTGGAAGACTATTTATAGTAGTGCATTGGTCTGATCAATACTAGGAAACCATCTAATTACCTCTGTCTATATCAAAATCAGGCACACAATTTTGACTGTATATGTTTATTCATGCATGCTAAAAAGGGCAGAGTAATTGTAAACTCAAATATACACAAAATCCATTTGATGTATTCTATATATGACTATATGTGCTTTTGGATAAGGCCTCTGCACAACTTTAAACAAAATATGTACACCAGAATCAGTTCATGCTGCCAAGACATACAAATAAAATGAAGGCAATATTCATTATTTACACTCACAGCATTTTTATAACCAGATAAATGAAAATCTAGATAAGTGATTAATAATTGTGTATATGTAACAAGCTTTTTTTTTCTTCAGATCAGACTAAATCTCTATTAATCACAGTGATATCTGCACATTCATTTTGCAATATATCTGTATCAGTCCCTATCAGTGCCAGATTACCTACTGAGCACACTAAGCATGTGCTTAGGGAACCATCCTAACAGAACACCAGAAAAAGTTCAAATTGTTGATGATAAAATTAAATGAATTACATATGACCATTTCAATCTGCAGGTATGAGCATTTTGATTTGGAATGATGGCAATACTGGTATTGTCCACCTTTTTAGCTTTTACTATTGTTTTTTTTCTTCATATTTTTGTGGGGAAGCACCATATTATTTTCAGTGCTTAGGGCCCTCCCTGCAAAGGCCTTAACCTGGCACTGATCCCAACGAAAAACTGTGCACAATTTAATTTTTTGGCACAGATTTCTCTACATTATTATTGGTGAGGCTACTGCTTTATACTTAATTACATCAGCCTAGTGGTTTGAGCATCCGCCTCGGATACGAGAGGTTGTGGGTTCGATTCCCGGTCGAGTCATACCAAAGACTTACAAAAATGGTACTAACAGCTGCCTCGCTTGGCGCTCAGCATTGAGGTTAGTATTAGGACTGGTCGGCCTGGTGTCAGGATAATGTGACTGGGTGGACATCATGCTACATGTCTGTAGCATGATGCCCCAGTGCTAGACATCACTATAAACTGCCACACTGAAGACATCATAGCAATATGACTGAAAAATTGTTAAAGCTACCTTAAAAATCATAATCATAATCACATCAATAGAGGACTTTGGAATTCCCACTGCCCATTGCCTGGGGCATATATAATTTTGACATAAGTGGTGGGGGCTGGAGAGGAGAAAGCTAATATCCAGATGCAGTAAATCTATCTGGGATCAGTGAAATAAATTAAGCAGCCAGTTCAAACTAATAAACAACTCACTATAATGGGACTTGTGACTATATCTATGTTCTAAAAACAGATCACATTATACTGATATGGTAGAAAAAAATCCACTGCCTGTGATTTTGGAACAATAAAAATGTAATGCCTGGGAGCCAATTTTACCAATGTGAAAGCCCAATCAGGGAACCAAAACATCCAAATGAGAAACAATCATTTTACAATTTTATACCAGAATTTTATATATTGTCCAGGAGCAAGCCTTGTTTCTATGGATACCTAAAGGAAATTGCCTTAATTATTTCCATATAATTCTTTGGAATTATATAGCTGTAACTTGAACACCACAGGAATTTAGGTGTTGGTTTAACAGTTCATTATTTAATTCAGCAATCACAGTTCATGCTTCTGGCTGTCATGTTGAACCTTAAAGAAACCAGACTTTTGAATGTCAATACACCAACATGTGGTAACATTTGTCTGTTCAGCTTGACACAATGAATGCCTAGGATCCAGTATTGAACTTTCTCCTTGGTATACTTAAGAAAGTGACATGATGTAACAGCTGCTTCTGTTTGATAACTTTAACTTTAAAAGAACATGGCATGTCAAAATAATTAAAACAATCACAACTGTCATACTATATTAGCATGTGCAGCCATGGCTAAATAAAATGCCCTGTGTAAAGTTTTCAGTTGCAAGATGGTTTAGACACAGTATCAAATTAATGTTAACATGAAAAATAATGTAAAACTTAAGATAAACATGTTTATGCATGGCCAACTACCAGCATTAAAAATTGATATCAAGATGCCATGAGAAAGGAAATGGATGGATTATTTTTTATTCGCTGATCTTAAGGGATTAAACATGAAATGGCTTTCAAATATGTGCAACATTTTCCCTTAGCAAAACAGTTTCATGTCTAAAGTATTGTGTGCAATTAGGACTAACAAAGTCCTGAGGTGGGCAGAAGACCCAATCAAGTTAATGTGGACCAATGGAACAGATCCTGATGATGAAATCAAACCTGAATATTGTGGATTGGCCAATTGATGAAGTAGAATAGAATCATCATTACCAATAGACAGAGGGATGATGCTACATCTCCCATAACACTAGTGAAGTCTCTGGTTGAGTTAGAGATTCCAAACGACAAAGCTCAGAACTGAAAACCTTCCTGGTCTACGAAAAACATGAGAACTTGCGGTGTGGAGGAAATATCAGGATGTGCAAATAGGAATCCTGAAGGTCAATGAAGACTGCACAATCTGATGAACAAAGAGCATTCTGGGTTGAAAAAGAGGTCTTCCTCTTGAAAGGTTCCTCCAGAAGAGAATGATTTAAAAAGAAGAGATAGATTATAATACAAAACTTTTTACCTTTTTCAGTAACAGGGAAGATTCAGGAAAAGAATGTGGAAGACTGATTGTTCAGGGCCCATTTAAGTGCCCCTTTTTGCAAAAGGGTGTGCACCTCCTCCCTCAATTTCACCAGAATGGACAGATGAATAACATAGATGTCCTTGATAGAGGGGGTTATTTCAGAAACTGGAGTCAATAACTCTAGCTCACAACAGAACCCAACCATCATCATAATGTTCAACCTGGGCTCTGAAAAGAGACCATAACAAGCACCTATTGGGATGTTTGAGATAGGGATGTGCAGCAGGAGTGGGTTTAGGTTCAAAGGGTTGTCCCCTCCTTCCTTCCGTAGGATAGAAAGGTGGGTTAGTGAACTTCTTCATTAGGCTCTGCAGCATCTATTACCTGTGTGATCGGAACCTAACTGATAAGAATGTTTAGTTTGATGTAGATTGTTGCATTGGGGCTGCACTTGTTTGATTATATCTAAGGGCAATTAGCATTTCCACACTTCCTGGTTGATTGTAATGGGCCATGAGTGGATGTGAAGGCTTGATGATGATCATCCAGCAAGTCCTGAGAAGCATCTGTGGGGAAAAGTCTACCAAAGAAGGTCTTGGCTTCAAATGGAGAAGCCCCCAGAAGGTCTTTACCATAGCTAAGAAAGATGTTTAAAGAGTTCAAAGAGACATCATAGAAGATATGCTGAAATTCAACCAATAATGCCATTCCAAGAGAAAACACGTCTTGATGTTGTGGCTACGCCATCCAGTATGCATTTTAAGTGGATGGATTCAAGGAGGATTCTTTCTGCATAACTGAATTATGTAGCCTCGATGTTGCAGAGCAATATTTTGGCCTGCCAGGAACCTCTGAGAAATGTATTTTACCATGTAGGAATGTGGTATAAATAACAAGTCTGGCTGAGGTGGCACCCTGAGATATTGTCCAAACTGGAAAATATATTCTTGAACTGTGTACATGATGGTTTTGGGCACAAGTTTGCTGGTAAATGGCAGACTTATCAAAGGACCAGAGCTCACCCTTATCATCCAATTAAGAGGAAGGTGTGGCCTGGTAGAAGGTACCAGTGTCATTGCCTTTACCTCAAACTTAATGGAGTAAAAGAGGATAAAGAGGACATCATCAACTATCATACTCTGAACTGGGGTTTTGCATCAGCACTCCATGCCAGGTCCTATAATTCAGAGTCGTGAGGAGAGGGGAGGTAGGATTGCTGTGGGTGACGCAACACCTCTAGCCGTATGATTTGATGTTACCTTCTGATCACATAGCATGAGCTGCATCATCACATCTATTGTGAGGGCAGAGTCCAGTAGCCCTGAGGGACATAGAGCACTGGTTTTGCATCAGCACTCCATGTATTTTTCTGTGCTTTCTTTAAATATTATAACCTTTATTCATATTGCTTTGTTACAACACAGAATAAATTTTTAAACATCAAAATGATTATTTTTTCCTAGAGTAAGAGTTACACCTTTTTCTGTAAAGTACATGGTGACCTTCTGTGGGTCAGTGTCAACCTAACATTGTCACTCTTGACTGAATTTGACCAATAATTTGATTGGTTAAAATTGTTTGTGAAATTTACTCACCAAATCTTCTAACATTAAATTTTCCCCTAATTGTCAAAGGTTAAATAATGAAAATTTAAGAGGAACTTACAATCTTATTAAATAAATCCAAAACAATCCTGAAAAAGTTCTATTAATGTCCAAAAGAATAGAATGTAATGTACCATATAAATTTCAAATCCAAGAATATACTGATCTACCAACAGTCCTGGCATGTCAATATGGCACTGTCCAATGAATAATACACAATAGTCCCAGATTATCATAATCCAATAAGCACTTTCTTTTTCCACTAAATGCAAAAAATGTATGTTTCCTCACAAATATCTAAATACAACATAAAAATATGTCTGCAGACTTAAGTTACAACAAGTATGCAAGGAATACAAAAACTGTCCAGCAACAGGTACTTATTTATATATAGAAAAATTAGGGACAAAACACACATTCTATTACTACTGCTATGTGACAAATCACAAATCTCCAACATCATAAAAGAACTCACATGACCTAACCCATCCAATAGAAATAACTTAATTCTTCTAGCAACCCACCTGTCTGACCTATCCATTCAGAAACAGCCCAAAACTTTTCAACATATTTACTAATAATTGTATTATTAGTAACTGTAAACAGGTATATAATCAAATATTTATTTATCCTATGCAGTTTTATGCTCTTAATATCTTAAAATAAAACCTATGCATAAACAAAATTTTAACTACAGATAATCTTAAAACAATGTACATAACAGTTCCCTTGAGGACAATAGTCCAAATATGTATTCCCAATCATCCTCAACATTATGTTCCAAAGCCAGGTGTAAGTTATCACTTTCATGTTTCTTATTATGGTTGAGTCATAATAAGGTTTGTCTCACAATTAATGTTCACTCTCTTTTACCTGTAGAAATAAGATATTTGTAAATATGGTGTTCTAGGTCCAATATGATAACAAGATTATCAAATGATTCCTAAGAGAACAGATTTTGTAATTATCTTAAATATAGTCTGAACAAAATTTGTGCTTTAGATCATTCTGCATACATGTGATGGTTTTATATAAATTCTCACAATCTCACTATTTTACTGCATGTATAAACCTACTGACACAGAAATACACCATAGAAAAATATGTGGGTTTATTTTTTATGGTTTTGCAAAGAATTACATTTTTGAAAGTACTTGAATTGTGGATTAAGGAAACATTATCCTTGTTATTGTTCTCTGCATTTGTGTGACACCCACGTGGTCCATTAACACTGACACTCCATCATGGACACTGAATTGATAGTATGTTTACCAAGAATACTTTATAAGGCCTTGATGTGTGGCACCCATGTGGTCTATGAATGCTGGTACTCATGTGTGACAGTGAATTCACAGGACATTCAGCATGTGTACTAGTTTATAAAGGCCTTGATGTATTGCAATCTTGTGGGCCATTAATTTAGGTACACCATGAAGGACACTGAATTCATTGAATGTTCAACAAGTGTATTTTATAAGACCTCAATTGGTTGCACTCATCTTTATATGGCCTTGTATAACAAGTTTTAAAAGCATGTTATTTCAATAATTATGTAATACAGATGGGTTTAGGTACCCCACAAGAAATTTCTAAAAGCAAGACTTTATAGTGAGACACATGATAGCTTAATATAAAGAAATATATTTCATATTTACACATGAAAATAAAATTTTGATTATATACCAAACTGCTCCTGATGAAAGCTTAGAAGACAAAACTCCTCTGCACTCTCATATGCCCCAAGCCCCTTCCTAAGATCACCTAAATTTTAATCATAGTCTAAGGCTAACCATAAGTATACCAGCAGATTATTAGGATGGTAAATTTGGGATCAACTAATCTGTTAAAATAAATTACATATGTGTCATTTTGTAAATTATTTTACCATATTTTACTAAAAAGTAAGTTTGACTGCATTTCAGCTCAGTGTTTTTATGAACATGGTAGTACATGGAAAATAACTTAGATGATAAGTAAATCATGAGGAGTATATTACTCCTGCAAAAAAAATAATTTCCATGTCTGAGAGGTAATAGTTTCCATTTATAGCTTTCTTTTTCTTGATGTGATTATAACTTCTGTGGTCACATGGAATAAAATGTAATATGGAAAGATGGGAAATCTAGAATTTTCATCTGTGAGAAAATATTTTCCATATAAAGACATGATGAAATATGAAAAGCAATTTATTGATGACTTTCTAATATTTCACACTAAAGTGAACATGTAATTTGTACATTCCACATTAGGCTGAGTGTCTTGATTTTGTATTTTAGATAGATCCTGATATTTTCAATAAACAACATAGCAATACATATTATTCATGAGAATGTCTTAGGTGTTTCTTTAATCACCATTAGTTGGTAATTAGTATCTTATTACCAAAAAATCCTGATTACATATTTATGTAATGACAAACTGAATGAAATAGATAGCGAATCACTTTCCTAAAGAAGTATTCCAGCTTCGACTAAAGTACATGAAAAAAAAAATGGAAAAAAACAACAGAAAAAAAACGTGAATATTTTTACCAGCTGGAATCTTTGTCAAACAAAAGCAGTATGTAAAATATGTTTTTAATCTCAATGGAAAAATCTAGCATACTGTACCCTAATAATACTTCAAATCTTTATGCCATTGCAACATCCATATCACAGTCCGAAATTAGTTTTTTTTGTATAATCGTCAACCAAATCATTCGAGCTTAACTGTATTCCATGCCCCACCCCCAAAAATTTTTATATTTTTAAAACTAGACAACCAGTACCACTTAGCAACTTACGTGACATTTTTGGTAATCCATCGTTACCGAGTTAACTTTCCAAATCTAAGCAAATATATATGATATGCATTGTAAGTTGCTGCAAGAATTTACATACAACGTTTAATCTCCGAGAAAATAACACGTAAGACTTTCTAACAGATTCCTAAGCTATCGATTGATGGATAGCAGGCCAAGTTAGGCCTAGCGCTGATAGGTTGATAAGAGCTATCGATTTAGGTGCTAATTAAATATTTATGAGCTCGGTTTGAACATCATTGAAAGGTGGATAAAATTGTAATATTACAGTTTAATGATATGGATCGAATGTTTAGAATATGCAAATAACTTTATATTGTAAAAGTAAACTCGCCTCACATCATTTTTCCAATTTGCAACCTTCTTTTGTATTAAATATGATGGATGAAGGCCGACTTATCCCAATTATATTTCGAAAATTGTTTAATCCCGGGAAGAAATAAAAGCTGTTGTATCTCAAGATTAAATACGGAGATGTGAATGATATTTTTGCTGATATACATAGACCTTTTCGATAACAAACCACAGGAGTCTGCAGTTTTATCAATAAAGTACGACAACATTTATGACAACATGAAATCACCTTAACGTGATTATAAATTAACTTAATTTATAACCTGTGCACAAGCTATCAAATCTGTACGCATTTTGGGTATCCAATTTAGTCAGGATTCATTTGGGATTGTGTTTATGTAATCTTTTAAACAAAAATAATTAAATGTATATTTTCAATGATTACAAAAAATAGACGGTTATGTCATTTTCGTGTGGTTTTTTTTTTGTTGTTTTTTTTTTTTTAAAAGACTTGCACACCATATAATGTATTTCCGCATTTGTTTAGGGCTTAAAGGGGGGGGGGGCTACATAGAGCAAATGACGCTAATCGCTAATCATATGAACCCCACAGCTTCGTTTGGACTTGAGTATGCCAGAAATGTTATCTTGAGTATCGGCAGTAATATTCGGGGCCGTGGAGAGCGATCACGGTCCCTGTAGTAAGAAACACCCGGGGCTCTCCTAGTTCTTCTTCAAACAAAATTTTTCTTTTATAAAATTAAAAAGTGTTGTTCGGCCTGGGCCCCCGTACGGGCCCCGGGTATATATCCCGGTTGCCCTCTCCCTTTCTGTCGGCACTGGTAGTATTATCCACCGTACGTCTTCAGCAGATAAGGCAAAAATAGCACAACCTATAGTTAGAAATGGATGAATTGGAGCGATCTTAGGGTGAACTGAAGTAAATCATAAGGTGAGCTGAAGTAATGGTAATCTAAGCTGGAGTAATCATAATGTATAAAACTTAGTCTCTTCCATCCGAATGTATGTAACTTAGTCTCTCCATCCGAATATATGTAACTTAATCTCTTCCATTAGAATGTATGTAACTTATCCCTCCATCAGATTGTATGTAACTTAGTCTCTTTCATCAAAATGTATCTAAGTCTCTTTCATCAGAATGTATGCAACTTAGTCTCTTTCATCAAAATGTATGTAACTTATCCCTCCATCAGACTGTATGTAACTTAGTCTCTTCCATCCGAATGTATGTAACTTAGTCTCTCCATCCGAATGTATGTAACTTAATCTCTTCCATTAGAATGTATGTAACTTATCCCTCCATCAAGTTGTATGTAACTTAGTCTCTTTCATCAAAATGTATCTAAGTCTCTTTCATCAGAATGTATGCAACTTAGTCTCTTTCATCAAAATGTATGTAACTTATCCCTCCATCAGATTGTATGTAACTTAGTCTCTTCCATCCGAATATATGTAACTTAGTCTCTTTTATCAAAATGTATGTAACTTAGTCTCTTTCATCAGAATATATGTAACTTATCCCTCCATCAGGTTGTATGTAACTTAGTCTCTTCCATCCGAATATATGTAACTTAGTCTCTTTTATCAAAATGTATGTAACTTAGTCTCTTCCATCCGAATATATATGTAACTTAGTCTCTTCCATCCGAATGTATGTAACTTAGTCTCTTTCATCCGAATATATATGTAACTTAGTCTCTTCCATCCGAATGTATGTAATTTAGTCTCTTTCATCAGAATATATGTAATTTATCCCTCCATCAGATTGTATGCTACTTAGTCTCTTCCATCCGAATATATGTAACTTAGTCTCTTTTATCAAAATGTATGTAACTTAGTCTCTTCCATCCGAATATATATGTAACTTAGTCTCTTCCATCCGAATGTATGTAACTTAGTCTCTTTCATCCGAATATATATGTAACTTAGTCTCTTCCATCCGAATGTATGTAATTTAGTCTCTTTCATCAGAATATATGTAATTTATCCCTCCATCAGATTGTATGCTACTTAGTCTCTTCCATCCGAATATATGTAACTTAGTCTCTTTTATCAAAATGTATGTAACTTAGTCTCTTCCATCCGAATATATATGTAACTTAGTCTCTTCCATCCGAATGTATGTAACTTAGTCTCTTTCATCCGAATATATGTAACTTAGTCTCTTCCATCCGAATGTATGTAATTTAGTCTCTTTCATCAGAATATATGTAACTTATCCCTCCATCAGATTGTATGCTACTTAGTCTCTTCCATCCGAATGTATGTAACTTAGTGTCTTTCATCAGAATATATGTATCTTAGTCTCTTTCATCAGAATATATGTAACAGTCTCTTTCATCATAATATATGTAACTTAGTCTCTTCCATCAGAATATATGTAACTTAGTCTCCTTCATCAGAATATATAACTTATTCTCTTCCATCCGAATGTACGTAACTTAATCTCTTTCATCAGAAGATATGTAACTTAGACTCTGTCAGAATGTATGTAACTTAGTCTCTTTCATCAGACTGTATGTAACTTAGTCTCTTCCTTTTGAATGTATGTAACTTAGTCTCTTTCATCAGAATATATGCAACTTAGTGTCATTCATCAGAATATATGTAACAGCCTCTTTCATCAGAATATATGTAACAGTCTCTTTCATCAGAATATATAACTTATTCTCTTCCATCCGAATGTACGTAACTTAATCTCTTTCATCAGAAGATATGTAACTTAGACTCTATCAGAATGTACGTAACTTAGTCTCTTTCATTAGAATGTATGTAATTTAGTCTCGTCCTTTAAATGTATATAACGTAGTCTCTTTACTTCAGAATACATGTAACTTAGTCTCTTCCATCAGAATATATGTCACTTAGACTCTTCCATCAGAATTTATGTAACTAAGTCTTTGTCATCAGAATGTATGTTCTTCAACCTCTTCCGTTAGAATGTATATAATTTATCTCTTCTTTCAGAATTTATGTAATTATATCTCTGCCATCAGAATTTTTGTGATTATATATCTGCCATCAAAATTTATGTAACTTAGTTAAACTATTTAAAAAAAAACCCATCGGTATTCTCATTTCTCTTGATTTCGCATTGTGATGAATCCCAGTAAAATTAAAAATTTTGAGCATGCTGATAAGATCAATGTTGATATAACTCTAATAAATTTTATTACTTTTTTTGTAAATGAGAAAATTGGTTCGAGTATTGGACATTGGGTTCGAGTCTTCTTTCACTGTTTGCTTACTCGGCATTATTAAGAATTATGATCTTATGGAAAAACATTTTAAACATAATTGTAACTAACATTATTTATGTCTCTCCCAGCGATCTCTCCAAGCTCACCCTACGATTACTCCAGATGACCCTACGATTAGTTGAACTCACTTTCTCCGCGCTTTATTTAAAACCAAACGCACATTGTATGTTAGAAATTGCAACAATGTTATGTTTTGACACACGTCTTTGCCACCCACGCGCCATATCATACTGCGTTCATTCTATAATTTATTAAAAGAACACCGGTTTTCATATCTGATTAATAACAAAATTTACATTGCCATTTCAATTATAAAGCTAATAGCGTGTCCATATGACATTCTGTTTGAATAAAATGTTGCAATATGACCAGAAATATTAATAATGTGAGCACACTTAATTTAGTTAAACCATAACTGGATATTCAAGATGATGGGTCTAATGATAAATTTATGTTTGTTTTTTATACACTTTGTACCATGTTTAACATGAAGGTCCCGTTTTGGTCCATTCTATTGGTAAATGAAATGGAATAAATTTGTAACACTATCTTTTGTCTGTTTGCTAATAAACATGAATATTAAGGTACATGCCAATTAAATAGGATTTTAATTACGATTAACCTTGCCTTATGATGTTAAATCAGTCTAGAGTTGATTCTAGACATGAATGGTTGAGACACAGACTTACACATGCATGAACAAATTTATATACATACATGTGTAAGTCCCTGGTAGAGATCATATAAATTTTCTGATATAATCTTTTTTTTCCCACTCTAATGTTTAGTACTGGGCTATTGTTATACAAACAATAGCGGAATTGTTATTGATTAGGAATCACAGTTGACAGAAATATCCATGAATCAGTTTATATGTCATCTTATTGAATCAGATAATTTCTTTTCATGCATGAAGCGAAAAATATTTTGTTTTACTTCTTTAATTCTACCTTTATTTCTGTTTTTTTTTTTTTGGTGGTTGACCTTTAAGTGCTTTTTTGAGAGGTGTGGTCAGGTTGGGTAAGGGGTGGTGGTGAAAACTAAGAATTAAGCTTTCAAAAATCATTGTTGCGGTTCATGACGCCAGCACCCGGACTATCGAAAATTGTAGACAAACTGGTATCTTCTACCAATACAGCTATATTACTACTAATTTTATATACAATACCATGAATATGAAACAAAATAGTTGCGTACATAGAATACTTTTTTTTTGTGGAGCACCAAACAACAATTAAGATCATTTTGAACAGTGACCATATAGAACAGCACGTTTATTTCTGTTAGGGTTGCATCAACTTCTATATAGATTAGAGACCAGTCTTTTACGCTATACTCTTTTTTTTCTTCTTATGTCAGTAAAAGTACGTTCTGATCTCTTTGCTTTCGTCGACAGCTCGAAGAATCTTGTCATACTGATGCACCATTTAATTAACAACTTGAATCTCTGAACATAACGCGGGATAACGCGGGGTTCGAAATTGGCAATGAAACTGAGTAGAGAACTTGAACACATGCTAAATCATTACAAATGATTCTTGATATACACTGGGTCATAAATGCTAGGTACGGAAAAATCACGGTGTGCTTCTCGGCTACGACACTTTGGATCTCTATTCCAAGAGAAATTATAAATACTTTTGTTTTCCTATCTATTTGAATAGATCCGAAAAATAGTAATCGCCAAATCAGACATAGCATCACTTACCATTCAGCATATCTTTCTGTTTAAAAACATATCTTTTTTTAGTATTCTACCACTGTTTGAGATTAATATTTGGTTCATATTAAAATTCGATGAAAGACTGTGAACTAATAAATGTCGGAACTATTAATAGTTACTGATCAGGTCAAATCTACCTAAACTTCACGACTTCGTCAATATTTACCCACGAGAATCCTCTAGCGGGCGCTAACACACGAAGTTATCACGAAGTGCCCCAGTCAAAGCAATACACTGTTACTCGAAACAAATACCACTGGTCGTAACTATACCGAATATAATATATTTCGCAGAGAGTATATCTGTTTAAGAATATATTATATTGATTACAACTATAATGTACATGAATTATTTTGCACAAATTGTTTTAATTTTTTGCAATTGACCAATATCAGAAGCTGTAACCGCTTAAATCCTGGTTATTATTTCCTTTACTGTTGTGTCTGTTTCATCAAGAAGGTCATGTGTTTGTACAATCATAGGTTCGTCAAATATTTGTTGACGAGCACGATAATACTCGCGAACAGATCCGCATGGCCAGCAAAACTGATTATACTAATTTTACTATGATTATGCATTTAAGTGCCCAAGTACCTATGATTTTTCGAGTTGCCATTGTTTTATATCAGCTTTTGCATAGTGTTACACATGGATATGAAAGTTACTATCCAACTTATGCATTAGCATTTCACGGAATTTAAATGTTAGCTTTGGAACAATTTGAAATTTTAAATCTGGCTTTTGCAAATAAACAGGCTCATTCTTTTTATCATCATGAATACCTTTGCACAATTGAATTAAATATCTTCCAACATCGTGACAGCTCAAATGAGCTATAATGAGCTATCATGGCAAAGTATTACAGAATCTCGATTACGACCAGAATTTGTACTTTTGAAAGGTTTGTAAATTTCCTCAGTAGTATTTGCTTCATGATCTTCAGTTATAGCTTTAAAGACTCTTTCCAGTGCTTGGGCTGATTGGTTGTATTCCATTTCATACATATGCTGAAGATTAATGGGTGTTTATGCAATCGTTAAATTATTGCTAAAACATCCCTATAATTGATCTACCCTTGGTGATCTTCGCGAATCAAGCTACTATATTCATTTAATTTTTAAAAGCCATCATCGGCATCATCAAAATCGTCATTGCAGCATTCGTCTGTACTTTAAAGCCTTTATTTTTTCTTGCACATTCTTAAAGAATGAGTTTTCTGTTTTTTTTTTTCTTCTTCAAAATATATGCCAAGTTACATCGTTACTTTTCTGTGATAATTCCCAAGTTAATTCATTTATAAATATATTTAACATGTCTACTCAGAAACGCCTGTGTCTCATTGATAAATCTGTATGATGCATCTTGTCTGTAACACTCCATTCATTGGTAAAATAATACCACGATTAGATCTCTCCACAAATTCTTTCACGCATCCAGTTGTGATTTTTCGCCATTTATTTACCACTGTAATTCTTTAATAAAAAGGTCCTCTTTCAATAAAAATATTATGTGCAACAGAAACTATTCACACTGTATTAATCATAAAATACACTCAGCAAAACGAGAACATACTTTGTAGACATAAGAAATTACGTAAACATGAAACAGAAAGCACCAGCTCTATTTACAATCTTAGGATAATTCTGTCTTACCGAGGAATTTGTGTACGTAAAAGCACATTACCATACCCTAGTAAATAACTCGAAAGCATTACATTTTTTATTTACTATGAAATGTTTCCAAAAGCTGGATTTGACTCAGGTATCTTTTACGTCTTCCCATTCATTCAGCAGAAATATACAATTATTTTTTTGTAATATTCAAATTTAATTTGTAATAAATGCAACTGTTTTACTTAAAACAATAATTATTTGAAAAAATCAACAAACAAAATCAGAATTTTTTTGTCACGAAAAATGAAAACTGGTTTTCAATATCATTAAATTAGTAGCCAGATATTACTCGGAAATTTCCGTATATTCGTTACTGACGGAAAGAACCAAAGTACCGGTTCAGTAAATCCTAGTGGTTTATGCGGGCCTGGTTTATACCACCTCAAAAAGAAACTATCCCCCACACCACCACCCAAAACAAACAAAAAAGCAACAACCCATCCAACACAAAAACATTACTTTGGTAAACCGTCCATCAATAAAACCGCACACCTCCATACAAGTGGATGTAACCAGCGGAACGGCCAGTAAAATTCGGTTTTTGATTGAACTTTTAAAAAAAATGTATTCACTTTTAATTGGCCGCATATCCTTTTACTGTATTAGAAGGTCTCGGAATGGACAGTGCTGGATTAAAGTCTTCCAGGACCCTAAGTGCTGAAAATATTAACGGTTACCAAAGATGGTGTTCAAAGTACAATTTTATGGTTTATTTACGTGGCAGGTAGCATCTTAGCAAGGTGTCTTTGCACCACAACATATATTTGTTGCTTTCCAAGATGCTGGACGAGTAAATTCACAAACACGTTTCTGAGGTTTCACTAAGGATAAATGGACATCAAGAACCAGCTGATGATATATGATTAAATTTGTAATCAAAATCATGTTGCACGTGCATATCATATTTTAATGTAATTTATAGGACGTGATAAATTGTTGATACTGGTTTACAAATATAACAAACAGATTTTACACCTTTGTATAAGATCTATTACTTTTCACTGGAACACTTGGATTTATTTATTTATGTCGTTGATATACACTTTCGAGCTCGTGTGACAAGAGGAGCTATTGCTAATTATAGAGCAATAGCTGTTATAATCAGCCATAAAACACTACTACTTTGAAGGTGTTGGTGACCGCATGAGAGTCATTGATGCTCCAGTATAACACATATAATTAGATTGCTCATTATATTATAAATGTCATATCATCATGTCATAGTTAGTCTGACTCCTGGGCAGATTTAAAGCAACAATCAGTATTAAAAAAACTGTGGGGTTAAAATATCACTTATAAAAGAACAAATCACAGGTGGTACGAATAAATTATCATTGTAAGATCGTCAACTTATTAATTTCAATAAGGCTAAAAATGAAAGACAGGCCAGCTGTTGCAAAGGCAGCTGCGTTAGGCGCTGTTAGAACTGCTTCTAGGGTGGCACTAAAGAAAGCAACAGGTCATGGAATAAAAAAGATCTTAAAAAGGGAAGGGGTCTAAGACGCTGATTCTTCTAATTTTAATCTGCTTGATACTGCTAAAAAAACTAAACAGCAAAAACTTCAGAAGTGTTTTTCTTCGTGTTCTAGTTACCGCACGAACCAAACAATTTTGAAACTGGTATCATTAATCTCGATGACAGTTCACTACCTGATACTCATTGCATGCGTGATTGATCCACGTGGAATTATTTATTTTGATTCGCACAGGTTACCACCACCAAAAGAGTATTTACGATATAATAATTTAGCTGGTGATATACCAGTCTTGTATTCAACATTACCAGCACAGACAAAAATCGATCCGCCAATATGTGAAAGTGAAGTACTCACCGTACTGGACGCTGTATCATTGTCAACAAAACCTCCTCATAAAGTCGTGCACGAGTATACCACCGGGCGACACATTCGTCCAACAACGTTTTAAACAGGCATTAAAAACTAATGATAGATATTTACGGAAGAGCATCACAGCGCAAACAACAGGTGAAGATTTACTGAAGTAAGTAACAAAACAAATAAATGATGAATTACATGTCCTGCTAAATCTTGCAAATTTTGAACAAAACGAACTTGTAGTATTCCAGAACCGTGAAGAAAAAATAATGATGAGCAATACTTCAATCAACGATATTATTGTTCTTGCTCAAGTTACTCAAAAGGGTATTATATATGAATACGGCAAAGAAGGCAAAATCATCCCCAGTACTGTTACTCCATCGTCGATGCGAGATATAATAAATGAACCAGCAAAAAACTCCACAAAACAAATATAAACAAACAAAAAACAATCCGAGGTGATACAATGACTGGTGATCATAATATGACTATTAATAAAATTAACGACCTTGGAAACCCAGGCATACTTACAGACGCAGCAACAGACAAATGATGATCAAGGATCCAAGTCCATATCAGTTAACGGTGTTATGATGCGTGCATTTCACGACATAGACAAGAATGGAATTAATAACCTCAATACACCAGAATCAGTTTTTAACGCTGCAAGGAATAAATACTTGGACGGTAGCAATGTCCCGATGATAACGTCGTTGAAAAAAATTATGATGGAATGATTGCATTTAGAACTGAATTTTCTAATCACGTCCAAACGTTTCTAAATTTTAGTAGAAACACAAACATAGTCATTAATGAATTGTTTAAAAGATAAGCAATTGTTGCCATCAAACTCTCCGAAATTAATACAAATCTCAACGACATTGTCACTGGAATTCCTGATAACATAAAAAAAACTAATCTGATTAAAATTTATCACAAGCAGATAGTCAATGCGGTATACACAATAACATCGGCATCATCAACATGGTCACAGAAAAATAATACAATCAAACACATCGCCAAAGTCACTGGTGTGTGCAGGCTGTCCGTGTTTAGCTCTGCAACATTCCTGATATTTGCCACGTACCCATGGCGTCATTCAACCAATGCTTTATCTGGAATTGTATTGTGTTAAAAAAAAAAGATGCCGAAAAAATATTTATACTGGAGCTGTCTGATAAAAAATTAGCCGCAGTGTCTTGCTGGTGGTCTTTGGAATTTGTCGCTGAAACACCCCAATTAATTACTGAATAAAACTATAATGATCGAGTTTCAGGGGCACAGATATAATCAAGCAGTAAAACATATCGCAAATGCGTAGTTGTTCCTGACGTAGTTGTGTACTCAGTATCTGCTATCATCGCTGTAAGCAGTTAGATATTATCAACAATAACAATGACTTTCGCCTGTAGTTGCAACAATTGTCGTTTCGGCTACAACAAGAATTGTTGGTATTTTCAGTATTATCGCGAAAAAGATAGCCACATGCATATACGCAACATTGCACGAGTACATAATAAAATTGCACAAGGCGATGGCAGCATATTTTAACCATGTTCAAGTTTCTTGGCTAACCATCCATCTCTTAAATAGCTGCTCTTTTTCTCTTGCGAATTCAACATAAGTTTGTCCAGCTTCCTTTTTAATAGTTTCTGAATTTTTGCCGATAAGCATCAAGGACTAACGCATCACCCCTTAAGATGCATTCCTTAACCAAACGATAGCACTTTGTTGTACTGACAGGGATGCATATATATCTCTCGCCTTACCAAAAAGTACACACTGGAATAACTGAGTCTAATGGTTTCGTGAAAATTTCAAATTTTCAGTAACTTTTTCAAAATAAATAAAATATTTGTCTATTTTTTTTTGGCTACAAAAGGGGGCACTAACATGATATTTTTTGTTATCTCAAAACTTGAATTTGTATAGGAAGTGGAAATATGCTTTTCACTTGTCAGCTAAATTTCTTTCATTCTAATTTGAAATCCCATTTCTTCTTTCTCTTTTTGCAATTGCATATCTCTCTCATTGTAATTGTTTGTTTTTATTCCTTTCCTGTATATCTCTCTCCCCTTTTTCAAATTGTAATTTCATCTCTCTCTCTCTCTCTCTCTCTCTCTCTCTCTCTCTCTCTCTCTCTCTCTCTCTCTCTCTCTCTCTCTCTCTCTCTCTCTCTCTAAAATTGTAATTTCATTTGTTTATCGAGCTCTCTTTCCTGTCTCTATTTCTCTTTCTCTTCAAATTATAATTGTAAATGCTTCTCTTCAAATTGCAGCTGCAAATATTTCTCTTTCTCTTTCCACTTTTCTGAAATTCGATTTTTCTTAGCTACGATTCCATCTTGTATTTCATTTTTTATGCCATTACTTTTATTTCAGAGTCTGATACCGACTTACTGACCGAAAACACTTTTATCAAAAACATTCTTCTCTACTAAATGCTGAATCAAAATATTTTTAATTTCTTGTTTCGTCAGGGAGGCGCTTGCTTCAAAAAGATCATAGTTTCTGGCAAGCTCAAGCAACTCATCTTTTTTCAAACTATTCGACTGCTCCTGAGTAGGACTAGAAAGAAACATTGTGAATGAAAGTCCGTGTTTTCACTAAATATTTCAAACAATACGTAAAATAGTACTTGGGATTTAAAAACTAGTGGAATTTAAATTTCAAAAAACAATTTTCTGAAATATTTATCCAAAATTCACAGATCCCAAGACGAGCACCCAATTTTCTTCTGTTACGTGTAGGCTCGTACAAAAGTAACAAAATGGGTAATCCCGCAGTGGGAATGGAGACTATCACCGGAACAGATCGTAAAAGGATAAAATGATTCTAAATATTGATCAGTCTACAGGTGGGTATGTTTATCTGTCTAGAAATTAAAAGAAATTAAAAACGTATAATAATTGTTTTCTTAGTGTGGCAAAATACACACTTTTGTATGCAACATATTAAAACTCGTTAAAAAATAATACACGTTTTTACCAGACGTGGAAACTGAATCCATTTGTTTTAAATAAAAAAGTATAGAACTTATATGGACAATTATAAAGCAATCTTGCATAATATGATTAGAAATTGTGAGTAATAAATAATATAAAAAAATGCCCCAAATTTATTTCCTTATAAATCTTAAGATCTATAAATATGCAGTTTAATACAAACATAATGAGTACAATAAAATCATAAACAAATGCAGAATTCCAATTTCTTGCAGCTTTTGACATCTATTCGATTGGTTCTTTCCATCCTAACTTGGATATTTCAGGATATCTTCAAATCCAAACATCGTGCAAAGACATGCCGGCCTTCCCACTCTTTAAACTAGTTGGAACTCTTGTGAAGATTGGGGCCAAACCTCTTGCCAATAGGGTGAAAATAAGTGCCAAAAATTCACCGAGAGTTCAAGCTATAGCCAGGTGGTCAGGTCAAAGTTGGTGTCAATTTTGAACTTGGTATTGTCAAAGGTCATTTTCTAATGACATTGATATCTATTACATGTTTTCGAGTTAACTTCATTTCTCACAAATGTTTCTGGGTTAGTCAAACTTACTAATGCCTTGCGTGACGCTTGAACCATATCGGGGGAGGGGGATTGAAGAAGAGGGGATATAGTATATGGAAAAGACAAGGTAGGAACTAAATAGGATTGTGTTCTAATACTATTATTGTGTTCAAGATTTTCTTAAAGAGGGAGATGCAGGCATGTATGACTTTTACCGGTTGATTCTTCAAGCATTTACTTATCACTGCAGTGCAGTAACTTAAGACCTTGTCATTAAAAGTTTAATTCTTGATTGTTAATGGCGAATCTTGACTTACCGAAATATAGAGATATGCAGAGTGTGCTGGATCATCCATTAAGCACACTAAGCACATTCTTGGGACAACATCCAAGCAGAGGCACTGGAAAAAAAATTCAAAGTTGAAGATAAAATTTAATTAATTGTTAGTCCGAGTTTCCTCTGACCCTTGACACCCCATTTTTGATATCTGGTTTTTTATGTTGGGGTGTAACCAAATATCAAAAATGGGGTGTCAAAGGTAAGAGGAAACTTGGACTAATTAATTGTATGTGACAATTTCAATCTGCATGTATGAGAATTTGATTAGAAATAATGGCAAGATGTATTTCCCAACTTTTGGTTTTGAGTTTCATATGGGAGGGAGGAACCATAATATTTTCAGTGATTAGGACCCTGGAAGGTCTTAATCCAGCACTGAGGGCAGGGCATGAATTTCACTGCTAGATTTGGCAAACATTTACCTAACATAAGAACTTATCTTAAGAAGTTTAATCTTTGATTTGTAATGACATTCAATCAGCACTAGAGCTTTAGCCACTATTGTGTCTGATGGTTCTGATTTGAGCAGGATAATTCAGGACATCACAGTCAATTTCTGAACATATTAGTGAGTGACTTTGGCATATAGACACTTCACACCTACAGATTATTGACTACTGTTTTGTTCATGTCATAAATTGTGAATTATACATAAATGCATTTTGGTGGATATTTTTTTACCAACATAAACTTAAGAACTTAAGAGTTTATTGTATTTTGTATTCAGAAAGTCTGCAAAAGTGAAAACAAAGTAACAAATTATTCCTAAGTGATATGATAAAAAGACCAGGACTTGTTAGTTATTTGCATATATATATATATATATATATATATATATATATATATATATAGTTTAATACAAACAATACTATCATACAGGTTAGAGAAATTAAATTCGTACTCTACCGAGTTTCGAACCTAGATCCGCGAGTAAATGGCACCCATCGCCTTGCCTGCACGCACCAACCCATATACCGTCACGACTAAGCACGCATCACCAATAAATGATGGCACTGAATCGGTGTTATATAAGCTCGTGCGTAGCAGACACACTCGCATGACGACCCAGTAATTAATTCTCATAAATATACACAGTCGTTCCAGATTCCTATGAAAGAAATCAAGGTATATAGGAAATTTGTATTACAAATAATTATAAATATATACCAGACAGAACAGACTGTGCTATCCCTGGATTCTGTAGTAGAATCTTGATAATAGTGAGCAGAAATAATAGTTTAATACAAACAATACTATCATACAGGTTAGAGAAATTAAATTCGTACTCTACCGAGTTTCGAACCTAGATCCGCGAGTAAATGGCACCCATCGCCATTACTGGGTCGTCATGCGAGTGTGTCTGCTACGCACGAGCTTATATAACACCGATTCAGTGCCATCATTTATTGGTGATGCGTGCTTAGTCGTGACGGTATATGGGTTGGTGCGTGCAGGCAAGGCGTTGGGTGCCATTTACTCGCGGATCTAGGTTCGAAACTCGGTAGAGTACGAATTTAATTTCTCTAACCTGTATGATAGTATTGTTTGTATTAAACTATTATTTCTGCTCACTATTATCAAGATTCTACTACAGAATCCAGGGATAGCACAGTCTGTTCTGTCTGGTATATATTTATAATTATTTATATATATATATATATATATATATATATATATATATATTATTGCCAGTAAAATGATTATCTGTTTAAAATTCATATACTTTTCTATCATTTAATATTGACTTACCTAAAATTATTGTATTTGAATTAAGTTCACTAGCATTGCAGGAACTGATTTTCTTGGATATGGTCTGTGGTTACACTATAATGAGAAAAAAGCACTTTTGCTTTCTCCATTTTTATTTCAGTACCAACTAAATTGCCAGTTTATTAGTAGTTTTCAAAACCAACATGATTTAATATCTACAATTTTTAAATGATACTTTCTTATGTGATTTTTGTTTGTGCCATTTTTTGTTTCTGTGTAGTAAGTTTGCTTTTCACAAAGACAAACTGAGAGTTGAAAATCCTTAGGCTAGTTATAAACTGTTCATTGTTAGGTGTTTACATTTATATTAATCAATCTCTGCTACATGTGATCCCTAGCAGGATCCCGCACATTTGAAAGGATTATTCAAATAATTGGAACCTCTCAGGTGACCTATAGGTTAGAGCTTCCACCTCAGATATGAGACATCACTGGTTCGAACCCAGCCGAGTCATACCAAAGACTTTATAAAATGGTACTAACAGCTGCCTTGCTTGGTGCTCAGTGTTAAGAGGTTAGTGTTAGGACTGGTTGGCCTGGTGTCAGGATAATGTGATTGGGGTGGGACATTATGCCACATGTCTGCAGCACTATGCCCCAGTGCTAGACATTACTATAAACTGTCACACTGCAGACATTGTAGTGATATGACTGAAATTTTTTAAAGCTACATTAACAATCTAATTTTAAATCACAACACACACACATACACTCAAATAATTGTTCTTTACCTTTCAGCGTACCATAGATGGGATGTGTATTATAGGACAAAATTGATAGGTGTAAAAAGTGATTCTGCTAATATCAAACCATTAACAGATGAGATGGCAGTTGAAGAAGGAGCAAATATTATCAGTGAATCTATAATCTACCTAACTCCACTTATTATATTTTTTGCTGACTACTATTACACAAAAGCAAAATCACGCAACAAGGAAGAGGAGCAAGTCCATTACTTGAAAAGTCTGGAAAGACGGATGCAAGAGATGGAGCTGAAAGAGGAGCAGCATTTTGCACAGTATCGAGAACTACAGCGTTTCTGTACAGCCATGTTTCAAGACTGTGAGAAGATGGTAAAGGAGAAAACACGATGAAGATAAACTAAGGGGATGGGTTTTTCGATTTTGATAATGATGTATTTGTTGTGATAAAAAAATTGTTTATCTGATGGAGTGACCTAAACTTTCCGGTGCTTATTATAAATCTGTCTTGTCTTTAAAGACAAAACTCTATGTCACAAACATTTTTGTAAACAGTTTGGGAAGAAACTTCATGGCTTAAAGAGTTTTAGCTGAACTTTATCTGGTAGAAGAGAAACGTTATACTATCCACTGTTTTAGAATTGGCATCCATGCAGATAAAAGTATTATCATATGTACACAAATCCAGAGAATCTTGTCCATTCTTTTTTTGGCGGTTTTACACAAAAGTTTGGAATAGTTTTCATAGCACCTATTTCCTGTGTAAGGAGTTGAGTGTGCTAACTTTTGTACATGCTTGTACATCAGCTGTGCATTCTTGGTTAAGATTTTAGCTCAGGTTTTTCACACATGGTACAGTAGTCCCACAGTAGTGCAAATTTAAAAGAAACTTACAGTATTGTGAATTATATCCCAAATAATCCTAAATATTCTACGACAAGTCCAAAAGTATAGAATATTATGAATAAAATCCCTATCCTGGATGTGCCGATGTACCCAATGGTCTTGATGGAAAATGATGATATAATCGGGAATGTCTTTAAATGACTTTAGACAGTCCCCCTGACCAGCAGCCACCCACCCCTAATGGCCAGAATCTTTCAGCACCGACAAGTTTGTGTTCAAAAGTACCCCTCACGAAAGGCCACTCTGCTAGCATGACCAGCAGCCAGCATATTAGTGCAAAAATATAAAATTTACCCCTCACAAGTGGCCTCATTTCAGTTTGTAATATGTATCCAGAACCAGTATTTTATTCATAAGGTGTGTTAAGTAATCCGATTTCTGTTTCCTGATGTCAGGTTTTCCTTACTGACAGAAGTGTTGACTAAAGTACATGAACCACCAAGGTTAATATTACATCATTCATGAGAAACCACATGTATCCCTAAAAGATGAGTAAGACACAAATTTTATACCATCCAAAAGGTAAGAACACTTAATCCAATTAACCTTACTGCTGTTTTCATGAGATGTCTGTTTTAGTCACTCCGATAATTGTTATGATTACAATTATTGAACAGTAGTAACAACTCAGAAGTGGCAGTGTTTATGTACAATACACAAGTCAGTGGGGAAAATGGTTTGATAGCCTTTATGGCTTCCTTTAGTAAGATGTTGAGCTTGTTCACTTCCATAATTAGTGGCTATTATTACTAAAAATAATTGCCAAGTTTACAAATTCTAACTGAAGTGAGGTGCTATTGTTCAGGTTAAGTATGCATACCTATTGAAGCCATTTTGGCTTCTCTCTCTTGGTGTACAGAAATGTAAAAATGATAGGGTAACCAAACTGCAGACTAATGAATCATGTGACAAGATTGATGCCTTTAAAAACTCATGGCATTTTGTTTAAATGCAGAAAAATCAGTCTTGTAGTCGGCAACATTGATCATTACAACAGGACATAATTGTCAAGATCATAACAGGGTCAGCACAGGCTAAAAATAGATTTTGTGCAGAGACACGCACACAGAGAGAACTTAACCTTGAACAAAACATGATACCAGACAAAGACTGAAAAATCATGTAACAACACATTTTTCACTTTCTTTAATAAGGCATTTTGTCTGCTCTACAAAATTCTGAATACTTAAATTGCATACAGTTAGCAACATCCGAATAAATTATTACCAAAAATTAACATGTCATCACATAAATGGTAACAATTATTTTAGAAAAAAGTCAGTTATTCTACTCTATGACAATGGGTGTGGTGGAAGGAGACTTGCTGAACAACTTTAGGTAGAAAAGACTTGAATCAAACAATATTATGTTGAAAAGACTCAAGTAAACAACATCATAACCAACAAGGAGGTTGTTCAGTAGCAGTACAAAAATGGAGCAAATGTACCAAGATTTATAAATGATGTTCTTGAATGGTTTTGCAATGTGCCTGACAACAATACCTGCTCACATGACACACTTATACCAAAAAAAGAAATATTAATGCGTAATCAGTTGAAATCAGTCTATTTTATGAAGAAAAACCTTTTAATAATTAAGGTTACTTTTAAATGAAGATATTAAATGAAGATATTAAATGAAGATATTAAATGAAGATATTAAATGAAGATATTAAATGAAGATATTAAATGCTTTGAAGAATGTCACTTTCTTATTACATGTATATACATTACAAATACTTGTATTTTTCACAAACAATTTTTCCCTCTCTGGAAAGGCCACTTGGCTTATAAAGCCACTTTCCCGGTGTATCAGGGGTGGCCATATAAGTGGGGGACTACTGTATAAACATTGTTATGCTTAGGATGATGAAATTATGTGATGGGATGTATCTTGATGAACACTACCTTATAAATGAAGGTCAATGACCCATATTTCCCTTCTCTGATTTTAGTTCAGGTTTGTATTTTAGAACTTGAACTCTGTTCTGGTAGTTGTTGTTGCTGTGTGCTTAAACCATTTTTCAGCACATAAAGATAATAATTTAATTCAAAATGAAAATTTAAAAAAAACTTACAGTATTGTGAAGTATATCCCAAATAATCCAATATATTTTACAACCAAAAGTATAGAATATTATGAATATATTCCCTATCCTGGATGTGCCGATGTACCAATGGTCTTGATGGAAAATGATGATATAATCGGGAATGTCTTAAACAAATTCACAATAATCCCTAGAGTTCTGGTCCAAATGTCATTGCGCCCTTAGTAATTACAAGGAATAAATTAGGTAAATAATTCATTTTAAATTACTACATATTCTAACCTGGTTGAGACTATGATTCCATCCTGTCCTTTACAGGGGCCCCTGAGTGGTCTAAAGGGCTGTCCGTTACGGATCACTGCCATCTCACCTCTGTCTGCGTGGGTTCGAGTCTAAGATTCGTGGATATGTGAGAAAGCTTGCCAGTAGCTTCTCATGGGTCAGTGATTCTTTCCGTGGATTTCCCAGTTTCTTCCTCCACCAATAATACTGGCTGCCATGAATAGCCTATCGTGTGCTGAAAAATCGCATTAAGCCTAACAACAACAACAATCGAGAAAATAAAACTATTTTCCGAGACAAAATGATGAATGTGGTTCAGATCTACTGAGTGGAATTATGTTTTTGAGGAAATATTGCTAAAGATTGTTATCAGGTAAATTACATTATGCTAACAATGCTTTGTCCACCATAATGTATAACACAAGATTCTCATGGTAGTTCGTTTCCCATATAAGACTTGCTATGCCATTTTTGGATATTCAACGATGAGATATTCAGTGCATATTTACTACAATCTCATTATGTTTCCAATAAGGCAGCACTCTCCTTTTATAGCACACATTTTTTTACAATATTTTGCAGCAGTTTTGGTGTTAAATAAGAGGACTATTTATTTTCTTTTGATATATGTAAGGAACACGTTAAAAGTTTGTATATATCAGGGTGAAAAAGCTCTGGGTATGAATCACACCAAGCTGCTCCATTGATGCACATAGGCTTATGTTAGTACCCCATACACAATGTAGAATTACTAAAAGTAGTACTTGTACTAAAATTATATCTGAATTTAACAAAAACTGTGATCATAGATTTCCATATAGATATTACATTTCGAATGAAGACTTTGTTGACAGTACCTTCTTTTATATACATCACTATTTGATCTATGTCACAATAGTATCATCTTAATGGTAAATGACACCAAACCTTGAACTTAAATTGAAGTTCACACCAGGACAGAAATCATGTAGAAAATAGAATTTCCAAGAGAAAAACCAAAGTCCTGAACTCAAAAGTCAAGTAAACATATTGTTAACAAAAATGAGATTAATCATAAGGCCCAAACTTTAACCCTCAATTATGGACAAAAGTCAACCACTTAAAATGAATAAAGATCATTGATAGAGGTGTGGAAAGTGTTCTAAAGACATTTGTCTGGAGCATATTTATTACAGTAATTACACGATTACCTTCTTGATTTATGGCTTCTTTAGCTGTCTTTTTCTGAGGACAATAAGCGGATGAATCCATGAATGAGGTTACCTTTGGCCTTTATATACACAAGTACCACATAACTTATCACATTACCTGACAAGTTTGTTACTGACTGGACCATCTCATTCTCATATTGGCCAACTTAAGATTAGGGAGAAAATCACTACATTATGTAAGATCCCTTTCATACTTCAGTGACTTTAGTTAAGTTTTGTGTTTATTTCTCAAGCTCATTTTGTGCTTGAGTAACCAGACTAGAGGATTCTTTACATTGCTTTTAGAGAGTTACCAACATTTGACCTTTTGCTGACTTGGTTTGAGTTTGTGCATTTGGCTCATTACAAAAGTAGGTCAATTTGACCAATATTTCACACTTATTTGTGTTCCATCTTGAGCACAGTTCATGCCAGATTTGTGCTTCAAAATGATTGTATGCATCTCTGTCAATATAACACCTTAACAATATAGGTTATTATGACTTGCATTTCATTGGTTTATGTTGAGAATTTGTGTCATGCTTTTGTGGTATGTTCTTTAAAACTGTGCTAACCTGAAATCATTCAACTTGGTGAAAATATGTATCGTGATAAATATCACACCTTAAAGTTGGTCACCATAACCTATATTTCATACTTCATTCATCTTGGTTCAATTTGATGCATATACTACTGTTCATGTTTGAGCAGGGCGAGTCTCTAAGCTATAGGAAGTTGTAGAGGCCTTTTTTGGTAAGTGTTAACAGAGAATATGGCTGTGTAAGAACAGAACCTGGCCATTTGTTGCTAATTATTGCAATGTAAATTATGTAATTGATATGAAATATATTGCATAGATAATAATAGTGAACATATGCAAAAAATTGTGGATTAAATTATTACTTAAATATAAACTATAATAAAACTGCAACAAATTTTATTAAAAAAATTTGAAATTTCAAGAGGTCCATTCAGACTGTGAGACCATTAACTGTAGATTGTTTATGCCTAGATCTGGCCCTGTGTTTGCATTTTCAAAAAAAGTCATTGTATACAGCTGTCCTAATACTGCACCCGTATCAGAAAAGATCACTTTTGTTTTGGATTAAGTATTTACATTTAACTCGTAAACACATAGGTTTTTGGGTATGCTTTGGATATAATGGCTTGAACAGGGGTCTCAAACACTATGTGACCTGCCAAGCCATATCTTGTGGTCCACAAAATGATTGTTGTCACATGTTAAGTGGTGGAACCCTTAGGCCTTCAAAATTGCTCTCCTGCAACCATCAGGACAGTTTGAGTTGGAAACCCCTGGTCTAGAATCATGAAACATGATGTGTCTTGATGAACATTATGCAGTCCATTCATCTCATACTTTACTAACTAGGTTAAATGTTGTGTTTGAAATTCATTTTTTAGGCTGTGTTTATACTAGAATCATGAAATTGAAGATGATATGTATCTCTGTTATTATCACAGCCTTTCAGCAAATGAACATTGTGACCTATATTTCATATTTGACTGGCTTTGGTCAAGTTTTGCAATTAGCTCATACTACATGATTATTTGGCAGGTATTCATACTGTCATGCTTGGAAGCGTGTAACTTTTGAGTAGATACAATTTGATCAGTTCTGCATCCATTTGGTAATGAGCTCTCTGTGACCTATATTACCTGCTACACTGACTGTTTACATTTTATGTTCAAGAACATCTATTGGGTGTTGTTTTTGTTCAAACCTTTAGGATTTCTGCATTTCAATTTATGTTATGATACTGCTGGGTAGTGCTCCAATTTTAGTTGGTATTCCACAGATGGACATAGCGAAGTGATATATGACATCAGATGCTGTTTCCTGTTTTCTGTTACATAAATCTGTATTTCAGCGAGAAAGATGGATGTAAAGAATTTTTGAATTGATTAAGGAAATAAAATGAAATAGTAGACATTGAAAATTGCTGACATTTGACATGACATTCTCTATGGTAATAAGGAAAGAAAACAAGATTTTGTAAAAAGATAAAAATGAATTTTAATAGCATGGGTGGAAATAACACTAATCATATGAGTGGTTCTGTAGATGAAATTAAATATTTCTGTTAAGAGTTATTGACATCCAGTTTCAGATATTGTAAAGATTTTTGTGAGTATAAATTACACAAATCTAAGTTCAACACTCAACAATGTCACAGGTAAAGCTATATATTTTCAGGTAAATTTAGGTTGGAATGTTAGAAATCTTAGAATTGTAAATCTTAAGCAGATGAAATTCTGGTAGTTTTCATTCAGCTGAAAGTTAATCAAAATCTAGTTAAAATAACTTGTCAGTGTCCAAAATCTTCAAGATATGGCTTGTATTTCCATAGCATCCCCATATATTATCTTTCAGAAGATCCACAGTTCAGAGACCATAATGTCTTCAGTTCTTGCCCTGCCTTCTAGATCATCTATAACATGTGACAACATTAGATGATGAAGAAAAGTCTTGTTGAAAAAAAAAACGTAACAGCAGTGGCTACATTTTGTGTACAAATGACGATTTTGGTGAGGTTCCAAGAGGCACGAGTATGATTGCTTGAGCAGCTGAAAATGATTATCTTGGTGGATGTCATAACACCAAGAGAAGAAACCTTAAGGGGTTGTAAACAGATGGTGGTGGTTGTCAGTTTAACATCATTTTTCAGCATAAGATGTGTAGCTGAAGGGAGAAAAAGTGAAAATAAGGTTGCAAACCACCAAATCACAGGAAGCTACTGGCAAGCTTTCTCACATACCCAAATTGGCCAAGCCTGAGACTTTAACCCATGCAGACAAAAATGAGATGGCACTGATTGGTAAAAGCAACTGCTTCACACCATTCCCACCCAGGGCCCAGGTAAAGAGGTACATAAAGAAAGAAAAAAATAAGTGCAAAACAAGAGCAGTTTACACCAAAAGCCTGAAAGAAAAGTCCCAGTCATACAGGAAATTAGTAAAACAATATTCTTGTTCAGTATGAGGTTCATTGTAGGAGAGGGACTCCAATGGCTCAATTTCTGTCACAACACCACATGCATTACCCTACTCTATAATGTATCCCACTTGAGCATTTCATCTAGCTAATGCAAAATATACTTGAACTCATCGTTATATGACTAATTTTCAGTATGGCTTTCTTCTTGCTTCCTTTGAGACTGGATGGAATCATTAGTGGGTTGTTCGTGTTTCAACTGTAAAACATAGGTAAGACATTTTTTCTGATCATGTTCTTGTTTTTATTAGTTGTTGCTTTCATTGCTCACATATGGCAAGTTTATATTTCTGTATTTGGCTCCATTTTGGAGAAACTTGCATTTGCAGTCATAAAACTTGGTGGATTCATTTATCTTCTGTAGTTCATATGTAGCATTATATACAAGATGTTACAGCGACCTTATTTTCCCCATTTTGCATTTTTGAAACTTTATAATTTTAATTAGCCTTTTTACAGCACTTTGACAGCCAATAAAATTGCAAATGTGTTAAACCACAGGACAAAACAAATAGTTTTAAAGCTCAAGTTGAATAATATGTCCAAACTAGGTTCGGCATTTTATGGTTTTTAAAGTCCAACTTGAGATTCTGTTCTATGTTAGCCAAATGTGTACAAGGATCTAGCACATATTGTCCATATAGAATGAAAAGCCTATAAGGGGTCATTAATTCAGTACATATGCTTGGGAGTGCGGTGGGGGATGAAGTTTGTGTATGGGGGGGATGGGGTAGTACACCAATACACACAGAATATATTATAGCTACTATGATTACAACCTATCTTCCTTAGCCAGCAACTAATAACATAGTATTCACACATTTTAGTGTTTGCACCCCCCCTTACCAATTTTAAAAGTTAAAAGCAGCAAAGATATAAAAAGGCATACAATAGAGTGTTTTATCAATTTATAATTTCTAATCTGTTTGTCATTAGGAGATCCCGAACACTGTCAACTTTTTGGCATTTTAAAGCAAATGGAAGCTTTTGATGTAAACAAGCAGACTGCTCAATTTCATTTACTTATTCAGAACAGTACATACTTTTGTTCAATGGCACAGCATATAGGATACATTCCTGCAAATTGCCAATGAAAACTTTCTTTTACCTGTACTATCCATTGCTTTTAAATGGTGAGATTAAAAAATGAACCTGCTAAGTATGTGGAAAACCCAAAACAGCATCAGATGCCACACAAAGAGAGCGTATGACATGACAATCTGCTAAGGGCATGACCACTGATCATTCTTTTAAAACTATAAAACTATGAAGTACATGGAGGGGGTGGGGGCTGAATGTGTCAGAGTTTTTGTGTATGTGCTAAATTGATATCCCCTAAAAGGAATTATCCAGAAATATAGAAACTTTGCTTTATTTTAAATACCATGAAGGACTGAAAATAATTATGAGATATTATCCAGGAATAACATGTCTGTTTCAATCATCGGAAAATACAATTTTTTAAAAAAGATGCATTTGTTGCAAGTCTAGGAACATCAAAGCATTCATTTGTGGACTGATGTTCACACCTGATAAAATAGGTCAAATTTATAAAGTTTTGTTTGCATACTTGATGTTTTTGGCAATCGAGTTTCAGCTGTCCTAACTCTAAAGTCAAGTGAGCTTGTGATTTGGCCTAGTGTGTTCCCCATCCATAGTGCATCATCTGTTCATCTATCAATGTATGCTCATTTGATATTTGCAAAAACCGTTGGAGCAGGTTTATTTATTTGTGAACATAATGGCATGAAGTGCTTTTTTGTTTGTAAAAATGTTATTGGCCCTCCACTAAACACTGCTATCTTTATTAACAATAAGATGTTTTATAAAAACCGTAAAAAGCAACTTCTCAAGATTTACTTTGATCAGGTTTGAAGAAAGCATCCTTATGTAAAGGATGTTCAGTCTTGCGCAAATGGAGTTAATCCACATCCATTTTATTTTTGTTTTTCTTCTTCCGTAGGTAAGTCAGGGGATGTAACTCCTCCTAACAGTGAACAATAATCAGCACAATTACTGTTTCCCCTACACCATTTGACAATCTCTCTGTTGCCTACTATTGCCAAAGAGAATTCAATGCCACCTTTACAACAGGTTGTATGTGAACAGTTAAAACGAGATCAGTGTTACTGGTTCAGTAGTACAGAATGCAACAGAAATAAAATGTGAAAATTATTAATTAGGCAATTACAGCATATAGATACAGAGATCTGCCATATCACTCTCACAAACAACTAATCTCGATAAGTAGACATTTAAAAAGCCACTTTTGCAAACTTAAATGGCAGACATGGAATTTGCATCCAAATTATGGTTATTCCATCTTGTTGATAAACCACTAGCATGTTTCAGCATACAATCTTATTATGAACAAGAATGGTAAAATGGGGAAAATAAATCAAGTCTGTAATTATGTATCCATGGTAAAATGTGATATTATCACAAAGTCTACTGTGTAAACCCTGAATCACATCTGTAATTAAGTTTCTGGCAAAATGTGAATCGTATAACGTGTATATGGTCAATCATGTTAAACTTGATGTAAATTACAATAGTTGATCACTATTTGGAGTTGCATGGAATACTCACTGTTACTTGCATTGCCATGGAAACAAGTAAATAATACCTCGCTTTGTGGGTATAGTTGTAAACTGGAATTAAAGATGGAACAAAATTTGCATGACTCGTTATGAAGCAAGTGCAATGGATGCTACGATGTGTTCAATGTTCCTTTTACTTTTGGGTCAAGGACAGCTAAAAATGTGCATCCTCATTCTTTTCCGAACGACATCTTAAGATTTGGTTTAAAAATAAATCACAATGATAGCTATAATATATCGTGATATGATATTCATTTTTGTACAAGACATTATTGCTCAGTTACTAAAAATGTCTTCATAGACCAGTTATAATTTTTCAGTCCTAAACGTACGATGAGACACCGAAGTCCTTAACTCATTGTATGCTTGGGAATTACTTGTACGAACATGAATAAAATTTGAAATACTTATCAAAATTATCCACTCGTGTCTTCACTTCGAGTATTTACATGTACGCGTATGAGGGTTTGTATTATAATTATTTTTATTTAACACAGTGTGTATTGCTAACATCTATAATTAATCTAGCTTTAGTTGAGATTACACATTCCTCCGTTCATCATTGATGCGTGTCACATTAATATTAATTTATGACGTTCCCATGTTTTCAAGTCGTTTTGTAAAAAAAATACAAACTTTTTTTTAATAACCAAAAATTAGTAAGGATAACAAGACAGACGGAACCCTTGTATCAGTTGTTTCGGTCATTACGGATGTTAATTATTTCATAATTCCCAATAAACTGTAACAATTGGGGCCAAATATGCGCATAAGAAAAGCCACAGAGATCTACACACCGTATGAATGTCGTTTACAAAGTATACACGAATGGACGGTTATTCAATAAATTATATTCCGACAGTACAATCGTACATAATAAAGGATTAAACAAGTACTTCATCTTTTTTCTTCAGAAGCCTTAAGATGTTAGAGTATAAACACAACTGGAATCGACTTGTCTCCCCGAATAAAAGAGGGAGAGACATAATATTGCAGGAGAGAACTATTGTTACCACCCTTGAGGAAATAACATCGATATTTTAGAGGATTGATTGGACTCTTCTAAAAAAAAAGGGAGATAAGAGAAGCAGCATATCAGATAAGATGGCGTGTTTTTAAAAAGGAGCATCATTTATGGCTATAAGTTTGCAGGGATATTCCAAACCACAGACTCTATCATGGAGTAATCTCGCCCCACACCCCTGTGTAGGAAGGTCATCATTTTTCTGGTATTTTAGGTGATTTACAGTTCATACAACGTAAAGAGGGTAATGTATTAATGAAGTTGGTTTTGGTTTAGAGAAAGTTTTTTTTTTCTCTGCACAGATCTAGATGGCCATTGACTTAAATGGCCGTTTTATTGACTGGTTATCAGTAACTACTTACCATTGGCACCTGTCACTAGTCCCATTACTGGTCACTGGGTACTGAGCATCAGGAACGCGAACCAGATCCAGATTTAGGGTCAGCAATCGAATCGAATTCAACCTCCACATTAATTTATTATACAATTACAGGGACATAACCTGCATTTATGCGCGAGATCTTGAATGGAGAATCAACTGATTGCCCATCCTTCCCCATGTTCCCTTTCAACTCTAGGGATGTGGAGTTTCCACTTTCAAGGAGAAAGAGATCGTTCTGTACTGTCATGGATGCCTATTATATTGATCTCTGCAAGTACGGATGCTGAGGTTTGAAGACTACCACATATTACTTAAGGGGTGTCCTCGCAGAAAGAGAGGGTTAGTCCACCTTCCCTAAGAGATCTTAGATCAGGAAAGTCCCCGTCTTTCAGACAAAGTACCAATTAGGGACAGTTCTGTTGCTCCATGTGAAGATTCACATAACATATGTGTCCCTGCTTCCAGGCTATCCCCGCATTCTAGGTCTAACACTCCAGTTTTCAGGGGCGTAGGTACCATATAGTAAAATTATAAAAAGCATAGGGTCCAACTAACACAGGCCAGTCTAAACAAATTATATTTTTTACAGGCAATATTCTCCAAATCAAATACCATAATTTTGGACGAACAAAATTGATATTAACACTGCAGTGGCCCATTGATAAGCTTTGCACAGGGACCTAATATTCCTAGCCATTAATATTACAGGGGTCCATAGGTAAGCTTTACGCAGGAGCCCAAATATTCTAGCTACGTCTCTGCATGTTTTATAAAAAAGCTTGTAACAGGAAGATGATAATGCCATATTTATCGTAATATCTGGAATTATTTAAAAGAAGAGCTAAAAAAATTCATTGATCGCCGAAATTTTATCCTGCACCTAATACACGTTTCATTTTTAGATGTAAATGCAATAAAATTAATGCTAATACAATCTCTACAAATGTTAATACCCAGGAAACTAATATGCACCAATATGTGGAATATTTTTCTTGTTAAGGAAACTAATATCCACCAATATCTGTGAGGTGTCTAATTTTGATGACTTATTGAAACCTAAGGTTTATGTGATGTGTCGAATTTTGAAAATTTGAAACTTAAAGTTAAATAAATTGTGCTTTGAAGTTGACATAGTCAAGCTATAAAGGTATTGAGAATGTTCAATGATTATTTCTTTATTTCATCTCTGAACACATAAAAGGGTTACGTTAAGCGTCAGTAGCATTTGACCGGGTGATGTTAACGATACAATGGCATACGTGCGATAGAACTCCAACCATAACAGTTCAAAAGGGGCGCACGTCAAATAACTGATTTTCAAAGGAAGCTAATTGCAGCAAATTCTAGGCAAGTGAAATCTGATGATTGATATGATTATTTGGAGAAAATTTTATGAACACTTATTTCCGATTGATCTGGTCAGGGAAATTAAGGGTGTACACTTTTGGAAACAATTTAGGGCTATCTTTTGCCAAAAGTCTTTAGTCCAATTTTGCTTGCGAGAAGTTGTGTTTGAGGCTCTGGTGGAAAACCTGAGTATATAGTTTTCCCTCATCAACTTAGAAAAAGGCCAGACAGCTGTCTTTAAAAAAAAAAGACAGACTTAAGGCAAGATATGGTTGTGTTGAAAGAAAACTGCATTAAGGTATGCAATTCTATTTCCCTTTAATATTCTATTTCATTTATTTGGTTTTTTGCAAATCTGTTGATATGTTTATGATTTACGCATGTATTCATTTCGTAGGACTATTGATGTGTTGATTTTGTGCCATTTAATTCTTTGATTTTACAATTATTAATTCATTGAGAGAATTGATGTGTAAAATTTCATAGGGATTTATGATGTACCTCAGAATGCAAATATGCAGTATTTCATAGGGATTTATAAATTAACCCTAATATACAAATGTGTCACATTTCTGATGATATATGAATTGATTCTCTGAGTAGGATGATATTTGCTATCGCGAATTGATGACAGATGAATATTTATTTATCACTTTGCAACATTTAAATAATTATGCAGGTTACTTTAATGTAGTTAGATTTAGTGGATATTATGCTATAAGTAGTTGAGCATTTATTTTATCGAACTGCATATACTAGCTAAATGAAAAAAGACGTGTACTAATGTATGCTGGTATATACGACCACATTTGTCTGTAGTAATTCATTATCAATTGACGCGTTGAATTTACTCGAGCTAAGGTCATTTGTACTTAAAGTAACGGTGTTTAAACACAGAATCTTTATAGAAAGTTATTTGTTAAGATCACATTATGTAAGAATTTGTGCTGTGCGAATCGCTTGTCTGACTGCTAACCAATATATATATATATATATATATATATATATATATATATATATATATATATATATATATATATATATATATATATATATATATATAGAGAGAGAGAGAGAGAGAGAGAGAGAGAGAGAGAGAGAGAGAGAGAGAGAGAGAGTTTGTCTTGCATGAGCCATACGCTATATTTAAGGAAACGGCTTCATATTCCGAGCGGAGGAAAGTCAAGGAACCCAATGTGTCAAGGGGAAATCCATATCTACGAGAGTTTGGAAGAGCCTAGGGTGGGAAAGAGGACCAAAGCATACGCATTAGACGCGTAAACAAGACGTGAGAGACAGACGTAAGGTGATGCTGTCAAAACATGGGAATTGTGCTCAGAATTCAACACTCGTATTATAATGTAAATGGGAAACTGCAACTAAATTCTGTAACTGTAAATTAGTTGGATTGAAAAGGGAATATTGGTTAGGCATTTATTGATTGGAAAGAGAATTTTTGTTATGCATTAATTGATTACATTTAGTTTAGTAAATTTGTTGGATTTAACGTGATTTTCTTTTGATTATATGTTAATTTATTAAATTATCTATTTTTATTTACTGAAATGGGGACTCGTTTATTTTCTTTCAGTAATTTGCTCAGCTATCTGTAACGTTCCATCTATTTGTCCACACCGTGGGAAATCATTCTCTAGCTAACAAACGCCGAATCAATCAAGGAGGGTTTTAATATTTTAACCCCACCCCCCGTTACAATCTGGAATATTCTTCATATCAGAGTAACTAATATGCCCCAAAATGTGGAATATTCCTCATGTCATCTCATGTCATGTAAAAAACGATATACCATATAGCCAGGAGAAAAGATACCGACGTATTATTTTAGATGATTGTCAATAACAAAATTTGTTAAATGAATTTTTGTAAACATATTTCCAGATAGAAATTATCCTATACATATAATTGATTCTGCGCTAATCATAGCCCGTAATTTTAGTTAACTTGAGGCTTTAAACACAACAAAATATACACTAGAGAAAAATATAATTTCTTTCACAATATAATATAATCCTTCATTACTTAATATATGCCTTGTAATTAATAAATATTGGAGTCTCATAAATTTATCAAATAAAACAGTAAAAACACTACAAAAATAAACCGATTCTTACTTATAGAAGGCTCAAGAAGTTTTAAGATTTTAAGTAGAAACAAACTGACAGAAAAAATATATTTTCATTATCGAAATGTAACAGACATTGGTGCTATGAATGTACAGATATAAAAGTACTTAATTTAGTAGCTTCAATACAAAGAAGTATTTTCTCTACCTTATAACACTAACCGCATATGAATTGATGTGATTTATTTAATAACCTGTAAAATATATAATATGCAATATGCTGGACAAACACTTCAACAAGCTTATAGGAGAAGAAATAAACATCGTTTCATACAGAAACTTAGAGATCATCCGTTTTCTTCTAATAATTCAGTAAATACAAAGAAGTATTTTCTCTACCTTATAACACTAACCGCGTATGAATTGATGTGATTTATTTGATAACCTGTAAAATATATAATATGCAATATGCTGGACAAACGCTTCAACAAGCTTATAGTAGAAGAAATAAACATCGTTTCATACAGAAACTTATAGAGATCCTCCGTTCTCTTCTAAAATTTCAGTAAATATTAATACTGATGCTCGGTCTTGACTCGATTTTTCTTTCATGCCAATAGATATTGTGCATGGCGATATGAAAAGACTCATAAGAGAAAGTTATTGGGTTCAAAAGCTAGATACTCTGTATCCTGATGTACTTAATACCACGGCACTATATAAACTTGTATAAAATTTTATTAATAATTGAAATTTTGCATATCCTATATAAAAATATAATTGATTGTATAACAATTTGTCTCTATTTATTATTTTTACTGAGTTTTCTTTAGAGACTCGTGTATCTTTTCAATCCTGTCACACACACACGCATATATATATATATATATATATATATATATATATATATATATATATATATATATATATATATATATATATATATATATATATATATATATAATTGTAATGATAATGCATGTATCAAGATATCAATTTTAAAAGAAAGAAACGATAACAGTAACTTGTGTAGAATATATTAAAATTTATAAGTTATTGAAAGACAAAACCTACGAATTTAAAAAGGAATGCTATAATATTGATTTGGATTGTAAGAGAAGCATGGCCCAATCAATAATTCATATCCTGAATATAATAGGACATTGAAATGAATTCAGATTAAACATTATCCTTGTTTCCACAGTTTCATTTGGTAATGGAAAAAAAACCTGCTTTAATTAATTAATAAGCCGGTTCAATAGTTCACCATCGGATAGAAGCAATGAACAACGTTACTGTCGCACAATTCAATCAATAAACCTTTATTAATTTCGTTGTGATGCTGGGAACAAAGTAATTGATAATCAAGGAAATTAGTTTGAGAGTTCGTAATGTGAATGACCGCTTACTTAGGAAAAATACTGACCACGCTTTCTCTCTAAAACTTGATATAAGGTTAAAGCTGTCCTTGATTATCACGCAAGAAATACGCGTGAATTTTTAGAACATAGGCATAATTCATTGGACAGACCCCTCTGACCTTGGATGAAAATACTGATGATCAAGCAGCTTCCAGAATATAAAAAGGCTTTGAGCTGCTTTGGTCTCAGTACGATTCCAAGCTCAGAAGAGTGTCGTGTCTATTTCTTACAGGTAAGAAAATTATGCTTTATACTCGCTCTTAAAAGTTAAAGATTTTATAGTAAGTTGTATTATCCTTCTGAATTATTTTTATTTCATCAATATAATGTAATAGTGAGTTCTCTTTTCTACTATGAAATATTTTACTGATTTAATATTTTACTGAATTGATGTTCATTATATTTATAATATAATATTATTGAGTTTCCTTCTTCCACAATCATAATGTAATGAAATATTTTACAGCTTCGATGTTCATTAGTATTTGTTTGAAATAATTACCAGCTTCATGTTATAATTTAATAGAGAAAAAATATATACTCTTTAAATAATAATTATAACACTCACAGATCTTTTTCAGGTCGTTACCTTACATTAAATAAAATAAAATATATTTATTACAGTTATTGAATTTTAGGTTCTTTGAATATTTAAATCACTTGTATTTAAAAATGCAGAAAAATGAATGGACAAATGAAATAGTAGGTTGTGGAAGAACTATTTAATAAGTATTGTAATATGTATTGTATATAGTTTCAACATAAATATATTTACATGTTGTATCTTTAGAATATATATATATATATATATATATATATATATATATATATATATATATATATATATATATATATATATATATATATATATATATATATATAAAGTGGGATTCCAAGCTCAGAAGAGTGTCGTGTCTATTTCTTACATATTCTTGGTACCTTCTCGTAGCCAAAGTTTTCCACACAAAAAGATGCAACCTTATCTACACCATCATAAGTGACACCTTATTTTTAAGAATGCTGAACTTTCTTCCTTCTCGTAACTAGACACGAGAAGAAGGTTATGATGGATAACGTCTAAAACAACAATATAGACTTTTCTCTACATAATACATGTAAGTTGTGACGTTACGTCAATGACTTAACAGCAGTTAGGGGGAATCCTACAACTTTTTAGAAGAGTTATTCGCAGAAAAAAGCTTCCTACGGAGATGAAAATACAAAGGTCAATAACGTCAATCCGATGCCTCTAACCAACAGATACTTCTCTAATTGGGTTAGCTTATTTTTGTTATTGATGTTTCTGGTGTATGTGTTTTCGTTTATTATGGGGTTTCAGCTGGTTTTGTTTTTAAGTGCTCATTAACCTATGCATTGTTCACTTTAATCACCGATCGGGGTGGGACCCACTTGTGTGTCGCTATATAACTGTATCCGCAAAACGACTTGTAAGTCTAGAGGTTGACCTCAACGTAGCTACGTCTTTCGAAAGTTCATTCCGACCCCGAGTCGGTGTATTTCTCCATCGTCTCGAGGATATTTTCGATGCCTCTGCCAAGTTCGTCTCTGGTGGTGCTGATATCTTGAAGCTTCAGGATCACGCGGCGCCGTGTTGAGTCTAGAGAGTGATCGCTTTAAATCTGTCCTTGTCGAGACACCGCGGTATAACCAGATGAGTATTAAGAACACCCCCACTTTAACCACCGTAAGGCTAAAGCCCTGTAACAATAACACAGTCCTGGGTATAAGATTGGAAAGCAGCTGTCGAACATCCCTACTAGGTGTGTAGATGGGAGAGAAAGTGGCCACGTAATTTCTTAACTTACTGTTGCGCTTGTATAGGTCGAACTCTGGCACTTGCGGTTACTGTGCCTTTGTACAAATATACTCAACAGCCTCGGTAGCCGAAGCTTGGACTGTGCGTCGTTTGCATTTTCATTGACCCGAATACCGTTTTGTTCATACGAGTCTATCAATGGAACAATATCTGTGTTTTTACTGCTCTTGGAATTGGAATACGGTGCTGTTTTACCATTGCTGGTGGTGGCGATAGTCTGCTCCAGGATGGACTTGAACAGTTCCAAGGCGTCTGATTTGCTCGCCCGGATTGGTATGCGAATACCATGCTGCTCGGCGAGTTCTGTTATTTTTAACTTTGTATGTATGCTTATTCTAGAGGTGGGCGACACTTTTGTTCAATTGAAAATTATTTTTACGATTTAATTTCTTTTTTTTTTTACATTATTGATGGGGTCAGAGGATGCGATTGCTTCGATCCAGGCGAGTAATTCATCCATTTCTTTTGCGCGCTTGGTATCGGTTTGAGTCTATGAACATATAGTTGCCCCTGATCTGTCCCCACGCGTCCGATTGTGCTCCTGAACAGATCCACAGAATTGACAAACCTGGGTACGATATTTGACACCAATGCAGCAATTCAGGCAGAGATGGGCCCACTGATCCTTTCACAATATTTGTGTTTGTGATTGCGTGTATGACAGTGTTCAAAATATCAGCCTCTGACACAAGGCTCGCGCTTTCCAGACAGGTTGCTTTGCATGCGTTTCGTACCATTTCTTGTGTATTCATACTTACATACGCGTTTATGTTATCTAATTGGACAAAATAATCCAAACCCATCCTTTGTACACCAACCTCTCTTGCTATACCCTTAAGAAAAAAGGACCAACGGCTAGTATGTGTGGGGACATCAGTGATTATGGGGGTTTTGAGGTTGGGGCGCGTTCTGGGAAACCCTAATTTGCATCTACTGCTTTTATGTTTCTGCAATTTTGCATATTAAAAAAAAAATGTTCAATATAATGCGATTATTGACTGAATAAACACAATGCCCCATGAATTTTGCTAACCATATGCTTCTATCTAATCTTCAGAACTGGAGTATCCTTCCTCTACCTATTCATGTTAATAATAAGTCCATCTTGTTTTCATTGTAAGTAATCGTTATTTATTCCTTTGTCAAAAAATACATACATTATATGTTGTTGCCGACAAAATACTGTCATACGGATTTTTAAAGTTTTTCCTGATGTCCGCTTAATTTTTATTTGTTGTATTTTATGAATAAGAAACTGTAGACATAGGTCGTTGAATTTCAGTTTCCTTTGTGCATCAAAGAATGCAAGTACCATCGTTAGATGACACCTAAATGAATATTTAAATAAACCCTTGTTATTTCTGCTGAGTTTTGAAGCTTCATGGACTGATGCATGCACCATCAATCTCACTATTGTCCCGTCCAATTTTCAGTACTTTCTGATCAAGAATATGGATGTTGGCCTAAACATACATGCTTGGAATGGAATGCATTTGTAATGTTTTCACAGAGAAAAATATGGTACAGACCTGGCTGTAGTTTCTATTCTGCGTTCTTCTATAATGTCTGAAATGATAATCAATGGAGAAAACGAAAGCTCACAAGAGGCATAAGTAGAGGAAACACAAGTTTAAAAACATTCTGCTGAATAGACTATGTCTCACAATTTATGACATTCTCTGTTTAAAGAAAAAGGTCTAGATTTGGTCGGCTTCCGACTGCCTTAAAAGTTAGAAATGGTGAGTGTCTTTGAGCAGGAGTGAAATTTCAGTACCTGGAAAAGTAACAACCACACTTAAACGGTTTTATACCTTAACAATTTTGAAATGAACTGATGCCTCATTTGTGGGGTGGACTCGTGTGAGTCCAACTATAAATGTACAATTTTGTTGCTTAACAGATGACCTCCTTTAAGGTAAACCAATGTTGCAACCACTGCTTCATCGAAGGTGGCTTTTCTTATGGAGCTTGTAAGCCAAGATAATGGCAGCTATGCTTCACCACAATGCCATTCTAAACTACAATGCATTGTGCATACAGTCACTCTAACAAACTGACTTATCTTTTGGATTGAATTTGCTAACACTGAAGTTTAAATTTCTAAATTTCCATACACTTATTTGATAATATCAAAACCTGCATTCTTTAATTAGCATGTACAAATGTCGGACAAGAATTCAAGGATTGTCATTTGTAGTATTCTAATAATATTCTAATAATTCTAATAATATCAGCACTGTGAATTTTCAAAACTAACTTCTACTAACAGGCTAGAATGCAGTGATACGGAACTACTGAAAACATATCTGCTTTAGAAATGATGAGCCTGAGCTTAAGATCATCCATAAAAGACGTTTGCAAAGATGGGAAGTGGGGGAATTGATTCAAATGCGGAAAGAGGGGAGGGGGTGTATAGGACCACATGTCAGTCTAGCTAGCTGGAGACGTCCGCAGCGGGGTTTGGGTGGGTAAGTCACATGTGGACAAAAGCAGACAAGGAAAAGGGGGTGTAGGAAAACAAGTATTATCTACAGATGTCCTTTATGGATAACACCCTATAAGGCTAAATTTGCATATTTCGATAATTCCGCAGAATTTCAATAAAGAGCTGTGAAATCACACTGCAACCATTTTAATAATTTGCACTTTTGCTGCATACTACATATTTCGATGTCGATGAAATGTGTAACCGATGACTTGAAAACCAGTCTATGGCCATTGTGTATATCAGAGATAAGAGCAAGAAAGCTTATCCTTCACTCTTTGTTGAAAGAAAATCATATTGCATTTTTGGAGTTTAACGTTAATGGTGGAGTTTTTTAAATGGACTGGTATGGCTCGAAAATGTAGATATAATCATGTGTTAAACAAGGAGCTGGGATTGGTCAAGTCGGTGGGGCTTTATTGTCGGTTTCTGAAAAGGTGCAAAAAAAACCCTAATACCTATTAACTGAATTGTAATGCATGAAGTCAATGGCCAATTAATTCCTTTCTGCAGCCACATCTAGTTAGAAGTGATACGTATTTTAATTGCGACTTGAGTGTCACGTGTTGATCACTGCTTTAGATTGTATTTAAGACCAGAACCAATCTTAGCAAGGATCATATAGATCATGTAGATGTTCAGAACCAACTATTTCAGTAATGTGTTACGTATCGGCTCGTCCAAAGTAACAAAAGAAAGGGTGAAGACAACAGGCTTTGTAAATTTTAACAAAAATAATTATTTCCCTAGAAAACATGAAAAATAAATGTAAATATGTTAAAAAGGACTTATGGTTTACAGAAACAATCCAAATTGTTTGTTCAAAAGAGAAACAAGTCCTGTACAATGTTCTAAACAGCTCAGTTCCGGTTCAAAATTGCGGATGACCACGTCAGACGAAGGCTAATAGAAAATTCCAGAATTTACACAATAAAGCATGGTTTATTTTGTCCCGTTCCAATTTAGAATATTTTCGGAAAATGTCTTTGTCCAAATCAATAATGTTGTTCTCCAGGAAAATAATTATTCAGAAATAAACGAAGTAAAATTAGATCCTCTAAAAAAAAACACGTTGTTCTACGTAGGCATATGAACAGACAACTTCTTCTAGCACAAAAATACCCTTTCTAAGGTAACAGAAGTTGTGACTGTGTATGAACGTCTTACAAAATACCTCAATATACAAATGAAGCTAATACGTTGTTTGAATTACACGCGCACGGAGGACGCATGCAATTTCGTAATACATCTGGACATTAGGAAAGCCTGACCAAGTATCAGCCAATCGTTTTCATTGCTATGCCTGAATATTTACTTGTAATGAATTTGCCATCACACACAGTACGTGCTCACATGAGTCACATTTACGACTCTAGAAAACACGATGTTTTTCAACAACATATTAGACTGATATTAATATAATCATATTAATAAATAAAGTTAATGAAATAAAATGATTTATACAGAGTTCATTCCTTAACATACACACACTTAAACTACAGGGTCGTAACACCTTTTCCCATAAAGAAAAAAAAAGAAAGATTTATGTAATAAAACTTTTTTTTTCATAGCAGATGTAAATTCTACACAAGGTAAAAATTTACATAAGAAACACTTATGAATTTAGTTTTTAAAAAATGACATAGTTTGAACGGCTGACTGAAATCTGGAGCCGTCAAAACTGATGCACTTTCAAGTATGGCTTTTAGTCTATCGAAAGCCTCTTGACATTTTTCAGTCCAAAGAAACTTGTTTTTCTTTCTCAATAAGTTTGCCAGGTTCAACATCAGAAAAATTAGAACAAAATTTACGATAGTACCCAGCCATACCTAAATAATCTCATCAGCTTTTTTCTATTAACAGGCACTGGAAATTCAGAAATAGCCGTTACATTAGCATCTATAGGTTTAATCTGAGCATGTCCCACAATATGTCCTAGAAGAGTAACACATGCACGGCAGAAGTCACTTTTAAATAAATAGTCATATTTGCATCCGTGATTGTCTGTCGAAAACTTCCGAATAGTAGTTAGATGTTCTTTCCAGGTGTTCTTGTAAATGATGACATAATGTATGCATCACAGTTGTCTAGACCAGAAGAAATCATATTCATAATGTGTTGAAAAGTACTCGGAAAAACCCTTCCTCCCAAAAGACACCACTTTGTATTGGTAGAATCCATCTGGAGTCACAAATGCCGAAATTTATTTTGCTCTTTCCGTTAAGGGAATTTGCCAAAAGCCCTTCAAAAGGTCAAATTTAGTGACGAATTTGGCATTTCCAATTTTGTCGATACAATCATCTATTTTTGGCAGTGAAAACGAGTCTGTTTTTGTCAAACTATTCACCTTCCTATAATTCGTACACATTCGGAAAGTTTTATCCTGTTTAGGAACAAGAATGCACGATGAACTCCAATCACTCTTTATGGGCTCTAAAAAATCATTGTCCAATAAATACTGAATCAATTTTTTCATATATTGCTGTTTAAAAGGATTCATCCTGTGTGGGTGTTGTTTCATGGGTTTCGAATTTACTATTTCAACGTCGTGAAAAATTTTGTTTGTCCTTGTAGGTACGTCTGGAAACAAGTGATTATATTCAGACAACAATTGTTTAAGTTCACTTTTTTTTCTTGATCTTGCAAATGGGACAGTTTCTGATCTAGATTTTCCATAACTTCCGAATTATGCAGACTTGTTCCAAGATTAGTAGATTACAGTTGAATTCCTTCATGCGAATTTTCTTTTGGTGGGACAGGTACAACTAAATTAATTACATGATTTACTTGGCTATCTCTTTAAAAGCAGTAGTACTCCATTAATTTACATAGACTCGAGTACTAATGTTATAATCTAACTCATTTTTGTTTCTTTCTTTTGTAAGGGCCATAAAATATTAATTGCAGAAAATTGCACAGAATACGCAAGAGAGAATGGACATTAATTACAGGACTCAAAAATTCTCTCTAGTACACATTGGTGAAACCATAGTTTCACTTTTGACTTGAACTTCTGAATGCCAAATTCAAGTGTAATAAGCTGGAACATACCAGACTTTGACCTTTGACGAAACTGATCAAACTTGAGAAGGCAAAATTGAGCAAAATTCCTCAAAGGAATTACTTTTGAAAACCTTGTTGACACACGCTTGATTGTCAACCAATTTTGGTTATATGGCATGGTCTTTGGTAAGGGACCAATACAATCTACTACAACTCTACTGAATGGTTTGTCAAATGCAGGAACTGGTTTAAAATGAGCTTTATGAATCGTTAGGTTTGGTTTTCCTACAATTTGACACTTCTGACAAGATCTACAAAACTTGGAAACATCACTTTTGATTTTTGGCCAATATAATTGAGTCCAGATCTTGTGATGCATTTTATTTATTCCCAAATGACCAGCCAAAGAAGTTTCATGTGCCAAACAAAGTATTTTCTGTCTGTAAGGTTTCGGAACCACAATTTGATATTGTACTGACCATTCGTCAGTAGCAGGTACCTTGGGAGGTCTCCATTTTCTCATAAGAACTCCATTTTAATGACGTAACAGACAGGTAGGTACTTCCGTTGCTTGTTTCACTAACGGCCCGCTGAAACAAACAGGAGATCTCAGGATCCTTCTCCTGTTCAATGATAAGTGATTGTCATTTATCACCCTGATCAGATGAAAGAGAATGAGTATTCAAAAGAGGATCACTATGATCAATAAATTTTGACCGATCCAAATTAGAAGTGAAAGTGACCTCATCAAAGCCTGACCAATACATGTGTCAGCTAAAGGAACAGTCCTTATCAAAATCATTCGGAAGAGCTTTCTTTGGCCATAGCTCTTGTAACTGCGCAAGCTGGGAATAAATCAGTGATTTCTTTTTCAAGAGGATCAACTTTCTGATCCAAAGAAGGCTTGTCAGTTACATGTGGATTAACCACAACCTTGTCACCAGCTAAGTCATTGCCTAGCAACAAATGAACGGCCTCAACGGGCAAAGTATACACTACACCGACGGTCACAGGTCCTTAAACTAAGTCTGATCACAAATTAACAGAATGTAGAAGAATATTAACAAAGCCGCAATCTGCTCCCTGAATGAGAACACTCTCATTAGAACAGGTCTTTTCAGAAGAAGGCAAAACACCTGAAACTAAAAGACTCTGAGAAGCTCCTGTATCCCTTAAAATTTTAATAGGGATAGGATTGGCCAAATCACCCAAGAGAACCCTTCGACTTAAATGGTTCAAAATTCTCCAAAACACAATCAAACTGAGGTTTATCAAACCCAACAAATGTATTGTTTTCAATTCTTGACCTTGACCTCTTTGAAATAAGAGCATTTGGGATACATCTATCTTGATTCTGATGCCTAAATTTCAATTTGAAGCACTCAGAAATAACGTATCCTTTTTTCTTACAATAGTTACACGTAGGTAGAGACAAGGATTTAGAATCAAGTCTCTCAGAGGCTTGATTTTTAGAATTCGTGCCAGATTGACTTTTACTGGGAGTCGTATTTGTTTGATACACCTTTTGATCAGTAGACTGCTGAGTGAAAGATTTGTTTACAGCAGGAATTTTATGAGTTAAGGAATACTTAGCAGCCAGAACTGCATTTTTCCAAGGTCTTAACCTCATGATCTTAAAGGTGATTTTTGATATCACTAGGAATAGTTTTTGAACTCTTCGAGTAACACCAGTTGTTCAAGTCTTTCATAATCATGATCAATTTTCTCAGACAGACACCATTTCTTGAACAACTATTCTTTTACCCTCGCAAATTCAATATAAATTTGTCTAATTTCTTTTTTGTAACTTCTGAACTTTTATTGATAAGCCCCAGGTACTAACTCTTAACCTTTCAAGATGCATTCCTGAACCAAATTGTAATTGGAACTTTGTTCTACTGATAGAAATATATAGATATTTCTGGCCTTGCCATAAAGTACTCTCTGCAATAATTGAGTCAAATACTCTCTTGGCCATTTTGAATTCTCAGCTACTTTTTCAAACAAAATAAAATATTTGTCTACTTCCTTTTCACTAAAGAAGGAAACTGATTTGATATTTCCTAAAATGTTAAACTTTGAATTTGCATAAATCATGCCTGTCAATTGCCAGATCCAATTTTTTTATTTTAATTTGATATTCTTTTTCATTCTTTTATTTTTGCATCTTTCTATCTTTCTCCCTTTATTCTAATTTTATTTGTTCCATTTGTAATTCTACTTGCCTATCTTTTTCCCTTTCTGCTATCTGTATTTGTTTTTTCCTTTTTTTCTATTTGTCTTTGTTTTTCCCATTTCCTCTATTTGTACTTGTCTTTCTTTATCCCTTCTATTTATCTTTGTGTTCCCTTTATTCTATTTGTCTTTGTTTTTTCCTTTCTTCTATTTGTCTTTGTTTTTCCCTTACTTCTATTTGACTTTGTTTTTCCCTTTCTTCTATTTGTCTTTGCTTTCCTTTTCTTCAAATTGTAATCTCATTTCTTCTTTTTGTTAGTTCAAGTTGTTCTTTTTGTAATTGTATTTGTTCTTTTTGTAATTCAATTTACCTTTGTTTTGCAGTATCTTTCTTCTAATTGAACTTTCATTTGTTCTTTTTGAAAGTCAAATTTATATTTCAATTTTAGTTCTGCCATTTTAACATCAGCATAGCTTAAAGTCTTACTGACAGATGCAAAAAAAACTTTTGTCCAAGATATTCTTCTCTATCAAATGTTGAACTATAATTTTCTTGATTTCTTGTTTAGTTAAAGAAGATTTTGCTTCAGATAGTTCATACTTTCTGGCAAGTTCAAGTTCATCCTTCCTAAAACTCTCCAACTGATCTAGGGTTGGAGTAGAAAGAAAACCCTCCACTCTTGACATTTTTAAGGAGAAAGCCTGTTGTTTTCACTAAAATTTCAAATAAAGTGAACTAGGGGAATTTAAATTTCAATTTTAGCCAACTTCAAATATCCCTGACGAGCCCACAATTTCTTTTATGGTATGTATCGGCTCATTCAAAGTAACATAAAAGAAAGAGTGAAGACAACGAGCTTTGTAAATTTTAACAAAAATAATTTTTTTCCTAAAAAACATGAAAAATAAATGTAAATATGTTAAACAAGACTTATGGTTTACAGAAACAATCCAAATTGTTTGTTCCAAAAAAAGAAACATAAGTCCGGTAAAATGTTCTAAACACAGTCTGGTGTTCAGTTCCAGTCCAAAATGGTGGAAGACTACGTCAGACGAAGGCTGATAGAAAATTCCAGAATTTACACAATAAAGCATGGTTTGTGTTGTCCCGTTCCAATTTAGAATATTTCTTTGTCCAAATCAGTAATGTTGTTCTCCAGGAAAACAATTATTCAGAAAAAAACTAAGTAAAATCAGCTCCTCTATCAAAACATGTTCTACGTGGACAAAGAGACAACTTCTTCTAGCACAAAAATACCTTTTTAAGGTAATAGAAGTTGTGTAACTCTAAGATGTTACAATAAACTCCAACACTGACTGTACAACTGCAACTGTATATGACTCTGAACGTCTTACAAAATACCTCAGTATATAAACAAAGCTAATAGGTTGTTTGAATTACATGCGCACTGAGGACACATGTAATTTCATAATATATCTAGACATTAGGAAAGCCTGACCACGTACCAGCCAATCATTTTCATAGCTATTCTTGAATGTTTACTTGTAATGAATTTGCCATCATACGTAGTACGTGCTCACATGAGTCACATTTATAACTCTAGTAAACACAATGTTTTTCAACAACACATTATAATCATATTAATAATTGCATTTAATGAAATAAAATGAAATACAAATATTTATACAGAATTCATTCCTTAACATACACACATTTGAAGTACAGGGTTGTAACAAATGAGTGTTATATTTTAATAGCATTTATTCACATACATTAGATACTCATAGATCCACATTCCTTTTGAAGATCATTATTTACACACCCAGGAAGTATTATGTGGCTATTTTGTAATGAGGTCAACCGAAGATATGATTCAGTACAAACCAAATTGGATGTAAAAATAAAAGCAGTGTGGAAAACAAATTGGAACTACCCTGTTAGCTTCTATGATAGGTCCTACATCCTCTTTTTTTGATCTAGTTTAGCACCTGGCTACCATATAAAAGTCCATAGTGATTAATCATTTTTGTCTGAAATTTTTTTAACATTTAAGGTGCTGAGCATGCAACAATCAGGACTGAAATGACAACGGTTAAACTAATTTAGAATCAAATTTTGGAACAAAAAATAATATTAAATTTGAATAAATGCACATACGTGATCAAACTGACATACACTATAGATTACACTGAGAAGTGACTTTCTTGATCACAGCCAGGTTTAGACTGACACTTAATGAAATTTGCTTACTTTTTTAGTGGTAACTTGGTCTTTGAGCAGTATCTAATACTTTGTCACTAATTAAACAAGAAACCCATCATGTGAACAATAGAGTTATCCAATAAAGCAGGCTTGGACTGGGAATTATCTCTTGAGAAAATTTAAAAAAGTCTGTAAAAATGCACAAGTGTACAACAGAACCCAGTGTCTTAATCCTGACCATATGCCTGTCAGTAAAACTACTGTATCTGACTTGCATAGACTGTCAAGCGAAACTTTAACATTGCTGATCATAGTGCTTAATTAGTTGAGACACAACAAACTTAACCTTGCTGACCAGAATGGTTAAGCATCTGAGACAGGCAAGATATGAAAACCTATCAGCATACAAAAGACCTGCATTAACATTATTGTAAAATACCAATTGATTATAGCAACTGATGATGAAGATATCTGACTATCAACTAACTCGAAGACAAAATATTGTTTAAAAAGATGAAACCTGCTTTTTGCTTAAGCAGGCAACGCAGGAACTCCTAACATAAGACTGAATAAACTTTTGACCCATAATATTATTGTAATGTTCAGATGAATACATCCACTGATGTAAAAGATATGAGCCTTTAATTTTAATGCAAAGCTTTAACTGTTCACTAGCACACTTAAGCATGTGAGACAGGCAAGACAGTTAATTCCTAGCATATAATTCCATAAACTTTAGATTTATGATAATATCAAAGAGTTTCACTTCAGTGCACCACTGATGTAAAAGATATGTGACTTTCAAAAACATTTCCCCAAAACTTAAATGTTATTCATGCCACAGCAGAATATACTATACTTTACCATGTCTATGCAGACAAAATAAAAATAGTAATTATGATATAAAAATAATTTCATTCATAATCAGTACTAAGAATTATCCAGGTCATGTTCATTAAGAATAACTGTTTGACTCTGCCTGATAAACTGAAATCAGCAATTTTCAGGGCAGACTATTAATTTTTTAAAGGTGTTTGCTGCTGCCTTAAAGTCCAACAGGTATCATAAGTTCTTCTGAAAACTTGTATGAATCAAAAGGGAATCACTTTCACCATGATGTAACTTTTAGAAATCAGCCATGGTATGATGATCATCTTCCAGACACTTCAAGTTCATTTTTTGAGATATCTAACTGATGGATGGTCAGCCTAGTAGCCATACTTTGCATTAAGGTGTGTCTTTCCATCTCCAGATTGGTCTGAAACAGAAACAGAAAAATGCTTTATTAAAAGCAGTGAAAATCAGAAATGTGTAAATTAGCATTTTATTTGTCTCTATCATGCCTTCAATATTATGAAATCATAGGTTTATGTTTAGTTCATCATAAATCTCTGAATATATAAACATATTCAAAATTTCATATTACTTATTTCAAGAAACAAAATTCACAGAAACAAAGGATAAAAATATCAAATCGCTTATGTGGGAGCAATAACACAAAAGTGGGCCTGATATTACTTACATCGCTTACAGAGTTTACTTTATGATTTTATTATTTTACTATGCAATATTGTTAGACCATAATACACTGTACATTATATACTCACAACTGCAAACTGTAAATACCCAGATCTTGCCTTACATAACGCACAGGGTTATGTAAGACCCATATGGGTCTGTGCAGTTTGTTAGGATTAAACAGTAGAACCAACAACATATATCCTGATCTGCATGCACAATGCGCTATGGCAGATTAGGATCTTTGTTGTTTGCAGTTTGACTTGATTGATAAGCAAATTTATATGGTATACCCCAACATTATATAAATCTAATGGACACTGATATTAGGTTATATTCTACTGTGAATAGTTCACACCTATTACAGTAATGTCAAAAGGTACTTTTTTGAAGGGATTGGGTGAAAATAATTTCCAGAAATTCAAGACAAGACTATTTCTTCCTTTTGACTGTTGAGTGTTGAAGCCATATCTGATATTATTCAGCAAAAAGAGTTTCAAATTAGCTGCTGTGGTAACTATATCCAATGTCAGCTTTGCACCATTTTCATTTAGGGCAAAGAGGACATCACTGGAAATGTTCTGTAGAAAGCTCTTACCACTCTAGAGTTTATATTTCTGACCTGATTTTAATCAGACACGGCAAACAGGATAATATCATCAAGATGTTTGATGAGTTTTAATGAGCGTGACCTGTGCATATTTACTGGGTGTGTGTGTGTGTCTTGTATTTCATTATCTTTGTTGCTTTAGCATTACGAGACTTCATTTTCATCAGATTGTGATCAAATATGGTACACAGACTTATATCATCAAATATTGGTTTATTATGATCAGTGAAATCTACACATATTAATGACGTAATCTTGCTTCTTGGCTTAGTATGTCGATATTCTTGCATATATATATATATATATATATATATATATATATATATATTTATATATATATATACACACACACACACACAGATCAGACCTTGATCAAACATCTTGCATAGCAATATGTTGGATTAAGTTTGATTATAAGCAAGATATTAACAGATAAATGAGGTAATCTAATGTTAGACTGACTTAGCTTGTTAGCTCTTAGCTTTAGAGACCAAATTAATTCAGATCATGATTCATCTTGGTAAGTAAGCATATGTTATCATTGTCTTAGGATCTAAAACAAATAAGGCTGGCACCTGTCTATATCTACAGACCATATTTCTCATCCAGCCTGTATACAAATTGGTAAATTGGTTTATATTATCAAGCTCTTAGAGGACTGATTATAAGCAGGAGACAAAATTTTTTTTTGTGATTCTCATTGTCAATATCATGGGTTACTTCCCATGCTTTAATTTTGATAGAGACTTAGTATTTTAAAAACAAGAAACTGTTTAAATGCATACCATTTGAGAACTATTAAATCCACACTGATCTGCATTAATATGTGCGGCTCTTACTAACATAAATTCATTGGACATCTTGATGATGTGAATTCATTTACAACATTTGATCAAAATTGGTTATAAAATGGTTGCTAGAGCAATAACACCTTCAGCTTATCTGATGCAAAATCACCTCATTAGTTCTCGATCATTATCAAATTCATGCAAGATCTTTATCACATCAGCCTACAATCCAAGTATAATAAAAATCTGACATGGCCTCCTAAACAGTAGCAAGCTCAGCCCATCTGATGCAAGATAATATCTATGTATCTCATTGATAATTATCAATCTGATCCAAGATTTTGAAAATATAACCAAGTCTAAACAAAATCAAATCAGGAATAAGACTTTCAGAATGTTAACAAACTCACCCAATCAGATACATGAAAACCTTCGTAATATGTAAGTGGTTCCGGTTACACTCATCTTAGATACGGATGATATCAGCAAATATTTCTAGTTTAATCAAATTCAATCAGAAACAGTGCTTCAAGAGTTGTAACATAAACAACCAATCAGATGAAAGATTATTTCATTACTGTGCATACATCCCACTTATAATCAAACTCATTAGAGACCTTGAGGAATTAACCGATATTCCAAGTTTGATCAAAATAAGACAAAACATGGCCTCCACAATGATAACTAGCAAGTATTTTTGTATGGATGATGTATGCAGGACCATACTATGGTTTACTGGTTTTACAGTCTGGTGGGCTAAAAATATACTTTTACCTATCATTTTAAAATATGTTACTCCAAAGGTATATTATATACTCCATGAAACTACATTATTTAAACAAGAGAAACTCTTTATGATGAACCTGCCCACAGTGTACCTATGTGAAACACTTGAATTCAAAGGTTGATCTACTTTGTGAATAAATGAACATGCACAACATGCCAAAGTCACAACAATGTTGAATTTCCACCAGGAAATAAAAGTTGGATGAATAGAAATGACTTACTCTGTGGAGGAACCCAGGTGGCATAGTCAGGGTCAGTGCTGTCATAATTACTCTGTGCAACCTTCACTTGTTTCTTTGAGATTATTTCCACCTTCTGTAAAGTAAATCATAATATGAAAAGAATACACATAAACTGATTAAAGCCTGTGCTAAAATAATAAATATACCATATACATATCAAACTGTTGATGGTCCACATCTATAAAAAAAATTAAGTTTAATGTATGCTGCTGTACTTTTAAAATAATGTAATTTGGTAACTAATATTATCTTTCATATATATATAAAGAAAAAAATCTCACATAGTATACAACATAAAAAAGTGACAAGCCATGATCTGCAATCTGACAACCTTGTGACAAATGTATTTACTTTTAATATTTTGGCAAAAATAAAGATTTAGATATTACTTTCATTTTGCTTGTAAATGTGGCATAAAGGTTTTTATACATTGCAAATACAAATAAAGCATGATAAAGTGTCTGAAGATGCATGTAGAAATAAGAGCTATTTCAGCTTTATACAAAATTATCAATGCTTTTTCAAAAAACAAATATTATCCAAATATTATTTACTCAATTATGGACAAGAATCACAAAATTGTAATGACCAGGGGTCAAGCTAGACTTAAATTGTAGGGAGAAGTGACTTCTCCTTTTGGTCAAAACAGGGAGAATTGGGAGCTAAACAGGGAGAAGTGGAAGCTAAACCAGGAGAAAAGAGACCAAAGCAAGAAATGTGAAATATATATATATATATATATATATATATATATATATATATATATATATATATATATATATATATATATATATATATATATATTATACAGGCAAATTGGAGACTTAAAAGGCACAGCAGAAGCTATACATTGTAATTAATTTTAACTGAAATCAGTAACAAGATTAGAGTCTTGTAATTTCAAGTTTGTAAAAATGATTATTAAACTATCACTTAATTATTTTATTTTATTTTGTACATGTTTTGTGTTAAATTGCAGTCAAAAAGATTTCTAGCATTCTTTGAAACAACTCCTAATTCATGTACATAGTAATAAATGTACCAGCGACATCAAATCATACTCTTCATCCTGATTTCCTTGTTCCCAATAAAACATTACTGTAACTATTCATAGACAAACACACAGAAGCACTAAAGTAAATAGATAACTAAACTGGACCCTTTATTCCCCCAAAACCGAAACATCCAGAAACATGTATTGCACCAAGCGAGTGCATCTATTTTTAGGAAGAGGGTATTTCTAAATATAACTATTCACTTTCTTGCTTTGTTACAACAAATTCATTAACAGGACTGCATATTTATGGTTGAATTATTTGTCCACACATATAAGATATACCTAGGGACTGTCCTGGGCTTCGCCAATGTCACTAATTGCGATATTTTTCCTTATTTGTGACAAAAAATACCAGTTGGCGATTTTTTTGGTGACACCCTTTTAGGCAGTTTAACTTGTGCATACAATCATGGATTTGGAGTGGAGAAATTCAATGGGACCATGCAAGGAAGTCACAGACTTATTTCAGACTTATACACTGTCCTATATTCCCACATAAACAAACCTGTCTGTACAATGCAATCTTAATCCGCTAATGTTGACATCTGGCCTATGTACTGCATGCGATGATACCTACAATCAACCGCCTTATGATTGTTGTTGTTGTTGTTGTTATAGGGTTTAACACCATTTTTTAGCACAAGACAGGCTATACATTGTTACCAGTATTAATGGTGGAGGAAGAACCCTGGAAAACCCCGGGAAGAACCACCGACCAACGAGAAGCTACTGTCAGGCTTTCTCACTTTAACAATAAGGAATTAAGGTGGGATATAAAATGTGGAAAATAGTTATCATATGTATGGTAGCTTGTGACAAAATTTTAAAAAACTACATTATTGAAGATAGACATTGAAACAGAATTATTTAATTTACAGGAGTTGAGGAGTCTGCTGCTTACAATATGCCATATTTGCTGTGTATTAGTACAACACAAGTTATTTCCGCATACTTTCATTTGTACCAGAATTATTTCAATTTGACTCTTGAACAGAATCATTTAAATTATAGGGCTTGAGGAGTGTGCTGCTTGTGACTGTTATTGCTGTGTATTAGTATAACACCGTAGTTTAATTTTTACTGGAATTATTTCAGATTTTCTTTTTCTGTCTTTTTTAAAACTATTTATTGAGAATCGCTATTTTCCCATATGATCAAATGGTCTACTACCAATTTTCGCTGAGTTAAGAAATAGTTCCCTGGAACTGGGCTCTGATAGAGGTTACATCATATTTTAAGTCCAAAGGAAACTGCACACCTGTGACCATGTGCATGTTGTATATAAAATGAGGTAAATACCAGTGTATGAGTTTCAGCTAAAACAATTTTTTTTTATAAAGTCTGAATATGAGTTTCCTATGGCTTATCAGAAACAATCAATGTCCAACTTGAGAGTTATATAGTTTGTCAAAAAGTCAATCCCATGTTTGGCATAATGAATAAATTCTGAAGGCCAATTACATAGTATATATAAAGACAAGGTATGTAACTCCAATCTTGATACATGTCTGACCAATAACTGTTCTGACCATTGCAGCAGAAAAAAAAAAGAGTTGGGGCCAAAGTCAAATATATGGTTGCATGAAGAAACATCTATCTTTATCATACAATATGCCTCATTGTGGTAGATTAAACAAAAACACAAACAAGATGAACAGAAGGAGACTGAATAATTTAAGCTAGAAAGTATTGAGTATCATGTGAGACTTTTGGAACTGCCAAACTGTCATTTATCTAGCATGTACATCCTCAATCAAAATGACAGAAATGTTTGGCACAAAAACAAATAAAGGAATAAGATCTTACTAGAAATAGAGAACCTTGAGTTGATAGTGACATTAAAATTTTAACCCCAAACCTGTAACAAACATGTGTTGAAGCTGTTACCACTAGAAAAGTGACTGCTATCTCTCCATTGTACACTAAGATGAGCTTCACAAAATGTAACATTACATAAAGAATACTAATAAAAGTTTCACAAAATGTAACATTACATAAAGAATACTAATAAAAGTATCTGCTGGCATTTACACAGAAAGCAACCAAAAAATTTGCCCAAAAATCAACAAAAAAAACCTACCTGGATATCAACTGGTCTGGATCTTTTCCTACTGTCTTTCTTCTGGATATTTTCTTCCTCTATAATCTCTTCTGAATCACCTGCCTCTTCCTGCAGCTTCTGCAGCACAGCTGCCAGAGGTAATGTGGGGCCTCGGATTGATCTTTTTGAGGATGCTGTTAATGTATCTACAATTTTATCCATTGTTCCACTTGCATGCTGTGAAGATTTTGAATCTACCTCATTTTTCACACTGGAATCCAGTAGATGTATTTTGTCCATAAATATGCTGGCAGTATTACATGTTACATTAGTCAAATCATTATTTTTAGGTGTCACAGAGGATTTTGTTGGCAAAGTCTTTTCAACATGTTTGTTTTCAGAGGTAATATTTTCTGGTTTCCTATTAGCTGCTTCATTGTCATTTTCCTCCTCTTCCTCTTCTTCTTCTACAAAATCTTCATTCTTTATCATCATACTGGTAGTGTCTATAGGAAGCTGCAGGTAAAAAGAAAACAATGGTTTATCAATTTTTCTCACAATATCCATCCATCTCCACATCGCTGAATATCATAATATGCAATCTATAATTTACAAAGTACATAATTCGGATATATTCAAAAGATGTTTTCAGTTTGGAAAAGAGGATATCTTTAAACTAACAATAACTGTATCATTTTCCACAAGCTGTAATGCCATCACTTAAATTTAATACAATAAAACCTGGTTGTATATATTGATATCAGCGTTTCTACTGAATGGTATAGGTATGGTGTATCTGTTGAAAGAATTGCTAAAACTTTAAGAAAAATGATTGGTAAAATATCACATCTGTCTATATTAAAGTACAAATGTGACATGGGCTTTTCTTTTCAGTGTGAAGATCTGAAGATCATACATTAGTCCAAGTATGTCATACAGGTCATGTTGTTGTTGTTGTTGTTGGGCTTAATGCCATTTTTCAGCACATGATAGGCTATTCATGGCGGCCAGCATTAATGGTGGAGGAAGAAACCGGGAAATCACCAGAAAGAACCACCGACCCACGATAAGCTACTGGCAAGCTTTCTCACATATCCACATTCGTTGAATCATAGACTTGAACCCACGAAGACAGAGGTGAGATGGCAGTGATCCGTAATGGACATAGCTTTAGACCACTCGGCCACTCGGGGCCCCGTACAGGTCATGTAAGCATTTGGTACTATTACAGCTACTAGTGTAATTTTTGAGGATCTGATTACATTCACCTTTATATGCTATTATTCACTTCATTATGCTCTTCATCATTCAATTGTTACGTGACATGGGCTCGTACTCAGTAACAAACAAAAGAGTGAAAGCCATCAAGCTTTGTATATTTTAACAAAACAATTTATTTCCATAGACAACAATATAAAAATTGGTAAATAGGACTTATAGTTTGTGAATATAACCAAAATATGATTCTAAGAATAAAAACACAAGTCCTATCACTAAATAGTTCTATAAGAATCCAGGTTTGAGTCCCGATGAGGTACAAATATGGAAGGCAATGACGTCAGATGTAGTTGAATGTATGAATATGAACAATTCCTCACTTGAATCACAAATCTTTTTTTCCGAATAATTCCAAAAAAAACTTCTATGAATATCTTATAGAATTTTTTTATAAGTCAACTTGTTGAGTGTCCAGGAGAATAAATTATTGAATCCAAAAATCAGACAAAGAATAAAATATTCTGGCAACAAATTTAAATTAATACACCTTGTTTCTTCAAGGTTTTGAATTACTCTGCCCAAAACAATATTAAGAATGAGTATTTAACCTCAAAACATCACTTGAAATCTTGCGAGATTGGTCATCTGGTCTCCTACTATGCTAAATTTTCACATGTAGGCCAATGTCAATCCACTTAAAAACCAATCATATAAAGGCTGTTTACAAGCAGTGATCATGCGAAGAAAGTATGTCAGTGATGCTGGCCAATCATTTTAACTTCCTGTTGATATTATTACTAGGATAAGATGGAATTAAAATGTTACTTGTCACGTATTGCATCTTCATCTTGAATAAACAATTTTTGTAATAAAAATATATCTCACTACTAAAAATAGAATCACGAATTGGAGAAAAGTATTCATTGCAACTAAATACAATGAAACAAAAATGAAATAAAAAGAATTTTAAACCATACACACAAGCAATTTAATCACATATATGTAACACAATATTCCATTAAAATCATCACTATATAAACACACTGAGAAATACATACTGATATCTGCCTTTCTTAACCCATTTTAGTGCCAGACTGCTAACATATAGTTTATATAAAATATATATTTTCAAATGCAAGTCTTGTTATGACAACTTGTATGATGATTAGTCATCAGGAATGAAATGACTTTGGTAAAACTACTTTAAAATTAATTTTTAGAACAACAATTAATATAGTATTTAAAATCCATAATGGGTGTTTCTTTTAAACATACATGGATTGTAATGATAAATTACTGCATTTATATTAAAATGATAAAAATTATAAATTGCACCTATGGAAGACTTACTACCCATTGAAAGAGCCTTGCCTGGGTACCAAGCATGTTTCACTGGAAGATCCTAAAGGTGCCTGCATGACTATGTCAACATATACTGTAGACCTATGCTTGTATAATATATGATCCATACCAGTAATGATAAAGAAGAAAATTTTAGATAAAAATTAATATGACTGTCTGTGCACGAAAAGAAGATAAAGAATCATATTACTGTGAATTAACTATTTTCCACTGGACACAAATTTTGGTGGTTATATTAGCTGCTATGCTACCAACATGTACTTTTTCTCAGGGTAGGGGTGGGAAAGTAATTTTAATTATGTGATACTTATCTGCGGTTATCATATCTTTAACTGGCTCTAATACCCTATTCATAGACATTATTTCAACTTCTAATTAGGAATTAGTAACTGGAGGTCTAGAATTAAAAAAATATGATCCCAGTCTGACACCTTAGTCTATTGTAGACAATTAGAAATCTTTTTTGACTTGAATGAAGATGACAAACCCAACTGATGAGAAGAACCAGGTGTGATGGGTTCATCTGGGAACTTGTCCTCATCCATAAAATGTGACAGTTTACCATCCTGTCTTCACTCTTGGGGTAAGGCAGGACTATTACATCCCATCTCCCGCTGGAGAAAAAGGGACTTCCTGATGAGGTTTGTCATCCTGTCTCTGCTCAATGGATAAGAAAGAACTAGTCTACTGATCTTTTCTCCCTGGGGAAGGGGTAAGCACTGGAAGCAAAGAGTGGCAGTCTACCTCCCTTCCACTCATTTACAAGGATGGAGGAGGTAAAGAAGATCTAGGGTATGTCTGCTCTGCTAGTCAGTCTCCATTTGGAATTGAAATAAAACAAAGAGAATGTTTTATTTAAAACCAATCCTATTCACTATACCAGTAGTTAAAACTCTGTTGGTGGTTATAATGGTGATGGTTGATTCCCTATGTGTGTTGATGATTAAAGCTCAGCAGTCAATGTTAGGCAACTGGTCCTCAGTGCTCTATGACTGATTACCAGAAACTAACAATGGAAGATATTTCATGTGTCTGGTGCCCAATACCTAGTGGTCATTGTCTGGTGCCCAGTGACAGAAAATGTCACTTGGGACATCATATGGTGACTGGTGTCTTGTGTCCAAAACCTGGTGGCTGATAACCAGTGATTGGTACCAGTTGAGATACCTTCTGTAACTGTCACTAGTCACATATCCTCATGTCTGGCACCCACTAAAAAGTCTTATTTTTCCTGTCATCAGGTACACTACCCTGTGACTGGTCACCGGGCAATGGCTAGGACAATGATGTAAACCTTATTGGAGAACACATTGGATGAATGAGATCCTGCTTTAATTCAATATCTTCTAACGCATGACAAACATCGCCTTGTGTCAGGAAGGCAGGGATGACCATTTTGAGCATGCGACTTCCCTACATGGCAAAACCCCAAAGATCCCATCCATTGTGAGCTCCTCTTAGTGTAAGCAAGTGACTTCCTAACATCTGTCATCTTTCTCATTGAAAGCAGTAACTTCTGTACACCATGAAGTATGAACATCATTAAACAAGTTGGAACTCAGTAATGGCGGCTAATGGTGGAAGGTAGTAAAAGTTGCTCTGTAGATTTTGGCAGTTATAAGTGGTTTGTTTACAGTGAAATGGTTCATATTTGTTGGGATGATATGTGAATATTCAAGGAATATAGGGTATATGACATTATTAGTGGATCACACTCAATTTTGAAGGATATAAATGTGTTTTTTTCTACTCAAATTCATATGTGATGGACTAGAGAAGGGAGCTTAGTGGCTGCAGTTTTGAGCCTTTCCCTACCTGATTTGTTTAAACTCATTTACTTATTTCAGTGTTATTACCTGTTTATCTTTTGTCTTCATTTTAAGAATTCTTTGGCACATGGTGAGTAATAATCATTGTCACAAATGAGTAGTGAGAAAAAAATTCGTCCAAACAAGATTAGCTACAAGCATGAGTGGAAAGAAAGACCAAGACAAGCAACAAATAAAAACCAAATTATGGAGTGGGTCCCTAATGGAAACATCTGACACAAGTTGAGTACAATTTATCTGGACTTAGATGAAATAAAGCAATGCCTCAAAGGGAGCATTTCCAAAGCGGATTTTACATCTGCTATTGCTGATTTGGTGAAAAAAGATGACCTTACAGAAATTGTCTCAACCATTGTGAGGAAATTGTTATAGAATGTGAAGAAAGATCTGAGAAAGGAGATAGCTGTAGAAAGTGAAAGGGTAGTAAAGGAGAGGACAGGAGAGTTGATGGATAGGATGGATTCACTGGAATTCAAAAACCACCAATTGCAAGAAAAATTACAAGAGGCAAAAAAGGACAATAATAAAATAAAGAGTGACATGAAAGAGTATGGTAGGAGATCAAAACAAGCATGTGCAGCCTTAAACCAAATGGAACAATTTTCAAGGAAGCTGAATGTTAAAGTTTTAAGGCTGGAGGAGGAGGAGAATAAAATTCTGAGAGAAAATTCTGAAAGTGGTGAAAGAAGTTACAAAGATTAATTTGGTTAACAGGGACATAGTGGCTGTGCATAGAATCCCAAGCCCACAGGGACAGCCAAGGCCAGTGATTGTCAAATTCTAGAGTCTGGATTGTAAACTTCCAATTATCAAGAATAGGAAAGACTTTAAACAGAGCAAAGTTATTAGACTGGTAGAGGAAGTGACAAAGATGAATACTGAACTTATCAATAAATTATCCAGGCATCAGGAGATTGATAGTGCATGGTACTTTAACGGATTTGTGTATGGTAAAATTAAATCAGGAAAAAGGATAAAATTTGACATTTATGATAATATTGATGAGAAAATTAGAGTATAAGTGCCATATACAACTCTATGAAATCATGAAATTAGCCGTATAGATATGTAAACCTTTCTTTTGGATACTTCCCTTTCTGCTCTAGTTTGTTTTATTTTACAAAAGTTATTTCTTTCCTTCATCAGTTTTGTCATTCATTAATAGATTTATTACTCATTCATCAAATATTTAAAATCTCTCCTTAATCAATTTATCCACTAATTCATAAATCATATTTCACCCATATTCAAATCTACTTACTCAGTTGTTTATTCGTCATATTCAACACTACTCATCCACTTTCAATACTTCAGCTCTCCCATTCTTGCTCAGTCATTCAGTTACTCACTATATTCATGTATGCTCTTCCTTCATACTTTCTTCGCCTTCCTTCACCCCTTTCTTTCTCTCATTCATTTTGTAATTTATACTATTATTAATCTGTGCCTATTTGAAATCTGTCAAAGGTGATTAAGTTATAAAATGGAGCTGTTTCACTTGTTTTCTATCATTCATTGTATCAATGTTAAATGCAGCCAAATCTACAGCATGTATTGCAACACCATGGAGGTTTTTATTATGGATGTTTATATTCTGTGTGTGTAGGTGTGTGAGTGTGGGTGTGAAAGCCATGCATGTGATAAATTCAAGGTGATAATAATTACTTCATACATTCCTGTACAAGAATATGTATACCTAAAATTTCTGCCATTCTCATGGATAATAATGTAAAAATTATATCTTATGAATGTTATAGGCCTGCAAGGTTCAGTCTTTAAATAAAGGGACATTTTCCAATGGGTAAAACAAAAGAATGTATCGATAGTATGTTTGCAAGAAACTCATAGTACAAAGAACGATGAAATATATTGGGCAGCTGAATGTGGTTACAAATGTATATTTAGCCACTGCTCTAGTAATAGTGCTGGGGTTGCAATATTTTCTTAGAAATGTGTTCGAATTCGTAATTCATAGAGAAAGATGTGACAATCAAGGAAGACTTATTATTTTAGATATTACAATTAATGGCAACAGAATAACCTGGTGAATTTGTACAGTTATAATGATGATAATCCTAGCTTCTTTAGAAAGTTAAAGGAGATTTTATTTCTTGAAAACTCATCAATTATAATGTGTGGAGACTGGAATACTGTTCAGGACTTAAATGGGGCCCCGAGTGGCCTAGTGGTCTAAAGCGCTGTCCGTTACGGATCACTGCCATCTCACCTCTATCTGCGTGGGTTCGAGTCTAAGATTCGGCGAATGTGGATATGTGAGAGAGCTTGCCAGTAGCTTCTCGTGGGTCGGTGGTTCTTTCCGGTGATTTCCCGGTTTCTTCCTCCACCATTAATACTGGCCGCCATGTATAGCCTTTCCTGTGCTGAAAAATGGCATTAAACCCCACAACAACAACAACAACAACAGGACTTAAACTTGGATACTTATAATATTTTATATGACAAACACCAACAGTCAAGAGCAGTGATACAAGACCTAAAAAACGAATTGGAACTAATTGACCCCTGGCAAAATTGAATCAAGACTTAAGGATGTATACCTGGAGGCAAAAATCTCCCTTGAAACAATGTAGATTAGATTACATTCTCCTATCTTAAGACATTCATATGATTATAGTTGATGTGTGTATTTTACCTGGATATAAGTCTGATAATTTAACTATTGCTCTGAGTGTGACTTTCTCAACGTGTTTAAGAGGAAAAGGATACTGGAAATTTAATGCCCAACTATTGAAGAACATTGAGTATACTGATTTAGTCAAAAAGTGTATAGCTGACACTGTAAATGAATATTATGTAGGGGGAAATAAAGATGATTCCCTACATGTTTCTCTTTCCTGTAATGATCAAATGTTCTTTGAAATATTGAAAATGGAAAAAAAGATCTGAAACTATGTTTCTCTATTAAGAAAATGAAAGAGAAACGGGAAAAATTAAAGAAACTTGAACAGGAAATAATAGAAATTTATGGGGGAACTGTTGAACATAGATGGGGAAACTCTAGAAAAGTTAGAGGGAAAAAAAAGCATTAGGGGAATCTAGAAAAAAGTACATAGAGGGCGTTATCTTAAGATCTAAAGCCAGATGGTATGAATTTGGAGAAAAAAGCACAAAGTACTTTTTAAATCTTGAAAAAAGAAATTACGTCAATAAAACAATAAAGGAAATTATTTTAGATGATGGAACAAAATTATCTGATCAAATAAATATTTTAAAAGCCCAAAAACAGTTTTATATGGAAATGTATAAAAGTAGAACTGTTCAGCTTGATGGCAAGGAGACTCAAGAAACTCAAAATAGACTATTTATCCAAAATAGATTTTTTAATCACAATAATAAACTCAGTCAAGAGGAAAGAGATTTGTGCGAGGGTGTGCTTACATTTAATGAATGTGGATTGTCTCTAAAACGGATGGGAAACGGAAAAAGTCCTAGCTCAGATGGATTCACTGTAGAGTTCTATAAATTCTTCTGGAAGTCTCTTGGGTGATTCCTTTGCATATCAATAAATTATGGATACACTGTAGGAAAACTTTCAGATTTTCAGACTCAAGGAGTCATAACATGTCTACCAAAGGAAGAAAAATATAGAAGATTTTTCAAAAATTGGAGACCTATATCACTTTTAAATACTGACTATAAAATTGCTTTGGGAGCCATTGCAGCCAGAATCAAAAAGACTCTTCACTCCTTCACTCAGTAATCAGTGATACCCAAAAAGGATTTATGAAGGGTAGATTTATTGGAGAAAATACCAGACTAATATACGATATCATGAATCAACTTGAAAATGAAAATAGACATGATTTATTATTACTAATAGACTTTGAAAAAGCCTTTGACTCAATTGAATGGACCTTTGTGGAAGAAGCTTTACAATCTTTCAACTTTGGTGATTCTATTTGTAAGTGGTTTAGGCTGTTTTGTAACGAATCTAAAAGTTGTGTTATAATTATTGGGCATATGTCATCTTTTTTTTAGACTAGAGAGAGAGGATGTCATCAAGGAGATCCCCTTGCACCTTACATGTTTATTATTGGGGTTGAGATTTTAGCTATAACTTTAATGCAAAATGTGGATGTACATGGACTGATCTTTGGTGTCAATGAATATAAATTGGCTCAGTATGCCGATGACGTTTTTATTCTTCTTGATGGATCTCAACTTTCTCTTATTGCAACTATGAATATCTTGCAAGGTTTGTAACATAACAAAAACAAAAGCCATTTGGATCAGAAAGAAAAAATTTTCGAATGAAAGAATGTCCTGATATGGGCCTAATTTGGTCCTCCTCTTAACTTTACACTCCTTGGCATAGATTTTTCTCCAAATTTACAACAAATGATAGAAATTAATTATATGAAGAAACTAACAAAGGCAAAACAAATATTGGCAAGCTGGAGTCAAAGACATCTGTCAGTTGTTGGTAAGGTAATTGTAAAAACACTTGTTCTGCCCATATTTATACATCTTTTCTCAGCACTTCCAAATGCATCAGCCAAGCCCCAGAGAACGAGGGAGGACTCAATATGATAAATATATTATCATTTATTAGGTATATTAAGATGGGTAAAAAGATTGCTGAAAAATGAAAATAAGGCTTAGGAGAACTTAGTCAATACAACTATACTTAGAAATGAAAAGGATATTTGGAACTTAGGGAGAAAGAAATTAGAAGAATTTGGTAAGCTCATTAAAAACAGTTTTTGGAGAGATGTCATTTTGGCAGTATCTTATTGGAAAGAGGAACCACAAAGTGCAAATAGTTCTTATCCATGAATATTTTTAATTTTATCCCCCATAGAATCTTCTATCAAAACAAATCCTGGACAGAAGCAGGTTTTGAAATTTTGAATGATCTAGTAGACGATCATGGCAATTTATTACCTTTTGAAATAATAAAACAAAAAACTAGAAGTGGTGACTTCTTGAAATACTTATCGTTAATATCCAAAATTCCAAAAGCATGAAAAGATGCCATAAAAAAACCATTTAGCACATAATAATTTTGATAGGCAGGAGGATAAAATAATGGACCTGCAAAACATAATTCACTCAAGTTTGCTTACAAAGATTTTTTAAAAATGGCTAAAAGGCAACATACTGCTAAGCAAGAATCTTGGATGCAAGTATTAAATACAAATATAAGTAGTGAGGAGTGGTCTGAGATTTATAGCTGGGCCAAATTTTGTACCAAGGATACCAAGTTGATCTCTTTCAACTTTAAATTAATCCACAGAATAATCGCTACTAATGATTTTTAAAAAGAATTAATATACTGGACAACAACAAATGTATGTTTTATAAGAGAGAAAATTAAAGTATGGAACATCTCTTCTATGATTGCAATATTACTTTACAGTTCTGGTAGTTTTATTGAACACTTTACATCTTCTTGCCCAAATATTGTACATTTGTCCAAAAAAGAAACACTTTTAGGAAGTGAACAACTGGACAGTTTTGTGTAATTTCTTGCTTATTTTGGCAAAATATTACATTTACACTTGCAGATTCAATATGAAAAATCCTTCCATTTATGCTTTTAAGCAGAAGAGAGTTGTAATGTATAAGAACATTGAAAAATATGCTGCTAAGGTAAACAAAAAAAGGATCAATTTCTTAAAAAAATGGACTTCAATAGACATATAGGTAATTTGTATCTGATGGATGGTAAACAGGAACAAAACATTATTTTCAAAATCCTGTGTCACCTACATGTATTTGTCTAGTTAAATTGAGTAGGCTATCTAAAGAAATTGTGTGCCATATGCATGTGTGCATGAGTGTGTGTGTGTTGGGTTTTTTTTCTTTTTCTTTTAATATATATTATATTAACTATCCCTAGCTTATCTGGAATCAAGAAATATTTGATTGTAAGGTGATCTTGGGATGATTCCCCAACTCAATGGTCAACCTATTACGAGGATAAAAAAAAAAAACAACATAAAAACGATGTGACAGCACGACAAACCCAAAATAATGATTCAATATCAATGTCATTTGCACTGTTCTGGTGACGTTCACAATTAAATCAATAATGGGTTTTAATTTATTTTCCCCCCGACCCCTTCAATTTGAATCTATCTTGGTGTGATGTTACTCTCTCTGACTCTCAGCTTCTGCTGTATGCTTCTCGTGAATTTTATTCTGTTTTTTTTTTTTATTGATCTTGTTTGTTTGTTTTTGTTTCTTCCCTCTGCATGTGTAAGATCCTTTGTTGTAGTTTGAACACAGCTGTAGATATGGGTTTGGTTTTGTGTGGATGTCATATGATACTGTCTATTTTGATTCATTTATTGTGCAATTTAGACAACAATAAATGGATTGTTGTTTGCAAGAATGGCATGATGAAGTAAATGGACCATCTCCTTGAAAGAATTATATGAATTATAAGTTTTATGGAATATGAAAAATACATGTTGTTGATTATTCAAAATAAGATTGCTTTTTGCTATCTTTAGATTAGGAGAACATCCTATTAATATTGTTATGGGTAGACAAAAATTGTTGATAGGACACGTATATTATATTATTTATGCAACAGCGTGGAGATTGGAGATTAATGTCCTTTCTCATTAAAATGTCCAAAATAGAATTAATTCTTCTAAAGTACTATCACGAATATCCATCTAATAAATTTTTTTGCAATTTACTTTGTAATAAATCAGAAGAGGTAATCAGAAAAACAGTACAGTTATATAATTTGCCTACAAACTAAGGAAACATGTTTTACAAATTATGTATACTATGTCATATGCATACAATTATATGACTTACCACCATACTTTAAACTATGATGATAATATTGTGTGTTCACCAGAAACTATCAATGAAGCAGGCAAACTCCGTACACTAGGATGGGCCATAGCCACATGATTTCCATACAATATGAAATGACAAAGCCCCCTCCTGAAAACAATGGATTATACCGCAAAGAGACATGACCCTTCTTTCTGGTCCTAAAAGCCCAACAACGTTCAGCCAAGTCTCAAACCTTCTTATGCCACAAGCAACAAATATGGCAACCGCCAGTGCAGATACATTCTGTGCATGCAAGGTAGGTGGGGACTAATACCATGAAAAGATGTAGCAATGCAATAACAGCAGCTAATGTATTACTGCTATCAGTCACTAATTTAAAGATCCAACAACAACTAATTCTTTTATGGAAAATGCAGGAGCCATTTCTCACGCCATAAAATGAAGTAACATTGAAAATGTCGCTTTTTCCAAAAGTAAAATTGATACTCATGAAAAAAATCAATTCACAGTACCACCTTAAGAAGATAAAACATTTTTAAAAACAAATTATATAAATGAGCAATACAATGTGTAATAATATTAAAGCTTTAGAATGATGAGGCATTTAGAAGTTAAGAAAATACCATAAACCAAGCAAAACATGTATAGTATGTGTTAAGTCTGCAAAATCCTCTCAATTATGTAATTACATAAATTATACATTTTAAGTAATTACAAATTATACATTTTATGTAATTACAAGGTGAAAGTATTTTTTGGACTTCAAATATTTCCTGTAATGACATATGGTTCATGTATGCTGAGCCATTTAACGAAGCACTCAATATAAGAATTTTAAGCAATTAAACATACCTGTGATGGTTTTCTGGCTTGTTTGGAATGATCAAACCCTTTCATTTTCCCCACTGAAAGTATTGCTCTCGTGTGTAAAGACTTGGAAGGGATATTACTCTGGACATTGCTGAAGAGAGAAATCAAATTATAAATCTAAATGACTACCACAGTCATGGGTCAAAAGTCTTTCCCAGAAATAGCTAAAGTCATCAATCCAGCAAGTCAACCTTTCCATTGCATATTATCTGTTTTAATTGTTAAGACACTATTGGTAAAAATTAACTAATAATGAAAGTCACTAAATAACTACTTTTTTTTTACTAAAATTTAGAAGAAAAGGAATTTAATCAAATTTCTTATATTATCTGTCAAAACTGATGATCCTACCACTGAACAGAAAATGGCAATTCCAAATTTACTTCAAGAAAAATTTAGCAGTTAAAAGATTATAAAAAATATTGAAGATTAATCAGCAAACAATTTATAAGCTTTCAAAACGAATGCCTCAGATGCAAGAGGTCGTGGGTTTAATCCCTGGCCGAGTCATACCTAAGACTAAAAATAGAACTAACTTGGCATTCAGCATTAAGAGGTTAGTGTTAGGACTGGTCAGCCTGGTGTCAGAATAATGTGACTGGGTGGGACATTATGCTACATGTCTATGGCATGATGTCCCTGTGCTAGACATCACTATAAACTGCCACACTGCAGACATTGTAGCGATATGACTGAAAAATTGTTAAAGCTACATTAAAATTCCAAAATCACACACACACTCAAAACAGTATCATGCTTGAGAAAACCTAGAAAGTAACTGCATGTGGAGGCAAGAGTGGTCTTCTATCTTCCACGCAAGAAAAGATACAGATATAGAGCCAACTAATTTGTATCCAGTCTACCTGACCAATTTGACTGAGCACTTTGATATTTTTGTCATCAAGTGGCAGCTGGATATTCCTGGTTCTTCCCCTGACCTTAATCATTATTTGGGTATTTTAAAAAATATAAGGGATTTTCCGAGTTAGGAATAAACTTTTCTTTTTCCTGATTTTTCACAATTTCCTGGTAGCATGGCTTATTCATCTTTCTTCTCATCCTTCCTTCCTCTTTCATCCCTGTTATCTAATTCTCACATTGTTCCTCTTCTCATTCATTCAAAAATTCTCTTCTGCTCATCTTTAGTTCTTCTTCATTTGTTCTTTCATTTTGACATTTCTTTCCTCCTTTCTTACTACCTATGTAGGTCATTGCATCATATCATATTTCATGATATCACCACACCATTTTACCATACATAAAGAGAAAAAATGAAATGCAAACAAAATCCATTTTCACCAATGCTTGTAAATATCTAATATGCCTTTAAATGAACTTAAAATGTTGCTCATTATGGATTTTATGATCTGAAGATGAACAAAAGAAAGCTTTAAATGTATTTGCGACATATTCCACTCAATAATATAATAGTATTTTCCACAAATTTTGTCTTTCTTTACTTTTTTATCTACCTTGGCTTGTCAATCTTCTAAAGTTCAAATCCGACTCACTTATGACAAGTCATACCATTTAACTTACAAACTAGACCCTGACTTAAAAGAGGGTCAAAGAGATATTAGCTTTTCCCAGCCGAGAAAAAAGGCAAGGGGTTAAATTATAATTAAGTATATACAGTATAAAATTTAATACAAGAAGCTAGACATGGCCTGCATGTGGTCACTATATGATGGTGGTTGCTATAACAGGCTTGACCGCATGTAATTTCAATATTCCTTATAATTTTGAATTTTACAATTATATTCCGAACAAGAGGTATTTTATTATAGAAAGCGTAAATTAGGTAAATTCTGATATTTATTCAGAAATCCAGAAAATGTTTGTTTTAAATTCCATTGTGCAATACCTTGTGATTCCAGGCATAGATGCAGGTTTGGCAATTTTAACCAATTTACTCAGCTTCATTTCCTCTTGTTTGAGTTCCATCAGTTGTCTCTTTAGTTTCATCTTTGTTTTGGTGTCCATCACTCCCCCCTTTATAGCTGACATGTATGCATCAAGTGCATCCACTTCCTCACTCTCATAAGCTGCTGCATCTGTGAATGAAATATCGGAATGCATTGTGGATTGATAAGAACAATATTTTATGAAAAAGCAACTCAATGTAGATGCATGCAGGATATCCTAATATATCCTAAAGGCAAGGTAGCAGTATGTTTCACATTTACGTTTCTGCATTGTGACCAATGTCACACAATATGCAATGAAACATCCTGATCAAAATAGTTTGAACAGTATTAACAATAACGAGATGTGCAACATATTATCAAGTACAGCATACTTTTAAACAGAGTCAATTTTGTAAAATCTGTAGAATAACAGTAGCCTTCTTATTTTTGGGTTAAATTTTTCAGCACTCAATAGGCAATACATTGCGGCCAGTAACTGGCAGAGGAAGAACCCAGGAAAACCTTGATAAGAACTACCGACCCATGGGATGCTAGTGACGGCTTTCTCACATACCCATATTGGCTGAAATGGAAACTTAAACCCACATGGACAGAGGTGATACGGCAGCAATCAGTTAAGGTAAGTGCTATAGATTACTCTACCCCTCAAGGCCCCACTTGAAACCTAACAAGCTAAGCCAAAAAGAAATATATGCGAGTTTATTAGCAAAAGAACTAAAGTACCAAACTGTGAGATAATCTTCAATAAAAATTAAATATAACCTTAAAAAGAATGTCTGCAATTTTGCTGCTCAATTTTCAAACTGCAGCAGATAAGATTTGGTCACATCTCTTTGGTAAAAAATTTAATCGAGCCTATTCAGTTTGTATTGTAGATTTCTGTTAGTAACATAATTTATAGATTCATTTTCTTCTGAATATATGTTTAGAAAAAATGCATGTAAGAGAGTGGTGAGTGACTTTTAGCAAAGTAGTTATGAAAGCTTGTAACATCATTTTGAAACTTTGCTATAGGCTTGTATAGTATTGTATGGTAAACTTACCTGCTTTGGCTTTGTCAAGTTTGGCCTGGATAGTTTCTATCTCCTGTATAACAGCTGTATGTTTTTCTACCTAGAAAACAAATCTAAGCATTAGACCTTTCAAATCACATAAGGATTGTCGGTCATAATTTTTGATGGAGTGAATATTTTGGGAAAAAAGGACTTCTACAGATGAAAGCTACAAAATTACTTCTCTGGGCTTACATTAATAATCATTCAGCAATATTATACAATGAAATTCTGCTGAATATCCAGAATTCTACCACTGAACAACAAGATGCCTGACAGGGTTTGGCACCCCTTGGGAGACAAACTGGTAGAAAATTATAAACTGATGAATCAAATTAATAAGCTTTTTCCATTTTGTATCCTTGATGCTTTTTATTCTTAAAATCGGTAGGGGTACAAACAAACAGGAGGCTCTGCAAATACTATAGACTTTTATAAGTATTGTGAAAACTTACAAAAAAAATCTAGTCAGATTGTGTTGGATTTTTAATGTAGCTTTAACAATTTTCCAGTCATATCGCTATGATGTTTGTGGTATGGCAGATTATAGTGAGTGATGTCTAGCACTGGGGCATCATTAGGCAGACATGTAGCATGATGTCCCACCTAATCACATTATCTTGACACAGGCTGACTGGTCCTAACACTAAACTCTTAATGCTGAGTGCTTAGTGTGACAGCTATTAGTACCATTTTTACAAGTCTTTGGTACAACTTGGCCGGGGTTCAAACCCATGACCTCCTGCATCCAAGGCAGATGCTGTAACCACTAGGCTACTGGAGTGGTCACAAAAAATCTTGAGAATTATTGGAAAAGAATAAAAAAAAACTTGAAACGTTTTCCTGAAATTAGCACATATACCATAACAATAAATTATGCATATGGTAATATTAATAAAGGCCTGATTAAAAATAAATTTATTTTGCTTCTTGATTTTCACTTGAAATAGCAGATCATGAACTGTATTAACTCTTCCAATCATTAAAGCACATTACAATTGTCCTTCTTGAACGGTCCTCCTGAGCAGTGGTCACCAACTTTATATGACCAGATTCCCTTTGTATATGAGTTTGTTTTCAAAAGTACCACATTTGGACCAGATCACCCCTCTATTGTAACCAGCATATTCGTGCAAAAAATGTAAAAACTTACCCCACACAAGTGGACATAATTGGGTCTTATAGGTGAAATTTTTTTGTTGAAAACTTAAAACAATGACATTTATTCTAGCACATTTATAAAGTACCGAAATTCAATCTATTCAAAAAGATCAGTAATCCAATTTTCGTTGATGCTGTATTCCTTAAATGTTAGACTCTGTCACCTCCATAATTACAGGTTACTGCTACAACCAATAATCCTCAAGATGACAGAGACCAACAGATGAAAATACAATATTGTTCAATTCATATCAGCAAGACATGATTACTCTAAGAAACAACAATATCTCAGATAACAAGGTATCTTTCAGATTAAAAAATATTTTGAGAGGGTACCAAATTACAAACAGTTGATTAAGTGACAAGCTCACTTCCTTTGTAAACATTGAGCATTTTGCAAGTAACAGGTATACCTTTCTTTGACAGTAATAGTTTTTAAACAAAGAACAATTTCTTGCAAAAAATATAAAATGTCATGAAAAATTCTCCGGTAAGAAGTAAACTGAAAGCAGTTTGACTAAATAAAATAAATGAGAATCCATTGATCACTGTTGAAAAATGTCAGAAATATTCAAATAAACATTGTCAATTCTATATTTTGTGGTATTTGTGCACTGATTTTATTGACAAGGTTTAATGATTTCAAAGTGTAACTGATGATTATTTATAACTGTTTGAAACTGTATTATTATAAGCTTTATTACATTGATTCTGTAACATGCAGTTATTTTAAATAAAAGGTAAAATATTTCAAAATTAGTCACGCCTTTCTCCCTTTATATGTAATGATTACACATAAGATCCAACGTCTATAAAGGTCAACCTTGGTGCAGAAGTGATGGCCATATAAGGCACCACTATATTTCCATTTATAGCAGACCTTAATCACAATTACAGAGATAGCTGATATTCTATTAGGGCAATAGAGTTTTATATTAAACAGACCTTAATTACAGAATAGTTGGTGTCCTGTTAAGGGCAATACAACTTTTTCAAAAACCTTCCAGAATTGTTAAAATGCTTAAAAACAAAAATGTATAGGCTATCATATAAAAATATTCAATGGCTGCTTTCTATGAATTCCCACTCTTGAATGCAAATTGAAACTAATAAAAAAAACTCATTCACCAAAGGTTTTGTATACTTACTTTGCCATACTAAAAACAGACAACTGAAAATCTGTGGAACAAATCTGATAAGGTCTGCAAACACTATTTCACAATAGGAAAATATCACTAATTTCACAATAGGAAAATATCTCAAATATGTATTAGCTTATACTGGGCTATGTACAACTTTACTAATCTTTGTGTTATGTTTTTTTATTTTCTTATAACCAAAGTGAATCAAAGCTTCCAACTCACTAAAGAGTCATAGGTCTCCACAGCTAGTTCATCTTTCCCTGACTGTTTCATTCTCATCTGCCGTTTCTTTTCTATTGTCCCTGTCCTGTCGAGATACGTGTCCTCTTCACTATCATAAAAGTCATCATCCTCCCAGTTCCGTTTCTTTTTCTTCCTACTCTCTGTAAATATGTAAAACAAAAACATTTCAGCAAGATAGCCAAAAATACAAACTAATTCATTTAGGGATAGGAAATATTCAGTGGCCTGACTTCAAATGGTATGTCTAAGACACACACTTTCAGGAACAAAGAATTGTTTGCACCTCCAATAAACCAGTTTAAAAACCTTTTGCCTTCATTTTCAAACTCACCTATAATAGAATATTGGCCCAAAAGAGACGAAAGTGGGTTTTTGTAAGAGGTGCCAGTAGAAATGCTTGAAACAGAAACAGTGCACAGCACATTTTTACTGAAAAGAAATGAATTTGGATATCTATGGAAAAGTGTAACACCTGGGCTAATGTTCTTAAACCAAAAAAATCAGACTCATAAATGAAAACAAAATATGACAAATCATGTCTTTCTTCATGTGTGTTTGTACTGTATTCAATCTTATTAAAATACATCTATGTCATGATGCAGTAAAACAAAAAAGGTTAAACTGCACATTAGACGGTATGCTGTATAATCTGGAGTATGACATATGACTTAAGAAGCTATGAGTTCAAAACACACCACAGTAATTCTTGTTGTGTCCTTCAGCAAGGTTATCTAAAATGATTGTTCAAGTGACATTCACCAGTAAATGCATACCTGAGTAAACTAAACAGCTAACCTATGCTAGTAGTCTGGTGCCCCATCCAAGAAAAGTCATGTCGACTTGGCCGCTTTAAGCCATCAATACTGGAGAAGGCACTGATCTTACCAGTAGGCTCAATTCACTTTTTACCTTACTATAAAGTGTTGCATGAAATTTATTTCTTTATTACTAATTTATAAATTCTGACATTGTCACTGGGAAAGGTTTATTATGCAAACATGCATCCCATCCTATCACTAAAGCTCCAAAACTGCATGTCCAAAAAGACTGGTGGATTATTCATTAGCTAGGATCTTGGCTCCATATTCAAAAAGCTTCTAAATTTAGTACCCACTGAAACTGAAATCTACCATAATATATTGTGTAGTCTAGTAAACCAACAATAACAACAGGGTGAAATGTATGGAATGCTGGGTGTATCTGAAGTTGTACATTGCTGTTGTTTCTGCTTTTGGGTTTAATGCCAGTTTTCAGTACAAAATAGGCTATACATGGCAGCCAGTATAACTGGTGGAGGAACCCAGGGAATACCAAAGTAAGAACCTCTGATCCATGAGAAACTACTGGCATGCTTGCTCACATACCCACATTGTCTAAGTTTAAGACTTAAATCCACACAGAGGTGAAATGGCAGCGATTGATAAAGAAAAGCACTAAAGACCACTAAGCCACTCTGGACTCCCTATGAAGATGTTTGAAAACAGGGCCTAATTTGATCTACAATAAGGTGTTCTCTGTATTTGTTTCTTTAAAGACTTACCCCCAGTTATGCCAATCTTTTAATTCTTCCACAAATTTTCTCTTCTAATTTTAATTCAAAAGAAGAATGAGAATTTCCAAGAGAGACAGAACATTTTCATGCATGTTTCTAATAGTCAAGTTAATGATGATACCAAAAGCAGTAAAGATGACAAATAAACTTCACTGACATCAAAAGTCATGTAAATGCATTAACATAATATTTATGGAGATTTTTTTTCATCTACTTCTTTTACCCCTGTAAAGTTTTTACCGTGTTTAGATGCCCTGAGTAAACCCTGTTTGTCCAAGATGCGACATGCCTCCAAAGCACAAGCCACCACAGCATCCTTCTTCTTTCCTGTCAACACAACCTCTGCTACCATTGGTTCTCCAGTGGGGGTATCTATGGGTAGTCTAAGAAAAAGACATACTAAATAGTTAAAAGTCAACCTAAAATGGCACAAAATTTAATTATCACTTTACAACTGCTCTACAAAAAAAAAATGAAAATGCACTTGACTGGAATCAAGCAGGGGATTTTCACATTTATTTGTACACCAGTACAATTTGATTCAAAATAGGAATGAATACATATAACTGAGCCATCCCACACAAAAACATTTGCATTGATGACAAAACTAAACTTTTATTTTCTAATTGTTAAAATATACCTTATGAAGTTATGATTGTTGAAACCATTTTATTCTATCCCTTTTTCTGTTTTCACTTTCTCACGTCAAAACCATTTGGAATTAAAATCTTTCTATCATGTCTTATCTTGTTCATTATACTGTAAGCCTTATACAACCCTTATGCTTGGAACAGCTCAAGTTTTATATATAGGGTTCCTGCAGACTTAACAAAAACAAATTCCATGACTTTTCCAAAACTTTTCCAGGGCCATTTCATAAAACTCAAGGACCACATTATCTTGCATTGCAAGTATATGAACAATAAAGAATGACATCTTTCAAATCTAAAATAAGAAATAAGTTAACAACAAATATTTTTAATATGTACATTTTAAATATACCTGGGCTAGCACACTTTGACTTTATGTAGTAATTCATGTCATAATCCAATGATCAATGTAATTTGTATTCAAAAGAAAAAAAGGAAATAATTACATGTAGTCTTTGTATGTGTTCCTATTTACAATATTAACAAAACATTACTTTCCAGCTGCTATCTTTTATTTAGTGAACTACACCAGAAATCATGTGATACTTCCATTAGGGGAACTTACTCTTATTATATGAATTGAAACTGTTTATCGATTGGAATTTTTTTCATTTTATTTAATTGGTTCTCAGTGCTCTATGAAATTTGAAGTAATCAATTTCTTTAACTCCATTGTCACAAATTCCATGACTTTTCCAAAACTTTGCAAGGTTTTGACAAATTCCAAAACTTTTCAAGGCCCTTGAAATTTATTTTTTAAATTCCAAAACTTTTCCAGGATTCCATGACCTGCAGGAACCCTGTATATAAGTACAATCTTAGCTTAGTCTGATAATTCATCAACAGTGATGCCCACCTATTAGGTACACTTGTTAGGAATCCTAGCATTAGCTCTTCTGCATCCAGGCAATTGATAATATGCTCATTAAATGTAACAATCTTCCAGACAGTCTTACTGCATCTTATGAGTTTGTACTTACTGGCACACAGTCCTATGAGCTTGTACATACCTGTAGTCTTATGAGTTTGTACATGTACAGTCCAATGAGCTTGTACATACCTGTACAGACTTATGAGCTTGTACATACTTGCAGTCTGATGAATTTGTATATATCTGCAATTTTGAGTTTGTACATACCTGTGCAGTCCTGAGTTTGTAATACCTGTACAGTTTTATGAGTTTATACACACCTGTACACATTCTTATTAGCTCATACATACATGTAGTCTTATGAGTTTGTACATGCCTATAATCTTGAGTTTGTACATACTTGTAGTCTTATAAACTTGTACATACTTGTAGTCTTATAAACTTGTACATACTTGTAGTCTTATGAGCTCATACATACCTGTACTGAGTTTGTACATGCCTGTACAGTCTGAGTTTGTTAATACCTGTACAGTCTTATGAGTTTCTACATACTTCTAGTCTTATGAGCTTTTACATAATTGTACAGTCTTATGAGTTCATATATACCTGTACAGTCTTTTAAGTTTGTATATACCTGTAGTCTTATGAGCTTATACATACCTGTAAACAATCTTATGAGCTTGTACACAGTCTAATGAGCTCATACATACCTGAACACAGTCAGTAATAATTAAGGTCTAATCAGAATTAATGATTGATCCATTCCTCAAAATTTAGGAACTTGAAATCTACAATTTTAACCAAATTAATAACCATCAACATATCACATTTTTCACCTATTAACAGTCTGATTGACTGATTTCTTGTTACTGACATTCTGTATTTTACAATAAGAAATTATATTATGTGTATCAGTCTTACAGATTGGTGTTTAAGTACCTTTCTAACTAATGTGTACACAGAAAACTCGTGATCAAAACGTCATCACCCAAAGTTTACATTTTCATAATTTCAAAACTTTGGAATGCAGAATTTTCATTAAAGCATTGTAATAATTCTACAAAACTGTGGACTTGCTGGTTTCTCTGAAACTCCAAGACTGAAATGAGTTTTCAAGTCTTATACATAAAATCTGTGGGTGTTAACAAATTACAATAACTAAACTTTTAATTTATCACTTTTATGCAAAATATTTAATTTAGAAATTGAAGCTACATTCACATTTAAATATGTAAAAATTTTCAACCCACAATAAATACTTGTAGCAAGGTATTTTGTTTGGACTGGGAGGTGGAGCCTGATCATTAGATACAGCTGGATCTTGAAGTACCTACTCAACATAGCATCTTCTTTTCCCATGACTAGCATCAGCAAACTGATACTCTGGGGTGTCATATCCTGCAAAAAATAGTACAGTATTTTATCCACTGTCCATTTTTCTATAACTTTCATTTTTAATCAAAAGCTCATAACTGTGCATTTGCAGTTAATTAAATCTAGCATATGGAGATGTATTAAATATGAACACTGCATGGATTGAAATAAACTTTCTTCACTATTATTCACATTTTGATACTTGTAACATCTTCAAGAAGTAAAACTATGACTATTTTCAATCTCAAATAGGATATTTTGTATTTTAAAAAAAATTAAAGCACACTTCCAAATATCATCAAAAAACTTGTAGCTTATTTCTACAGGGAGCAATTTACTGGCATACCAGTATTATAACCAGTAAAATACTAGCTTGCTAACACCAATTTCAAGCCTTGCACAATTATTTATCTTTTTATCAGCTATGAATTTTTTACTATGAATTTTTTACCACAACAAATGCACCTAATTAACTTTTTGTATCTCAATGAAGGATATAAAGTAAAAATATCAATTTTTCATCTGTCGGATAAAAATGTACCCATAATTACAAAGACCTGAGAAATGAAACCAACTAAAAGTGGTATATTGACAAATATTCCTAACAAAACCATATAATACAAATCCTGAGAGATAATACTCTCCACTTGAAATCTATGGATGTCATACATTTTGAAAACAATACTCTAATTAACACTTTGTTTTTTGAAAACTTCAATTAACAAAGTTCTCATTTAAGTTTCGAAATCAATAGAAATTAATAAGGCAGTACCTACTAAACATTGATAAACCAGGAACATTTAACATCATAGACAAAACTGGGCAATTTAAATCAACATGCCTTCTCTCTCAAAGAATCCTTTCAGTGCTTTCTTGGGATCATCAATATAAAGTGACTCATTCTCCAGTCCCATTTCTGTTGGAATTTCCTCATCTTCTTCATCTTCATCCACAACAACCTCATCTGCAACATTATAAAAATGTTAATAATGTGAAATTTCTGAATGAACAGTAAGAAGTACTAACTGAAAATTAACTAGCACTTATGTGTCAGTAACACACCCACCCTGATACTTTGTTGTGTGCCAAAGTGTTCTAATAGGTCATCCATTTAATAGTGGTTTAATGATATACTGGTATGCAATGGAACAGAAAGTGTACTTAAATTTGTATCAGTACAAATTCTTCCATGTTGATATTTTAACCAATGCTATGTATGTGTGCACTGTGCAGACTGTTGTGGAACTATTTTTTTTTCTCAAAATATTACATAGTATTATAAAGTACATCACAAGCAGTCAAATGCATGGTTTGGCAATGCCTGATCATTAATCACTGTTGAATAAATCTTATATTTGCTATGTGAGCATGAGTACTCTATGGACACACTCCAACTTTTGAAGCTCAAGGAAGAAGCTGAATTAATACACCATTAGCAGCATCCGCTAGATGTTTCATTTCATGACCTGGACAACCTTTTCACATGAGTAGATATGATTCAATGGATTATTTATTCAAATGTGAATTGTCTTTGCACCTGTTGCCTGGGTATGATCAAGTTTATTTTAAATGACACACTGATTATTGTCTGATCAACCTGCATGAATTTTCATCATGATTCTAGAAGACAAAAGATCAAGTCACCCTCTAACATAATACTTTAATCTTAATTGTAACTATAATAAGTGATTTCAGAAGCTCAATATTCATAAATGTCCTTCACTGACAGTGTAATCACACCATGATTACAAATGATTAAAGCCAAAAAATTGCTGATTATACTCTTAATATCTGTAAGAACATTACAAGTTACCATAAATAAAAGACCATGAATGTTGACTTTTACAATAAATAATGGGCAATTTTAGGTGGCCAATATATACAAGCTAGTTTTTCAAAAAATATACCATTTGTTTGAAAAAAAATGTTACAAGCAAATACAAAGCAGTTGCAACTGCAATCATCTCCCAGTCATCGTAATCATAATCATAATCATGGTTTCCAAAAAAAGTGTAATCATAATTATACTCATCACCCCTAAACAAACTGTAATCACAACAATAACTGAGCACATGTAATCAACCCCATGCCTGATGATAAATCACAGTAATTGTAATCAATCATCAACTTACTGTCTGTTTGTGCATCTAAAGGATTTGATAATGCCTTGTATACTCTGATTTGACCAAGAGGTGATGAACATTAGGCTATAGACAATGTGTATCAATTTTGTGGACTTTTTCATCCATATGTTTTTTTTAGTTCAGATATAGAATGAAAACTGTATATATATGCTGGACTCCTAAACTGCAGTTTTAATGTGTCTAAAGCAAAACATCTGCATACATATAAACAAATTATAACATGCCACAGAATCCTGAAGTGTCCAAAGATTGTCAAACAAATTACTAAAATATATGGGACAAAATATTACAGAATTGTCTTTTTGCTTATAGTTTGATAAGATAAGGTAATACTTGATAACCTTTGACCTACTCTGTATTTGTCATATCTGACTTTTATATTTTCCTCCATGATGACAGAAACTTTTGAAAATTATTTAGCAGGTCACACTGACCTATCGGAAAAATAATTCTTGCAAGTTAAGACAAAAAAGTTTACCCATTCCCCAGGTGCATCCCATTTCTTCCTCTCTTTGCCTTTGGTCTTGTAAACTTCTCTCTTCCTCCATTAATTCAGCTTGTCTCAGAAGCTCTGCCTCTTTATTTTGTTTTTCCCGCTGCTCTCTCAGTTCTGCAACAGTCAACTCCGATTCTTCTTCTTTATCTTCATCGGGTCCCTGCATCATGTAAAATACTACATGTAATATTCACTTTACATGGAATTCAAAGTTCTTTAAGTTTTACTTCACATAATACAATACATATCCCACTTTTGACTCTGAAGTATATTATTTATTGTTCTATCTATTGCCAATTGTTTTGTATCTTTAAAGTTTATAGTCTATTACTATTTGCATAATTTAAACTTGAAAAGATTAAACAAGGACCCCAAAACTATGCCTTGCCTTTAAAATGCACCATGATGTACATACATGGATCTCAGCAACCTTAAAAAAGCTTAATATTGTTTGCAATGAGTCCGAGAAAACGCTAGGTCTTGCACTGCACTAATTGTATAAAAAATCTAATACTTAACTACAAAATATTTGTGTATACAAGCCTCTGAATACATATAAACCTCCATACAGAATTTTATTACAGCACTGATCTACCATTCAATACATACATTTTTTTTACCCGTATCATGCCCACACTGAACTATATAAGGGTTTTCACTTGTGACCATGAATCTATGAGCTTCAATACACTAAATCAAACTTTTGTAATTCTGCTTCAAATTCTGTTCCCAAAGTATAGTTGAACATATGGAAAGTATAACAATGTGTGATACATGTACAACAAATATAAAACCACAATGTTTTATTCCCATTCAGAAAAAAATACTAATCTTATATGGCAAATGAATACATTTAGGCCAATTAACCCTATACCCTATCAAACTTCTTTCTGCCTACACAAATAAAACATGTATATAATTTTGTATATATCAATTTTTGCATTTAACTTACTTACCACTTCATTTCACATTGACCCAAGGTATACATGTATATATTTAGCTGAAATACTGTCCTCTAGCATCTGATTTGATGTAGTTGAAAGAAAATGATCCATTCTGATAATCATAAGTCTCCACTAACAGCAACACATGTTAGGTGGACAAATCCATTTCCATCAAACCCATCACAATTTTAAAAAAATGAACAATAACAACCATTTTTGTCAATGTGAAAGCCCAGTCAGGCAATTAAAAAATATTACTATCGAATAATTATGTTCAAAATTATAATGGAATTCTATATATTTTCCAGTGACAAACATTGGATCATTAAATTATCACTGGAGGTATCTACAGCAGACTGCCCAAATTATCTCCAATTAATTCCATATCTGAACATTAGGCAATTCATATTGGAAAACTGAAAACACTAGTTCATGTGTCAGCTTCTCATTATCTGATTAAGTAATCATGGTCCATAACACCAGCACGTTTGGGTAAAATGAAGACTTATTAGCAAATGTTTTGTAAACACACCCTCATATGGTACCAACATCTTTTATCTTTGGCATGCAACATGGACTGTTGTGGGGTAAGGGCTAAATAAAAAAAATCCCACATGAAAAGAGTGATGTGATGTGATTATTATTTTTAATGTAGCTTTAACAATTTTTCAGTCATATCGCTATGATGTCTGCAGAATGGCAGTTTATAGTGATGTTTAGCACTGGGGCATCATGCCATAGACATGTAGCATGTCAAATTATCCTGACACTAGGCCGACCAGTCCTAACCCTAACCTCTTAATGCTGAGGGTCAAGCAAGGCAGCTGTTAGTACCATTTTTGTAGGTCTTTGGTATGAGTTGACAGGGGATCGAACCCACGACCTCTGGCATCTGAGGCAAACGCTCTAACCACAAGGCCACCGGAGTGGTACGGACATGGAAAGAATACAGTTACCTCACAGTTTTGATGCTAACCAAGATAATTTTGAGCCATGGTGTTTAAACTTTTCCAAAACTGATTAAAATAAAATCTCCACCATCCAAATGAAGATTTGACAGTGACCACTTAGGGGTCTTGTTCTTGTGACCTATGTTGTTACCATAAATGCTAATTTTATCAGTCAATCAGATGAAGTCTTAAACCTTCACATTTAGTATGGCTGATGGCCATCAATGTTCAATGTGTGCCAAATGATTTGATTCACTTTCAAATTTCTGAAAAATGCATTTCCATTAGCTACTTCAAAGGTATTCAGAACATTACCCCTAAGCAGTTAATAACAGATCTTCTTGTAAGACAGTGTTGATCCGATTTTAATTAGACTGAAATTTTCCCTAACTACATTAATGACATTACAAAATATCAAGCTGAAATTATTGCTGGTTGTTATAGGGTTTAGCACCATTTTTCAGCACAAGATAGGTTATATATAGCAGCCAGTATCCATGGTGGAGGAAGAACCTGAGAAAACCCCAGAAAATTCCCAATGACTCATGAGAAGCTACTGGCAAGCTTTCTCACATACCCACATTGGCCAAACCGGAGACATGAACCCAAGAAGACAGGTGAGATGGCAGTGATTCGTAATGGTGAATGCTTTAGATCACTTGGACACTTGAAATACAGCACACAAAAACCCATAATATCTACATTGATGTAAATACATTACAAAGTTTGAATAACAGTGATAACCGATTAAGTGATGATACAAAGTTTTAGTGTGTTCATGGATTAAAACAAAACTTGTGTACAAAATACAATATTGTTTAACATACTTGCAAAATGTACAATCTTGTACTTCCTCCAAATTTCACAACATGACCAACTCGCAGCCTCTGATACACATTGGACTTTACTTTGTATTTATTTATCCAAGTTCCATGTGTGCTGTCCAAGTCATATAAATACCATCCTTTTTCGTACTCTCCCATAGGCGAAGCACAATACTGAACTATTGCATGGTAACGTGACAATGAGGGATGCTCCATTTGAACATCACAGCTTGGCAGTCGACCAAATATATAAAATGCCTTATCGTTCATTTCAACAGTTCCAGTCACTGCGCCATTTTTGATTATTTCAAAACTATATTTTTGTTCTGCCAAGCCACCCCATGGAGGCTCCTTGTAAGGAACTGCAACCTGAGATTGTTTCAATTGTTCAGCTGGAGATAACTTATTCTGTTTGCTATCTCTGAATTCGGGCTCTTTTACAAACTCTTTTGTGCTACTATCTAAAGTAGTATCCGGGGGATTTTGATCTGTTTTATGAGCATCTTGTATTGAAGGCTTCGATTTTGAAGATGATTTCATGGACACTGCTGGAGTTTTGAAGCCAGTGTTATCCAAGGCGTTCAATGACGCTCCTTTGCTTTCTGCCGAGTTTTTCTCCTCCAATGTACTGCTTTCTATCCGTGTTTCCATTTTCACATAAATAAATCACGGTTCAGTAATTTAGGCTCAGCGTTGCTTTAACGTTGAACTTCTACAATATTCCTTGTTAGTCAAAATTTGAAATTTCCGCAGTTCTGAGACACTATTACGAGACTTATTTAGATAAATTGCGCAAAACAACTTGGAATTCCAAATTGTTGCAATCTTTTTCGAGAAAATGCTTGGCAAAATTTTTGGCATGTTTTAACGTCAATCTTAATAAGTTCAATAAGTCAAACGTACAAATCTGTGTTAATTTAGACTCTCTCTCTCTCTCTCTCTCTCTCTCTCTCTCTCTCTCTCTCTCTCTCTCTCTCTCTCTCTCTCTCTCTCTCTCTCTCTCTCTCTCTCTCTCTCTCTCGATAGATAGATAGATAGATAGATAGATAGATAGATAGATAGATAGATAGATAGATAGATAGATAGATAGATAGATAGATAGATAGATAGATAGATAGATAGATAGACACACACACACACACACACACACACACACACACTTGGGGTCACCAACCATAACTTGGTTGTAGTCTGCGCTTCTTCTCACAGTGTAATACAGGTATGGGACTATTTTCCCATTCAAACAAATATAATACACGAGAACTAAAAATATTGTCAGGTTTTTCTTCTCCTGGTCTCGAACAATATTCCCACTGTTTTACATCAGCTATCGACTTATCGTAACTCAACAGAACTAAGCTGTTGTGGCCAGTTTACAACTTGATGGACTCATGCAACTGATTATCGTCAAAGTAAAGTCTCTCTAACGGCTACTCACATTCCTGAAACTTAACATAACTAGACCCCTTATACAAACTAATACATCCCACTGTGGTATGTAAGTTACTGGCTGAACGATGTCGGTCGACAAAGCAGATTTCTCTAGAACCCACTGTTCTACTACACGCATGAATTATTGGACTTAACGTCTTGTCTTAACTACATTACTTGCTAATTAGCGACTTATTGCCATAGACATAGTAACATCAGTTATGCTTCATGCATATCATTTAAGACAGATATATCATTTTTCACAATTAGTATCAAAGTATGAATGCAAATCCCACACATTCATATCAATTTAATATTTCATTACATCATTATAACATTCAAGATGATGAATGCACAATTAACGTCTGCAGTCAAGGAAAATTCAAATATAAATTAAAAACGAATAACTTCAGCAAATAATTGCAAACTTAACATCAGTGAACGTATTGTATGCAGTTGATACAATACCTTTGTGCCTTTTCGAGATTTGCTCTTTCTATGCACCTGAAGCTCTTGCCCGTGTCCTCAACTTTTTGCACTTCCATCCCTTGGGCGATTTATTTATCGAGAGAAATGACTTAATTTTCTAGAATTTCCTCAGACTTCCCTTTCAGCAAATAAAATAAAATAAAATAAAATAAAATAAAATAAAATAAAAAATCCCACTGCACTGGCGAATATTGCAAGGGAAATTACTTAAAACATTAAATTTTGTCTGGGAAACGCACCTCTTCGTTTAGATTGCTAATTAGTGTTAACGTTCTATAACTGCCAAAATTGTAATACTCCTGTCAAAGTCAGAATAATTCTCGCTAGTCATCCTTTATTATTTATTTCTGGACAATTTCATTTTATGACATATTTCTAATGTATCTAAAAAAATTGAATCTGGATTTCTCTTCTTTGTCATTTCCTTTCCTTGACCCTACATTAGCATATCTGTCCGACCGTTATCCTAACGAGTCCTATTTAAATCAAATCATGCTCCCTAGATAAAACATATTTCATCTTTCGCAGGTAGACTAACCCGTATGTGAATCTTAATTGCTCTGTGTCACGCCGACCACGACAAAATGTGCTGCGAGAAACATGTACACAAATTTTGCACTATTACAGTTCACACACTGTGATGTGTTCTCGTGGCGTGTAAATAATGAACTTAAAAGGAATATGGACGTGTGAGACTCAAAATAAAGTGACTGGAAATTTTCTTTGTATGTAGCGAAAAAAGCGCTGTTCAGGTTGTAAAATCCGTGAAAAAACTGGTCAATCCTTATAATAAAGTTCACATCTAGTAAATACAAAATTAATTAAAAATCTTTAAATTAGCGATTCACACACAAACACACACACACACACACACACACGAATAATCAGCTTGCAAATATTTTACGCAGATTAAATTTCACAGCGAACATGTGAAAAACTAATGCTAGTGAGATGGAATAAAGTATATATTTTATGGTCGATACAGGCATGATCCTCCCCCACCCCCCGTTCAAAAAGGCCTGACAAGTCAGATTGCTAGAAATTGTGCTTAAAAAAGATTCTTTTTTTTTATAAAGGCCTTTTAAAATTTGTGTAATTAAATTAGAGAAAATATAGCCATTACTGAAATGGTAGTGAATTTATCTGTATCCTATATGACTTGTGCTTTAATTGGATACAAATAATCCTACACAGATGCACTACACATAAAGAAATATACATATTTACAAATATTAAAGGACCATTGACAAGGACATTAATCTACAATATTATTATATTAATTAGGACCGATATAAGGATTACGTAATGTGCCGATCAATAACTAGCTCATTTTAACCAAGCGATAACTGTTAATAATGATCTACATCAAGTAATATCTGTCCTGAAGATAACAAATCATCAACGCCTGACTAAATCGAAAAAGAAAATGTTATTGAGCTCCAAGACGAGTTGTATTTTTTTGCTATAAAACAAAACAAACAACAAATATATCAAGATTGTCAATGTTTAACAACGACCAGGTAAACCTTGCTTCTACCTTACAGCATAGCACATTTAATAGCTATATAAATCTAATAATTTATGTGTGATTTGTCATTTAAATAGTCCGTCATTGTTTTCTACTTATTTTAAGAATCACAAACGTAATTGACAATACGCCTTTGGTTAAATATAATTTTTATATTTTGTCTTTATTTGATAAATTAAAGGTTTCAGCTAGTTATTAACGTCGATCAAATTTTTCAGCAGACATGACTGATTAAATTCAAAACACGATGAACTTTTTTTAATACTAACCAATGATCAAGTGCCTGTTTCAGGTTGAATTTTGTTTTAAAAATGTAATATGTATCTCCGTTTGTGAAACACATTAGGAACAATTTTATGAACAACATAATTGTTTGAGATAATTTTACTCTGCGAATAATTTTGTTGTTTTTTTCTGATAATAAACTGTAGTCGATCAGCATTGATTCTGTACGAAAGGGGTAGTCACTATGTTTATCGTGCACCTATGTTTCAGTAATGTATCCCAGCTTAGTCCTGGTGCAAAATAGTAAAACGTATCTTTGTCAGTTAAACATGTTTCATAAATTTATATCAATTATCAAGATACTCATTAAAGAAAAATGATATTTATTGTTAACAAGCTTGACTTGTCACCGAAATGTTCATTCAAATTTTCAAACTTACCGATGCCTTTGACAAGCTCGTCTAACGATGCTTCCATAAACTGCAAACTATCAATAAATTTTACCTTACCTACTATCACAGACATGTATTTTTCAGTGGTTTTGTTTGGCATGCTCTTTATTTTATTGTTGTTAATTTTCATAGGGTTTATTATATCTTTTTTCCGAACACTTCAACTATAATACGATAATCGCATCCTCTGAAATTGTAAAAGACAACAGGAACGAAATCTGGTGTGGTATATTTTAAATTACATTTATCATGTGCTGGACAGCGATACTTTCCAGTAATATGACAGTCATCTTTTGCACGGTCCTAATCATGCGCCCGTTCATAAGTGCGGCATATTTTTTCTGAAGAAAATTCAGCTTCTTATTTCATTGTTAGCGATTTCGTTGCCGCTGTCTTATCGCGTAACATTTTGATAAAATCAGTTTCGCTGATAAGGTTTTTCAGAAACCAGACAGCAATGTCCGCTCCACGACAAATCTTTAGAGATTTTTTTATAAACGTTTATTCTTCGCACGTTCAACTTTATATGATACTCCATAAGGAATATGATCATGAAATTTTTCTTCTCTAATGTTTATCAGGGTTTTTTTTAATCTGCTCCTATCACTGGAAGTAAAATAGATTCAAAATATGCGTAAACAACAAAAGAACCTTTATCTTGTGTCTGTAATTTGTAAAATTGTAATATTTATTCATCTTAGGCAGGCATATATATCCGCTGTACATCAGAGCATGTCGATGAAGTACCTGCCGCAACTTACAACTGTGCAAGCATCTGAAAAGGAAATATTTCTTTTTTATGCTTATTATACTGACCTTCGAAAACCCCGTTAAATATTTTATCCACGCGTAATGATTTTTATAAAAATAGTAAGTTTATTGTTGATTGTGATGCTCGATCGCTGATTTTATCTTTTCCATTTCGCTGTTGCTTTGGGGGGATATCATCAAGGACAATCATTTTGTGCTTTTATGAGTCAATCACAGAAACTGGGATGGGGTCTTGAGGTTATTTTATAATAAATATATCATCACCAATTCGTAGTTCATTATTTAATTTTTCGTAATACTATCTAAGCAGCTCAAACTTATCATGCTGTGGATTTATAGTCGGAATATAAACTCGATCGAAAATGAAGAGGCCGTTAAGTAAAATATTCACCAGCCGTTTTATTTTGCTTGATAAGTTCGTAATACTATCAGATAATGGCAATCTGCTAGGTCCTGTTTGTGTTGATGTTTGATTAATCGCTCCGTGT